>JAODJX010000007.1:12433399-12461575 GCA_026776945.1 Isichthys henryi | reverse complement strand
CCCCCCCCCCCCCCCCCCCCCCCCCCCCCCCCCCCCCCCCCCCCCCCGCCCCCCCCCCCCCCCCCCCCCCCCCCCCAACGCGTAATTTCACTGGCTGGTGTCTGGTGCCTCCCGACTGCCTGCTTCTAGGGTCGAGCTGGGAAAACAGCTGGCGAAGAAGATCGAGCCAGAGCTGCAGGACACGGCGGAGGTCCACACGCACGACTGCTCCACCAATGGCCTCATCAACTTCTTCAAGAAGAACTATGCTTAAGCCCCACCTCCCTCCAGACACCAGGGCCCAATCAGCCAATGAGAATCAGTGCTTTGACACCTTATCCAGCACCGCCCAGTAGTGTAACTGAGGAAGAGCACTTTAATAGTCTGTGTCTGTGTATTGTGAGTCCTCACTGTACTTGTAAGCGATAAGGAAGTAGCCATTGTCACCTTTGTAGGTGTAATGTTAAAATGCCTCCCCATATTCTTGTACCCCTGGCTCCATAGTAACATTATGACCGACCACAGTAAATGTTTACATGCTTAAAAAGCCCGATGTGTTGTGATTTCCATCATCAGTGACTGAACTCTGCTGCTACTTACAGCTGCTCAATTTATTCATCTAGACCCTCTGAATCATGGGTCACACCTTTGACTTTGGTGAGCCATTAAAACATAGGGCTGCAGCCCCTCTGCTCGCCACTAGGTGGGGCAACCCACTAGGATATTGGCAGGGCTGGTCTAGGACCTTGGACCTTGCAGGCAGGAATTGGTCCCTCCCTCTAGCTAAAATGAGCCTGTATAGACATTTCCTGGAGTAGGATGAAAATAATACAACAATTTATGTCAGCAAATTAGGGGCTAGTTCTCAAGCACTGCAAAATGATCTAGTGTACATTCACTTTTTATACATATGTGCATCTTTTTAGTGTATTTGTCAGTAATTTTAGTTTATCATATTTCAGCACTTGAACTGTAAAAAAAACCCTTTTACCCAAATAATAACCAAGGTAGATTTTAGGAAAATGTCAAATATCAATCTCTGGTGTCCTGCTTCAGTCTTGAACACATGATTAACCATAACATTTAGAGTCTTTCTTTAACCAAATGCCAGATACTGATGTCTGAACATTCCAGTTTATCAGATAAGCATCAGTGTTCAATTAGTCACAGGAAGTCACATACTTCCATCTAAATATAATCAAAAATGCAGTGTTGTTAAAATTTAAATGGGAGTTAAAATAGTGCAGCTTGTGTAGGGCTCGAACCCGAGTCCCTGGTGGGTTCATTCAGTTATACCTGTGAGGCAGCCTCCTGCTGCTGTCAGAAAGTCTAGCTGTATAAAAGCTAGCTATGAATACATATCTGAAAGACATCCACCTTTGAAGAATTACCTGAAGAACAAAAATCAGAATGAATCCGTGGAAGTGTGACATACAGCTTTAGTGTTATTTTTGGAGGGCATGCTAGAGGAGGCTGTTGCGAAGCGAAATGTGCAGTTTCCTTCAGGTCAAATCAGCTCGCCACTGAGGTAAATCGGGCCCCTGGGATCCCCGGACTGCATTTGTTCTGTCTCTCTTGGCGTCCCTGTGGACGGAAAGGGCCGGTGGCCAAGACATTTCAGGGTGATTCCCACGATCCGCTGCTGGTATCGCCGCCATGTCAAACGGCTGTGCTTATGTTACAGCTTTATCGTAATACCCTATTTTAGGTTCCACAGTGAAGCGGGGATAACTCCGCGACAGAAGCCGTTCGATTTGCTGGGAGCGGAGCGGGCACAGCGCCCACTCAAATGCTGCCTCGGAATGGGCATGGCTACGGGTTTCGGATAAGGTTACCGTTTTGACACTGGATACTTTGATGGCGGAACTGGTTTTGTGCAGCCTGAAGAGCATAAAACCATCCCCAGAGAAGTGCGCAGTGACTGAACGCTCAAAATGCCAAACCTCCGGTCCTCTGTGCCAATCATTCACTCTGCAACATTCGTCCTGACATGACGCCATAAAGTGTTTACACAGCGTCATGCTGTGAGGACATGAAGAGTAATTAACACCTGCCAAAGCAGTGGGTGGTAATCGCTTCAGAAAACTGAAAAACAAAAACTAGGCCACAGCCCGAAAGTGATACAGAGAATAAATGTGGTCAGACTGCCTGAATCCATAAAGCATTTTAGAAACTGCAATCAATAAGCGGTATTCTTTTTAAGGAGACTGAGAGGCAACAGTCTTTGAACTATCCTGCGTGTGATTGGGTGTGTGCGTCATGTGACAGACTGGCATCCCTTGAAGGGTGTTCCCCTACTTTGTGCTCAGTGCATTCTGGGATACGTCCTGAGATCACCATGACCTTGCATTGGATAAGCAGTTACGGAAAATGGATAGTGGATGGAAAGGCAGATGGCTTCTATATTTCACATATAACTTCACAAGCAGTTAATTTTAGTTCAACAGCTCATCTTGGCAATCACTGCCGGGAAATGGTTTAACTGTCTAATCCGAAACAACCAATTTTGTTTTTCATTAATTTGATGTTAGGATTTCAAAAGATGTGAAACTCGTGTCCAAACAGGACCTTAAGATTCACAACCTTGAACCTGAGTATGCAGGTAGTGCCACCACAGTGCTGTAATTAAGGACCATTCAGGATTTCTGTCTGCCTGCCTGTACTTCTGCAGAACCAAGAAAACAAGTAACCTCAAACAGCGGTGATGGACTAGACAACCTCGTTGCCTGGCAACTACACATTAGTCCAAACAAGTTATCCTTTGTTATTCCCTGCTCTGGAGGGTGAAACAAGAAAACATGAGTTTGCGTTATTCAAAGGGTGGGTAATTTTGAAAGCGGAAACTTTTCCCAGGGGATTTGCTGATGATCGCAGTGCAGCTGTAAGGAAAGGCAAGTTGCAACTGGAGATAAACATTTGTGACACATAACTGGCTTTTATTAAGCCTTCGCTTATGGTGGCTGTAGCTTTACAGTACAAAGTGCAAGACATCACCAGAGGTGGAAAGTTCAGGTTGAGAGAGTACAAATCCAGACCAAGATTTTGTTCCAACCAACCAGTTGAGTCACAGTCACAGAGTACTCAACTGGTTGGTTCTAACAAAATCTTGGTCTGGATTTGTACTTTCTCAACCTGAACTTTCAGCCTCTGGATATCACAGAGGAATGTTTGATACAAAACAGCTACAGATGTTACCTGCTATCATACAGCTGGACAGTATACTGGAGCTATCCAGGTTAAACGTGATCATGACGTGTCTGTCTGTGGCTTGTTACTGGCTGCTTCAAACAGAAACCTTCCTTCATTGCGCTAAGCTGTCATGATGACCATAAACAATACCTTATATTCTGTATCAAATTAAAATATCTAGAGAAAAAGTACTTGGAAAATATATTTGTACAGGTATTCAAACAAAATTATTCTGGGATTGACACCTATTTGTTTGCGTAATTCAGTAGGTTGCTTCAGTTAGTAAACACAAACCATTAGTCATTGGGGTTAATAAAGACTGATAATCCTCCACAATTAAGTCATTAGCCGGTTGGATGGAAACAGCGTGTCTCTGTACAGACCAACAGCCCTTAGAGTGTTTTCACTTCATTTATTCCTGGATAAAAAAAAACACTTTATACTGGAGAATTACAGCTTCCACGTTGTCAGCTTGTCATTAAGCGTTGCAACATCACAGCTCCCCCTCTGGCTGAAAGGCTCCACTGCGGTTATGCCGCGTTCGCTGTACCAACCTGCCCGAAGTCCGAACTGAGGAGTGCAGGGGTTCCCCCCGCACATTGAGTGAGCTATGGGGTCCTTGGGAAGCTCCCAGGTTCATCAGATGCCGGGAGCCCCATGGTCGGGGGGAGAGGGGGTGGGGTTTCTGGAGCTTGTCCTGGAAGCTACAGGCGCAAGACAAGGAAAAACCCAGGATGAGACACCAACTCTATCGCAGGGGAACCATAAATATACATACAGTGGAAATATCTATATATTTTTAGATTTTATAAGTACATTTATGTATGTACACTATATGGACAGTAGTACTGGGACACCTGGCTATTACACCTACAGGAACTTTTATGGCATCCCATTCTAAATCCATAAGTATCGTTATGGAGTTGCCCCCCGGAGAAGCTATAACAGCTAACCACTCTTCTGGGAAGGCTTTCCACAAGATTTTGGAGTGTGTCTGTGGGAATTTTTGCCCATTCATCCGGAATAGCATTTGTGGGGTCATGCACTGATGTTGGACGTGAAGGTCTGGCTCACAGTCTCCGTTCTAGTTCATCCCAAAGGCTTGGGCCAGTCAAGTTCTTCCACACCAAACTCACCCCACCCTGTCTTTATAGACCTTGCTTTTGTGCACTGGGGCACAGTCATGCTGGAACAGAGAAGGTCCTTCCTTCCCCAAACTGTTCCCACAAAGTTCGAAGCATAGAACTGTCAAAAATGTCTTGGTATGCTGAAGCATTACGAGTTCCCTTCACTAGAACTAAGGGGCCAAGCCCAGTTCCTGAAAAACAACCCTATATCTTTCACAAATGTTTGTAAACCTGACTGCATGGCTCGGTGCTTGATTTTATACAACTGTGGAAATGGGTCTGAATGAAACACCTGAATTCAACAATTAACAGGAGTGTCTCAGTGCCTTTGTCCATATAGTGTATATGCATATACATTTTTATATACAGTCATGTGTCACTTAATGATGGGAACACATCCTGAGAAATGCATCACTAGGCGTTTTTGTCATTGTGCAAACATCATGGAGTGTACTTACACAAACCTAGACAGTGTAGCCTACTATACACCTCGGCTATAGTAAACTTTTTATTTACAATTAGGAAATAGAAAAAGTACACTCTCTAATATAATGATAAAAAGTACAGTATAGTAAATACATAAATTAATAAAGTCATTTATTATCATTATCAAGTATTATGTACTGTACATAATTGCATGTGCTGTACCTCTGTGTGACTGACAGCAGAGTCGGTTTGTTTACACCAACATCACCACATGAGTCATGCGTCATTCCACGAAATCACTAGGCTATAGGAATTTTTCAGCTCCATTGTAATCTTCTGGGACCACCATTGTATACGAGGTCTGTCACTGACCAGAATGTCCTTATCCAGTGCACGACTCATAATTAAAATATACGCAGCTGGTTCATTTGGTGATTAATCTGACAATTATTAAAACTTATTCTTTTTAAAAAGACTTCTTTGCACAAATGGCAGATCATCAGGGTGAAAGACTAACAGTAGTGGTCACTGTGGATTCCTCAGCCTAGAGGCATAGAGGCAGCTTGATGTACCGGTAACTCATTCACAGTCACGCCCGCGGTGCCTCACAGCTTTCTATTGTAATAAAGGGAAAATAACAGCCGGACAAACAAAAACAAAGTTCATTGGGATGTTTAATAGGTCTGCTGGTTGGGAACACCGTGCTAGGAGGCCCTGGCGAGTCTGCAGCGCCTGCATAGCTGAACCTTTGAACCACACAGGCTTTCATTTTGTTAACTCATAAAGCAAGGAACAAAATGTCAAATGTCATTCGACTCCCATAATGCATCAGAGACAAACACCAGTGTCCAGGCCTCTGATGCTTTGTGGTAATTTTTTTCCCCCTCCTGCTATTTTTCATGTAAAATTCCTGAGTTTCCAGATTTTTCTGCATTCCACACAAACAGAACTGGGACCCTATAGGTCGCAGAATGGGGCCTCTGAGTCAAACTGTGAACCACTTTCCCATGACTGCTGAAGTTATACAAAGGTTAGTCTGAATTGCTGCGAGGGGGGGAATCGTGCGGCCCTGGGGGAGGAGCCACTGCTGCCCTGGGTGGTCCTCGGCCCGTGATGGCGATGACCCTGTCAGGACCATCTTTGGCTAGGTCAACCCAGGGCCATGACCTCTGCCACAATCAGGCTTTTTAGGCAAGGCCATCACTGCTATATAATGGACCAGGCGGACAGATGTAGGTGCTTTTGGCCTTTCGGTTTGATTTGTCAGCTTTACAATAAAAACAGCGTTTATTGGATTGTGCTTTTCTTGTGCAGCCATTTTTCTAACAGCCAGCGTAGTCCCACCTCCATCTCTCTTCACGACAGCCAGGCATTATTAGTTTTTATGTTTTTATATCCAAACTCTCCCTGATTGCACCCTTTGCCTAATTAATCATTTCAACGGGTGGCAGCCTCACCCCATACATAGGCTACAGCTCTGACACCTCCCCCAGATACCAACCAATCATTTCTGTCCATATATCTTCTTCCAATCAGTTACCTTGTGCGACTTTCCTGTAAAAGGTCTGCTGGCATCAAGCATCACTGAGATTTACCTACCCGGGTGGGATCAACCAACCAGATCACAAAGTGCCACCCACTTGCTGTGGAGAAATTATGAGTCGGGGGAAGATGGTGGCAGTGATCATACAACTAAACAAATAAGGCTTTTAATTTAATGCCTACAAGGGTGAAAGGGCTCAGGACACCTATTCTAAGCATCATAAAATAACGTTTCACGCTACTCCAAATAATTGATAGAGCAGTGGGTAGCATGTTGCTGGAAGAAACTGCCAGAATCACAAGGGGGTTACTGGTTCTCAAGAATCCATCAAAGTTCTTTCAAGCGAAGCACCAGTATTGTTCCAATAAAAATATTCAGTAGTTTAAGTGGCTCAAACTTTATGCAAGCTTCTTACTGTAATATATTATAACATCATTTCTCACTTGCACTAAATCCAGTGGGATGAGTGCTTGCAGACACCGCTTCCATGGCAACCAGCGCAATCGACTGCGTAAAGATCAGCCAACCGTGGTTCAGCTTTGGCTGGAACGCCTGCCTGGTATCACAGAGCACCGCTGCACCACTAGCAGCTGGATGGCACCACTGCAGCTGTGATCCAGGGTTTACACTCAAAGACAGAACTCTATGCGTCTAATCTGATTCCCGCTTTTCTAATATGTCAAGCAGATTATGGCCTTATAGCACTGAGGGCCTGCCAGCGGTCATCTGCCGAGATCTTCGCCTCTGGACTTGCAGGTGTTATAACTCTCTGCAGAGCTGGACTGGTCATTTCGCATACCGGGCATTTTCCTGGTGGGCTGAGGGGTACAGGGGCCAGCACAATTCAACGCGGGGAACCCCAAGTTCCAGAGTGGATTTTTAATCCCAGCGCAGCACTGGCTCACTCTAGATCAGTGTTCCCAATCCGGTCCTCAGGGACACACAGCCAGTCCACGTTGTTGCTTCTTTCCGAGCTCCCTGCCAGACAGTCTATTTTTGTGAGGGAGCAAAACCTGGACTGTCTGTGGGTCCCCAAAGACCAGACTGGGAAACGCTGCTCCCAACCAAAAACTTCTATAGAGAAAGGCCACAAAATTAATGCCAACAGGAAAGTACTTCAGTCGAGAACCTAAGTGCTCGTTTTGACTGCAACCCTACATGTTCTGAAAGTCTAACTGATCTCAATTTCTTGCCGCATAATGCTGAGTCAGGAATGATCGGTTGTGGGTGATTGCTTTGAATGAGAAGATTTAATTAATGAAAAGCCCACCCCCAAAGGCTACTGCAAAACACCCCAGAGCTGAATTTTCTCTCTGTCTCTCCATATCCATTCCATATGTAGAACAGCAGTGGATCTACTGCATTGACGCACTAAATAATGCAAAATATGATGCAATGCTGGGTCAGCCAGCTTAACACAACACATAGTAAATTCCTGCTTGGAGAGAAAGCTGAAATATGAAAACTGAAGTATGAATGGAGAGTCCATAATGCATCTGAATTTAATCATGTATTCAAATCAGGGGTGTCAGAAGCATTTTGAATGTGGGGGACACACTGGCATAAAACTAATATTTTATGTTAAATGTGGGGGGGATGTCCAAATGAATAAAACGAAAAAAACACGTCCCCCTCAGATTTAATGGCGGCAACGCCCATGATTCAAATTTAAATCCCACTTTTCAGTCTGTTCGAACTCTGTGGATGTCATTAAAGGCTACTGGTCAGGTTGTTTCAGGCATGCATACTTATTTTAGAATTTCATGACAATTAAACCTCACGTGGCACCATTAAGGCTTGCTGTCCTGTCCCTATTTGATAGCTAATTTCAAATCAGATTGGCTGTGATAGCTTCCTGTAGGCATTTATGGATAGACATAGGATATAATGTCTGACATCTCATCTATACATACCTATCAGATAAGCATAACACTGTAATGTTGTGAGAAAAAAATGAGCGGGGGGGCACAATGAAGACGACGGTGAATTCAGCACATTTCGTTGCCTTTCAAAGACTGTTGCCTGCTTTGTGAAAATCTACTGCGTTCTCAGCTGGCTGGGGAGTGGGACCCTTTTCCTATGTAAGGGATCTCTTTCCCAAGTAGTGTAAAATGCTACATTTTCAGGCAGCACCTTTCGAAGCCTATTCCTCTGCACGTTTGAAGTTCATAAAGATGAGGTAGAGAGAGAGAGCAGTTGTGGCATGCAAATTGCATGCGTCAAGATAAGATAAGATAATCCGGTATTAGTCCCACAAGTGGGAAATTTGCATCGTCACAGCAGAAAGTGGACAGTGCAAGAATAGAACAGCAAAAATGAACAACAATAGGATAAAAACTATTTATGTACAAGTGGAAATATATAAATATAAATATATGTACAACACTGCAGAATTGCACTCAAGAAATACTGCACATAAGAAAAACACCCTGGTGTATTGGATGTGTGTGTTTTGTTAGTCTCTGTGTGTGTGGTCTGCTTCAAGGACTTTGTTATAGAGTCTGACAGCAGATGGAAGGAAAGAAAAGCTACTGAAGTGTGTTAACTTTCTTGCATTCTGCAAAATGAGCGGCTTGCTGCTAATTCTGCGTAATGAATACTGCGAATAGCAAGGAAATTACCCTCTACAAATGACCGAACGATTATGGAGCAGCATGGAAGACAATATTTCCAGTTAATATTTGAGTAAAAGCCATCTGAAGGACATGCAGGGCTGCCAATTCTCACGCATCTGGTGTGGAACTCGTGCTTTCTGACTCTCACGCTCAAGCAAGAAATCTTACAGCAAATCTGTATTATTCCGTTATGAACTTAGAATTAGCAACATCAAAAGAGTTGGGGTAGTTTGCAAACCCTACAGACTAGGTAACATAATAAAACTGTTACATACATATAAATGCGTGTGCAGACTCGTCTTGAATTGAAAATCTCACTCCAACCAACTGAGCAAAGCTGACAACCCAGGTCTTCGTGTCTCCACCTCACATATAAGAGATGTTTTCAGGAAAAGGAATAGACTAACTGCTGCTGAAGGCTGTTAATTGAGGAAGTATGCCTTGGGGTTTTGGAGAGCAATGTGGAGCTCTGCTGAAACTGCCTCTCCTTTGGCGCACTTACACGCTTACCACCCCCCATGTAACAGAGCCAACCCCAGAACTGAACACGGAAAAGGCCCAGCTATTGTCCATCAAAAAACAGTCTGAGAACCTGCCTATGCTCCCTCCACCCACACTTCCGCTTTCCTGCTCCATCCATCCATCCATCCATCCATCCATCCATCCATCCATCCATCCATCCATTTTCTCTACACACTTCTCCTATTCAGGGTTGCAGAACCTATCCTGGATGCTACAGGCACAAAAAAGGGAATAAGCCAGGATTGGGCAGCAACCCATACATATATGCAGCTGATTTTGATAACTCCAATTCACCGTTGCGTGCTTTTGGACTGTGGGGGCAACACTGTCTCAGAGGAAACCCCATGACGACACGAGGGAGACCATGCAAGTTCCACTCACTTGGGGTCCTGGCAGAGATTTAAACCCTGATCCCAGAGGTGTGAGGCAACAGTACTAACCATCGACCCACCGTGAGACTTCCTGTTCCCAACACACTGCAGATTTCTGTCAGTATGATCTATAATAATTAGGCATCTGGGTACTCTGCCTTCTTCCTTGCGTTTCTTGGTTTACAACAATCCTGCCTTAGACACACTGCTATGGAAGATGGTGGGACGGATAGATGGCTGGATGGACAGATGGTGAGAGATGGACAGATGGTGGGAGACAGACAGATGGCTGGACGGACAGATGGTGGGAGATGGACAGATGGCGGGAGACGGACAGATGGCTGGACGGACAGATGGTGGGAGATGGACAGAAGGTGGGAGACAGACAGATGGCTGGACGGACAGATGGTGGGAGATGGACAGATGGCGGGAGACGGACAGATGGCTGGATGGACAGATGGAAGGAATGACAGTAGTATGACTATAAACCTGAACCTTTCATTTTGTAAGAAATTCAGTGTTATATCATCATAGTTTAGTCCACTTAGAATATACAGTTTAAGGTCATAACAATTTTTGAAGTTCGTTCATTAAATAGCATTAATTTTCACAGTAAGTTTTAGTTAGAATTTTTCCTCACAGCTCCATAAAACAAATACAGCTGATGAAAGGTAGGCGCAGAACTACCCAGCTACAGAAACTGACATCGCTAACCATCTTCCGCAAAAAGATAAAAACTCTTTGTTGGTCTCATGCCAATTTAATATGATCGCAGTGCTCCTAGAATTTTAACTCATTGAATGGATGCAATTTAAAATGTTGACATAAGAGCCTCCTAATGATCTGTGAAGTCCCCATCGGCTCCAGTTCACTTCTTAAAATAAGCAATGGTAGCATTACAAATTAGTACAACATTAAGAATCTCATTGGGAAAAAAGAAGCAACACTGTGTCCATCTCTGATAACTCTTACGTTTAATTGCGGATATTGTCTCCGATAGGCATTTCTTTAGGTTAATTACTGACAGCATCTGTCTGCGTTAATTACAAAAACGTTTATGCTGTATTTTGGGGGAAATTTGCTAAACAATATGCAAAACTCAGCGCTTTGAGATACGGGACAACGGTCGTAAGAAAACCTAATTTTTGGCTTTTTTTTGTGTTATCCAAGTCAAGGCCCCATGAACAGATAGTCTTGCATAACCAGACAAGCCTTCAGTACTCCAGAATCTATTACCGCTTTCGAATTTGAGACCCCCCACCTTTGGCCAATCAGACGGATAATCCCACAAATCCACCCGCAAATGGTTTAAGGCGGCTTATTTGCAGCACACCAGGTGAAGGGTCCCCATCTTCACATGAATCTGAGAGACAGTCCATGTGATTCATTTGATAAGCCTTATAATATTAGTCAAATCTTATTACAGGCAGATAACAAACAGAACATCAGACGAAAGCAGCTCTTGAACAGATTTTGGTTTATAAATGATGGTTTATTGGAAAATATTCACACTAAGCAGGGCACTGGGGAAGTGAGGCCTTGTGAGACACACACCTGCCACTGTCATTTAAAAGCCTTTAATGATACACTCATCAGTCACACTGAAGACCCCAGAACCGTAAAACGTAATTCAACTTTAGGCCACGTTCTGCATCTTGAATCCATGCGACAAATGGTGGTTATCAGTCAACAACGTGGGATACGAGATGGTGTCGCAAGAAGGTGGCAACCACTCAGCCTTACGTCCACTTGCGTGCCCTGATGTGATTACCTCCCATACCAAGCCAAGGCTGATGTCTGCTGGATACCATTCCGGGATAATTGCTGTAATCCTTAGGGCCGAAGGGGAAAAACCATACGAGACGTCCAACCGCAAACACGGCAAACGTTTAAAAGTGGACAAAAGAGAGTAACAGAGAAAATGAATATGGATTAAAAATAGAAACACAGTCATTTCCAATTCAACTCATCCAAAATGTCTCATGCACCAAACAAAAAAATTACTCCATGTAACTAGAAAACCAGTTTATTGGGGAAAAAAAGCAGGTTATAGCATCTAAGGTTAAATGACACTTTTGACCTTTAAGACATTAAATAGCTTTAGAAATTTATTTAGATAAATAAAATCTACACATTGCATTTCTGTTCCTCGATGAACCAGCTACACAATCGAACAGTGAACGATGCCGATGTCTGACACGAACTGGCCGAGGAGGAATCGTGACGCGTTTACATTTGTGATCGAAGACAAAGACTACGATTTTGTACAGATAAGCTACATTTATGGAATACGACAGGGATTCCAAGCGTAACGCACGATTCCCAAACCGAAAGACGGAGTGTGGTTTTCCTGGTCCGGTTGTTTTTCCAGCCATCTATGACATCATTTGACAGAATCTACAGTTTCAAAGTTATTCCTCAGCATTAAAGTTTTAAGACGTGATGTGCTTTCACCTGTGCTGAAAATGTCAAGAGTAACAGTATGAGTCATAGCTGCACCTCAGTGGGTCTGTAACGTACCAGAAGCATTTCAAAGCATTTAAATTTCATTTTCCTTTTTTTCTTTCTGGTTGAAGACTTTCTTTTCCATCATAATATATTACCGGTTCCAGGAAAAAAAAAAAACCTGCAGCAGAGAACACTTAACACACTCTGGTCTACACGCTGCTTTTTATACTCAGTAGTACTAATGTGTGCACACAGATGCGCACTTTCTGATTGGCCCTCACTGGGCAGCTGCTATTCGTCCTGCAGCGGCAGGTGGGGCGGGGCGATGCAGGCATGGCCAATAGCTACATGCACACTGAACACTTGGGTTTCCTGCTCCGCAGTGCAGAGTAACCCCCCTCCCTAAAACACTACCAGCACCCTCCCCACCCCCATCCACCCCTCATACCTGCACCCTGGCACCATGCCTGTAATACTACCCTGCCCCCATTTAAAAATGTCAGCAGTTTCTTGGTGACTCTCGTAAATGACTTTACTGTGCACGGTGTGTGCTCAAAGGCGTCATGTTTAGGTAAAGATGAAGGCATCTATACAGCACTTTTTTAAACAGTTCTCAGCTACAAAAAACCAGTGTCAGAACAAAAATATGGAGGTTCTAACGGTTTGCGAACCACACCTGGACACCGATAATAATGGGAGATTCTTGAATGTGCCCCCCCCCACCCACTTAAAAAAGGGGGCAATGGACCAATAACATCTTAAGACTGTGTGTCACACACCAAGCCTCAAACTCCATTGGACAATGGGCATTTAAAAAAAAAAAAAAACTATTTAAAATTCTTATGCTTATTCAATATATATATAATTTTATAAAAAGAAATTTGTACAGCCTATGTACATCTAAATCATTATGAATATTATAATTAATGACTGCTCATAGATCTTTTAAGATTATATTATGTTAAAAATTACCAAACGGGCAGGTGGGTGCCAGGTAGCCTGACCTACATGTCCTTTAACGGTGTGTGTTACTTGGCACAGGGGACCGGTGCGCGGGTAACAAGCAGGCCAGCTGTTCCTTTGCATAGCCAAGAAGAAAACACAGAACCACCATGTGCTGCAGAGGGGAGAGCCAGTCACAGGGCAGCCAGCTTAAGTGCAACATTCCTAGTTAGGGAATCAGACACCCCCTGCAGGAGAGCTGTGGGTGCAGCTAGCGCTCCTCAGTCTGCATCTTCAGTTGTGGAGGATTGGGGGAGGCGGGCTCACAAAATCATTTTCACTTTTGCCCTGGAATGCAAAGGGTTAAAGGGCAAGGGCAGGTCAAATCAGCCGTATGAAATGGGCGCCTTCCCCAAATAACAGGAGTAACAGAGCTCCACTTAACACAGCAGAGGGCGGGGCCAGCATAGTGGCCTTGACCTATCACGGTCTTTGACACTGTGATGACCTCATGTGCAGCTGGCTGGGGACACATGAGTGACAGGAGGTGCCCTTGTTGTGACACCGGGACCTGCTTTTTGCCCCACTGGGGCCCATGTGCACGTTCCCCCTCAGTGTCTGGCCCGTCTCAGGCTCCTGCTCCCCTCCCCCATTTTGGTGTCCAGTCACACTCTCAGGCGCTGCCCTGGGGGCCTCACAGCTCAGTGACGTGCATGGGATAGCCTTGGGGCAGATGCTGGGGCACTTGCGGCTTGAGCCTGCGCAGGTGGCAGCTGTGGCAGAGCAGGTGACCGTCCAGAGGGTAACAACGGTGCCCCTCCTCATCATTCAGCTGAAGTCCGCAGTCCTGCGTAAATGAAATGAAACAATGACAAGAAATGATGAAATGATCTACAAGTACAGCTATACTAGAATGGTTATTTCTACAGCCTTTTTTGAATATTTGTATTATTCCATTTTTGGTAACATAAAAAGTGAAGCTAATAATTGATACTTTACAGATCCCCGTGGGGAAACTGTCTTTATGCCTCCTTCAACATGCTCTTCTTTAGAGCATAAGTTGTCTGTGAAGGGCAGCCACCTGTAGAGGTGCCTAGATGTGCTGAGGCTGGGTTTGATCCAGTGACCTTCTGATTACAGGCACAAAGGCTTAGCCCACTGTGCCACATGCTGCTGCTTCTAGTTAAGGCCATTTATGTGGTGGCCGTGAAGCATTTCAGGGGGTTAACGGCTTTGTTTAATGGTCCAAGGGGCATGAGACTTTCTAAGCCGGGGCTCAAACTAGCAGCCTTCTGATCACAGGTGGTGAGTGAGATGAGAGAAGGGGCCCGGCTCTGCAGTTTACATTCAGGGGTTAAATGCGGCCACCTGAAGTTCATTTTAGGCCGGCGATGGGGACTCCCAAACGCAGAGCCACACTGCCCGTCACTGCGGCCACACACCGGCAGTGGGAGGGGGGACGTGGAGCTCGCGGTTAATGAGAGAAGGAACCGGAGCCAGAACAGTGTAAAGGGCGCCAGCTGAGACAGCAGAATGATCGGGCCCCTCAGCGTGTGACTCACACTTGGCTGCGTTTTTAACGAGCACAGAAAAAAAATCATGTGTGGTAAACTCTGTTTCCCTCCCCCTTCCTAATTAGGAGAAACTTTATTTTCTTTCAATCGCTTTTGATGACTGTTTAAGGTTCATCTGGGCTCACGGTGACTCAGGGTCTGTCTTTTGCTTTCAGCAGGCACGACCGTTAGCTGGTGTGACGAATGCGACGTGTGACAGTGGCTAAGCTAACAATGGGGCAGATATCGCCCAGGGCACACGGCACAGTGTGTAAACACTGCGTCATGAAATGCACGCCCCAGTGTATGAACGCTGCCGTCTGATTATGACCCTGCAGAAACACTGGGGATTGCTCTGAGCCCCTCATGCAAGAAAGATTATTCTGCAAGCTGCCTGCCAGTAGGTGGAGTCCGGTGGGCTGTGTTGGTATAACTCAACTAGCTGAAACCTCACTCGAACCAGGGCAGGTGCCATCAGCTGGCTTATCCACCCCTGCAAACGTGCCCCTAAGAGGGCTACTCACCTCCATTTGCCGGGGACCTGCAGAACCCAAATACTTCATGTCTTTTTTGGAAGCATCGGTGGTGTAACCATTAAATGAGTTTGTTATACAAAAACAACCAGCAAACACCATGTGGAAGGTGGGGGCAGTCAGTAATGAGGACCACCAGACAAACACACAGACTATAACCAGCAGTGTGTGGTGTTTACTAGGACCAGTCTACCAAACAGCTCAGTTGACCTGATCATGGCTCGATTAACTGTAAATCTACATTGGCTGTTATCTAGACTATAAGCATAGCATTAGATTTTTCCAGATAGGATTAATAATAATGACTTAGGAACTAAGCCAAGAAATCAGGCCACTGCTGTTGGGAGACGGGGAGATCTTTAGTGATTTTATTGTTAGTCGTTAACCCAGTTTTGGTCAGCTTGCTGAGGTCTGAAGGTCAGGTGGCCGGAGGGGTTCCCGGGTAGCGGTGGAATGCAGTAATGCCTTCGTGGCAGAAAGCAAGACCATGGACACCAGCCTTTGGAGGAACGCTCGCACACGCGCACACACACACCATAGGGACCCACCGCACAGTGGTAACACTCCACGTGGTAATCCTTGTCCATGGACACGACCCTGATGGTCTCTTCTGAGCCCTGGCAGAAGACACAAACACACAGACACACATTAATATAGAGAACAGAAGATTCTAGACCATATTTAGGGAAGCTTCAGCCATTCTGCTTTTCTGTCTTAGCTGCCTAGAAAAACTATTATTCTAAATCTATCTATCCATTCATTTTCTGTACCCGCTTGTCCGTTTAGTGATTTCATACCATACTTCCTGGAGACTGAGCCCCCCCTAAGGGTCAAATCCTAGAACTGCCCCCGGATACAGAGCCCGTCTCTTTAAAAGATGGATGTGTGTTCATGCACAACTTCAACTCATTATAGCCTGACTGGGTTCACAAGATGCCGTGTTACCTGGGCAGGGAGGATGGGCTGCTTACAGGAGGCGCATTTGGGGGCAAAAACCCTAGAAGAGAAAAGCAAAGTAAGCCCCCACCTCTATGTGCTCACTAAAGGAAGAAGGATGTGTGTTCCCAGGTACTGTCTGCGGGATTTTCGATCTAACTTAACACATTTGAGGATGACAAGTTTACCTTAGAAAACATACGGTTGCTGAAAGCCATGTGACCAGGTGGAAAAATCAAAGACAATTTAATTGTGGTGTGACAAACAGACCTTAATGCACCAGGACCTCCACATTACCACAATAGTACATGTTTGTTCAGAAAATGCCAAGAGAGACCAAACAGGGAGAGTCCAGTACTGTGTGTGGTAAACAGGGCTGCCACTAACGACTACTTTTCTATGGATGAATCTGTAGACTATTTGAATGATTGGTCAATTAATCAAAAGGATTCATTTTCCTCTTAAAAAAAAAAAAAAAAAAAAAAAAAAGTAACTATTTTATTTACTTTAGATAATGGATGCCAATTTTTCGGCACTATATGGACTCTGAAATATTAATGAGATGTGTATTGTGATGCCAAAAAGTCAGTAATCTGTATAAATTTGCCGTTTCCTAATGTTTATTGAATCCGGTTAGTGGAGAACCACCTGCTAATGTTTTGGTGAATTATGTAAGCAATAAGCACTGAAGTGGCGAAGTAATGACCAGCTCACGGCCACATTTTTTAAAAGAGGATACTGTGATTAAACTAGGTAAAAAGACCTCCGTGGCGTGGCGGTACTTTCTGTAGTTTTTAGTGAATAGAGTTTTCATTTTTATTTCAGATCACAAATTATTTTCTTTTTAGTGTCTGTTTTTGTTTCGTTTTGAGTTTACGATAATAACACTGGTCCCAGCAAGCCCAATGTGCACAAACACACACACTGGGACCGTCAAGCAACATACAATAAAGCCAGATTCTAGACTGAATATCTTCTCAAACACTTATTCAACCGACACCTTTATGGCTTTAATAATGAGTGTATTTAGCAGCTACAAGGACAAAAGATATTAAAAAGCTCTCCGTACTGATAAATCAATAAACATGAATGAACAACATTGAAGGTGTTTTTGCCTACTCTGGCGATCCATCACCCAGAACAGCCTCTTCAGGTGCTCCTGCATAGTGGGCGAGTTGCTATGGTGTGTCATTGAATTTTGCAGTGTACAAACCACTTTTTTGTTTTGCGAGAATTTGAACGACTCCCATAATTAAGTAGTGATATTAAAGGAAAACTGTTAATGAATGGAAGCGTTTTCGAAATCGTCGTTAAAAAAATAAACTAAAAAAATGATGTGTCCAGCATTGACGTCATTAACTATGTTGACTGATCACGGCAGCCTGGGTGATAAATATCAGATGGTCCCTGATAAACCATCCCGGACTACAGAAGGTAAAATGGGATGATGTATGGGCTTACGTGTGATAGTCCTTCACGCAGTAAATGTTGTTCTCCACATCTACTGTAAACGGAACCCCGTCAAGGGCCTCATTGCAGATGACGCAGCGGAAGCAAGCTGGGTGGTAAGACTTGCCGAGAGCCTGCAGGATCTGCAAGCAGATGGTGAGGGGGGGGGGGGGGTCAGGTCCTTAAAAACTAAGCACCACCAATAGATCGATTGAAGAGAAATAGTGCGTGCCCACGCACAGCAGACAGAACAGTGGGCACTGGAGCTTGATTTAATGGTTCTGTTCTGCTATTGAATAAAAAAAAGTTAATCTGGAATGCTTTGCTTTAAAGTGGTTTAAAATAAGAGTTGAGTTACTATATAACATAACATAACATAATGGTTATTCTGCACCAACTATGGGTTGAGAAGGTCAGACCGAACACGGAGCATGCAGTGACTCAAGGCATTTGTCTGAGCCCCTTACCATCTCCATGATGAGATGTCCGCAAACGAAGCACTTGTCTGCTGTCTGCTGAAAGCCGGAGTACTGCAAGGCAAAGACACTGCATACTCAGGCACGTCACGTTTATAAATACAGCCACGATATTTTCAAAGCTCTGGGAGAAGACGTACGACCAAATTAGCAACCTACGAAAATATAAAAAGCATTACAGTTAAACGATGAAGCGATGAGTGTCCCAAAAGGACACGGTCAATCTCCTTCAAGAGGATCAGCTTCGCTCTGACCCATGTTTGCATGCTGCTGTTCTCTCCTTGCCCTTTCTTCAAAAACGCGAAGGGCCTATTACCTCTTACCATGATGATCATCAGGACAACCAGCAAATGAAAGCATGTCTTCAATGCGTTTCTAAGATCTGGGCTGATACCGCGCAGTCAGTCCTGCAGGAAGACCATCTGCAGAGCGATATTCTGGGGTCACAACCTTCCCATGACCTCGAGGAGGTGGTGGTGGCGGCACTGGTCACATACTGGTCACATCCAGCCTCAATGCACCTGAAGCATCTCCCAGCATCCTAACTACAAACCCTGACATAAAGCCATAGTTACTGCGCTGAAGATCACAGCATCCATAAGATGACCCACATATTTTCCTCTTTCCAGTCAAACAAATCTTAGACATAAAAGTGCAGTAATCATTACCATATGTACATAATCTGTTAACCCATTTCCCAGCACACATGCTTACACAGTGGACGTTGTGAAGGCCCTTAGTTAAGCAACATATGGTCAGTGCTCTAATCTAATCCAGGGTTGCCAAGTATCAAATACAACCAAGCAGAACCATGAGAATCGCACCAGCACAGACACTACAGCTATACTCCATAAGACACCAAGTGTGTGAGCCAGATTTCTCTTCTAAGGAGCACCTTGACTGGCTGAACCACTAGAGAACCTCCTGTTTTTCACAAAGTGGACCAAAGAAGCCAGAGAGCAGATGAGAGGCTTTTCCCTTTGTCTAGCTCATCCACACAGAAAGCGAGGACTCAAACTCACCAGGAAGTCTTCTTCACAGTAGACCTTGCCGTTGACATTGTAGAAAGCTTTTCCTCTAAGCCTCCTCCCTGGAAGAGAGAGAAGGAAATCTGAGCTACATTTTTAAGCGCTGTGGTTTCATTAATGAATTAATGAATGTTACTGCAGAGCATCTCAAGATGGAACACCTGGTCTAAGAAGGGAAGCCTTATGCACACAAACAAGCAATTTAAATAATTATTTCCAAAATTGGACTAAATAAAACTAATGCCACTACTGGGAAGTAGGAAAATAAATTTGACAGATGACACAGCTCGTCAGGAGCACGATTTGGGGTTTTTACTTCTAAGGCTACATGGTGGATTCCATGAATCCATAACCTGGGCTTCAGGACTGAAAACCAGCGGGAAAGGAGTATTACACTGGAAGCTGAAGCCTGACATATGTTTGAAATTTTTTTTTTTGTGGAAATATGAACATGTTCTAAGCAGGTGTTACTTAAAGTACAGTAGAGCTTTCAGAGGGGAAGCAGAGGGTGGCTCCCCTGCCGTCTCACATCTCATCCTAAGTATCATGAGCCCCCAGTGGTCCTACAATATATCACCTAATAAAAACAACAAAAGCTAAATTATTTCCAACCATCCGAAGCTCAGACTGGCCGACACGGTTCTGACTGAGGCATTTCATAGAATGGCATTCAATATTAGATCTGCCTTTACGGGTGTAATCTAATATTTCTAATATTTACATTTGCTCCTTACATTAAAAAACTCCAGCGGCATACTGCAGACTTTCTCCACTCTTTACAAGATCTTTATACCTACAATACAACATACACCACAAAACCCGCTTTCCAATTCACCTTCAAAACCCATGAATATAATAGTAATTCATTAAAAAAACAAAACGCACCACATGACCAACTCATTTCTAAGTCTCCTTTTAGCCTTTGAAACAATACTGAGATCTTTTAAACCAAAACACCCTGTGGTTCTGTTATGTCGCAGACACGTTTCTCCAAAGCGACGTGTTAGCGAAGTGAATAGCAGATTGTACATTCATGCTGTCACGGAGTCAACTAGGCATAAGAGCGGCTAGGCCGAGTGCAAACAGTATCGCAGCAGGAGCTACCAAAACATACCAAAACAAGTCCACATAATTATCAACAAAATAAGAACCTAACAAGACAATAATAAGTGCTAATAAACACAACATAAGAGCGTTCAAATACGTTAGTGAAGGAATTCGTGCAACAGATGGGTCTTCAGGCATTTCAAATGGAGAGGGAGTCTGATGACTGGATGAGGTTTGGCAGCTCATTCCACCATCAGGGAACCGTCTGGAGTTACGCTCCTCTGGTGGTGGTGAGATGAGAGACAGGTCAGGAGCCGCCTTTCAGTGGAGATGGGTGCCTGTCCATTAATGGACCCATTACAGGTATAATTGAATTCATATTTAACGATACAAGCTCTCGCGACTTGGACACCAAAGCACAATTATTTAAAAAAAAAAAAGGTCAGAAATACAGGTTTGCAGGCACTGACCCCCAAAAAGAGGGAATAATATTAACGAGATTCTGTGGACATGCAATCTGAGCTGCTTTTGCAGCCCTCATTTGCCGGGATTCTTTTAACGCACTGAGTGGAACGATACAAGTTGGGCAACAGGCACCTAGGGAGAGGCACCAGGACAAAGACCGGCTCCGGGGGGGGGGGGGGGAGCTGGTCCCCGACGGCCCCAGGGCCTGTGCAAACAAGGACATTCCTTTGGCCTGAGGTCACAGGCATGTCCTATTCATGGGCGCCCAGGATCTTGTCCCGGTGCTTGGGGACGTGCTCGGTGGGGATGGGTCCGGCAGGACTCCATCTCCCACTCCCCGTCCCTCTTCCCTCATCTCTCTCACTATCCCTCTCTCCTGCTCCTTTGTCCGGAGAGCAGGAGAGTGTCCGGCCATAGTGGCCCACAGCTACGGAGCTGGTGGGCCCTATCCAGGACCTTGAAGCCGTTTCCCTCCAGCATCACGCCAAGCGAGAGCGCGGCTGAGTCAGACTCACTCTGTTTGTTTTTCCATTACGATCAGGAAGCGAGACACTGACTGCAAGTTGGTGACAGAGTCAAAAAATAAAAATAAAACCAGCACGGGGAAACCCAATAATGTTTCAAATTTATTATGAGCATATGATATGAATAAATGTATATTATACACACACAAACACACACTATAAATTTGAGTTTATTCCAGAAAAGGCACAAATGCAGCCAGATTCAGAAGTGAAAGTTAAGTGAAATTCTTCACCAGGCCGAAGGTAACGTAAAAACAGACTCTCCCTGGAATGTTCTGGCACAGCACAGCAGTACGAAACGGACATAATCGTTCTCCTAACACTGGGCACTGAGCTTCACGACAAACACCGGCGTTTCATCGGCGGAAAAAAAAATGACTTAGAAACTGGTGCTTGACTCACAGTGTCTAAAATAGCCGCGACACAGGATGTCATACAAACACAAACAAAGAATGTGGACTCTGGAGTCAATTCAACAAAGCAGTTTGGAATAATACGCTCATTTCACCAATGGCAAGAAAATACCTCAAAAGATTACAATTTAAAATGGATTAGCAAAAGCGGATACCTTGATCATTACTAATGTGTGCACACCCTTGACCAAAAAGCATGCAGCACTGAATTATATACATGTACTATATGTACAAAAGTATTGTGACACTCCTTGTAATCAGTGAATTCAGGTGTTTCATTCAGACCCATTGCCACAAGTGTATAAAAAACAAGCACCAAGCCATGCAGACAGGCTTACAAACATTTCTGAAAAAATGGGTCGTTCTGAAAAGCTCAGTGAAATCAAGCATAGTACTGTTACAGGTTGCCACCTTTGTAATAAGTGAGTTTGTGAAAATTCCTCCCCGTTAGATATTCCACAGTCAACTGTGAGTGGTATTCCTGCAACGTGGAAGCATTCAGGAATAACAGAAACTCAACCATGAAGTGGCTGACCATGTAAAGCAACAGAGCGGGGTCGCCGACTGCTGAGGTGCATAGTGTGTGAAACTCATCAACTCTCTGTTGATTCAATACCTGCAGAGTTCCAAACTTCCTCTGGCATTAACCCCATCATAAAAACCGTGCGCCATGAGCTTCATAGAATGGGCTTCCATGGCCAAGCAGCTACAGGCAAGCCTCACATCACCAAATACAATGTCAAGCATCAGATGAAGTGGTGTAATGCATACCGGCACTGGACTCTGGAGCAGGGGAAAGGTGTTCTGTGGAGTGATGAATCACGCTTCTCTGTCTGACAGTCTGATGGATGAGTCTGGGTTTGGAAGATGCTAGGAGAACATTACCTGCCTGACTGCATTATGCCAACTGTAAAGTTTGGTGGAGGAGGGATAATAGTATGGGGTTATTTTTCAGGGGCTGGGATAGACCTCTTAGTTCCAGTGAAGTGAACATTTAATGCTTTAGTATACCAAGGTATTTTAGTCAATTTTATGCTTCCACCTTTCTGGGAACAGTTTAAGGGAGGCCCTTCTCTGTTCCAGCATGGCTGTGCCCCAGTGCAGAAAGCAGGGTCCAATAGGACATGGTTGGACGAGTGTGGAACTTGACTGGCCCACACAAAGCTCTGATGCCAACCCCAACAAACACCTCAGGGTTGAACTAGAATGAACATTGCGAGCCAGACCTTCACGTCCAACATCAGTGCATGACCCGACAAATGCTATTCTGGATGAATGGGCAAAAATTCCCACAGACACACTCCAAAATCTTGTGGAAAGCCTTCCCAGAAGAGTGGCAGCTGTTAGAGCTGCAAAGAGAAGATCAACCCCATACTGATGCCTATGGATTTAGATTACAATGTCAAAAGTTTCTGTAGGCATAATCGCCAGGTGTTCCAATACTTTTGTCCACTATAGTCAGTGTGTGTATGTATGCGTGGTTATATTATACATCACTATCACAGCTGACTTTTCAGGCACTAAATACAAGACAACTGCTGCATCTCAAGTCCTTCACCGCCTTCAATTCTCAGGTGATGTTAAGACACCCTTCAGCAGATCCCTGACAGGAAAACCAGTCAGTGAAGATTTAATGGAAGAGCTGTTAGCTTCAAACATCCTCAGGAGATGGGTGTAAAAAAACACCCTGGTATGTAAAAAACAAACATGCACAGAAATGCGCCGTTTTCTTGTCATTCAGTGGCATAGAGTAAATTTAATGACCATTTTATTAGATATACGTTCTCGTTAATGCAAACGGCCTCTGCTCCTCCAGACAGAGATTCACGGAGCTGAAGAGGAACAAACACAGCAAACAGACAGGATCTTAAGGTGCAGTCGCTGAGCGGCTAATTGGTAGGAGGTGCCGGGTGCAGCTCTGGTGATTCCAGCATCCCAGAAGTAGCCTCTTACCTGGGAATTTCAAACTCGACAGTGTTTAGAGTTTATAGAAAACGGTGTGGTGAAGAAAAAAATTGATTCATCCAGTCAGAGCCAGACTGTGGGCAAAACCAGCTAGTTAACGAGAGAGATCAGAGGAGAATGGCCAGACTCGTTAAAGCTAACAGGAAGACCACAAGTGCAAAAATAACACCTCACTACGACAGTGCTGTGGCAGAAAGGCATCGCTGAACAGAAAAACCAATGAAGCGATTCAGGGGACAAATGTGGGTCCTACCCAGTACCAGATAAAATGTGAGCTTAAGCAGCCAATCAGTATTCATATCAAGATAAGGAATTGGGACTTAGTTTGCCACCTAAAAACCAAAAAGCTGTTAGAACTCAGGCTCCACTCAGTCTGATTAGAGAGAATCTGATTGGACAGCTTTGTGGTATAGGGAGCCTGCTGACATCACAGAGCAGAGAAGGAGGCGGAGGGCTGTCTCACTGTGGAAGGCCGACACAGTCTCAGGGACACGCCTGTGTAAAAAAACGGGCCGGCCACGGGAAAGACCCTTCCCCAGGGACCCTACGAGTTCAAGCTGGACTGCGGACCTCCAAACGTATTAAAGGACTAGCTCACAGGAGAAACAAGAGGATAAGAAACAATGAATCTAGAACTGAGGATGAATGCAGAATGTGACAAAGGTGGAACCCAAGCCAGTGATCTGCAGCAGCATGCCATACCAGCCCCTACCCCATTTGGGCTTAAGGGAGCCACTGGCGACTCCAAACGACCTCACACCAGAACATTGAAAAAGCACCAAGCCGGAACCAGAAGCACGTCCCCATCCTCACAGCCACCAAGCTCCACATGACTTCAGACTAATTGAGAGCTTTCATGCTGATGTTCAATGAGGAATGGGGGGGGGGGTCCCAGTGGGGAAAAGATTACATAACCTAATGGATGGACATTTCATGCCTGATGCACAGGGTGCAGTGAGGGGCTCGATACTGACATGTACAAGAGTTCCTGCTCCATAAAGGGAATGAAAATCTAACAGGCTGCACAGCAGGATCCCTCTGCGGACCGCGTGACCTTACAGAAGGGGTGTCCCCATAACAGGGTGGGTGGGGCAGCACGCATTAGCAGGTACACGAACACGGGCTACACCGCCCGCCAAAAACAGGCAGGTCTTTATCACGCGCAGACACTGTGCCTGAGAGCAAGATGCCCAGAAGCCTTAGACAGGAAGTGATACAAATGATTCATTAGGGCCTGTGGTCTCCCCACACCCTGGAGTTTCACCCCCTGCACCCAGGGCGAGTACAGGCTTGCCGGTCTCCTCCACTCATTTGATCATAGCCTCCTTACTACCCCCCCTCCCCCCACCCCGCCGTCTCCATGGTCACGCCAAAGACACACTGAGACAGGAGGACTACAATCACAAACAAATGGGATTCTCATAAAGAGACAGGATCGTGTCCTAAAAGCACCTCCACACACCGACAGAAGCTGCTATATTTTAATGAGGGAAAAAAATACCTGTAAACAGGTTTGTGCATCGAGTCTGGAACACAAAGTGTGCTAAGGAAGACGCTCAGATGTCCAATGGGTGGCGCCGTGTAGAGCATGAAGGAGTGTGTGACTCACTTCCCAAAACTGAGACTGAGTCTGAGACTCATTTGTGCACCTGGTCAGATTAAAGTCCTCCTGAACTCCAGCGGTAGGGTGGTCTGAGTGTGTGTGTGTGGGCAAGTATATTACAATTGTCATACAAGCCAATTGTCCCCACAATATGATAAAAAAAAAAAAACCATCACCTTGCAGGAACATTTTTTTCTGTCCACACAAGGATAACCTGAATTAGAAAAAAATGTAAATGCAATCACAAAACAAAGGTCTAGTATCTTATTTGGTTAGGGCTGGGTAGGGGTTAGGGAATAGAGGTTGTCATACATGATCATAGGATCATGCCCACACAAATGGAATCCCCAGAAAGATATAGATACTAAATCTGTGTGTTAGTGTGTTTTTTTTTGGGGGGGGGGAACACATCCACAAACAAGAAGGGCAAACACAGATCCAGGTTCTCTGACATGTAAGTGGAGAGTTTGCACTGGATCCCGCTTACACCTGAGCAGTGATGGCTCCTGAAATCCTACCCTAGCAACAAAGCAGGCTACCCAGCAGATTTCAGCCTGAATCTGCAGTAAGAGACACGTCTACCTTCTGTGTCTATCATTAGGTCACCAATACAGAACCATAACATTTAAAGTCAAATGCTGCCTCCTTCTGCTACCCCGATGAAGCAAAGGCGTAGACATAATAGTTAAACTGGTTATTACACCTTGATTCAATGGATTGAAAAGGTTTATTGTCATTTGTACTGGTACAATTACTAAGCACAATGAGATGTTTACTTGAGTGTTTCCTGCAGACAAACAGGGTAACGCGATGTGGGACAAACGGTTGTTATCTTGTTACTGCATTACGCAGCAGTCCGGTTTAGTCTAAGCTGACTCACAAAGCAGGATTTTGCAAAAGAAAATTGACAAACTTCAGGAACATGTTACTGCTGTTAATCTAAAAATAGCCCATCTACAGAAAAGCACTAGACATTACCAAACATTATCCCTGTACCCATACTTTCCTGTTAGCATGTCGTTGTACAAAAGCTCTGCTCTTCAAAATATGGTCTATTATAGGGTTTATTATACTACTTTAAAATTGTCCATAATTTGTTAAAGAAACAGTAAATAATCATTTTGATCGTTACAGTATCAATTACTAAAGAGATGCAGATCAACTTCTGGCAGAAATCAACTTTTGTTCTCCTTTCACCTATGCAGTGCTAAAGAGGCATTAACCACCACTGCGACATGAAGCAGAGACATTGGCTCAGGCATTAGCCTATTGGGAGAGGCGATCTTAATTCATGTACCAGCCAATCAGCCAGTTGGTGACTGCTTGACTGAAATGTGTACTGCTGGATAGTTTAACATTTGAAAGCGTCACTGTAATTCTGATTTATTCCCCACTCTCATCTGGGAGATGTACCTTAATGTCATTGATATCTGCAGTACTAAGGCTCCTTGAACTTATAATGCTTTGCCAATGCAGCTAAAATCGATGAATCCCCATAACGTCCAGATATGGGCACAATGAAGGCTACGTTTACTAAAAGCAGTGCAGGTGAATAATATCGCTTAAGAACAGAGCCCCACTTGGATGGGAGGCTGCAAAGCTTCTGGTCACTGTAAAACAGGGGTGGGGATCCTGATCCACAGAGAGCCAGTGCAGGTTTTTGGGATGACCTCTCAATCAGCCAATAATAATGCAGTGGTTCTCAACTCCAGTCCTGGCGACCCACTGTTATTGGCTAATGGAGAGGTCATCTCAAAAACCCACAACCACAGTGGCTCTCCATGGATCAGTTTCCCTACCCCTGCTTTATAACCTCAGTAAGGATGGCCAACAGAGCTGTGTGACACAGGGATGAAAGAAGGGAGCATTGAGGGGGGAGTGATTAACAAAATAGTGGGGAGGAACAGAAATGGGCATAAGGACAAGGGACGACATACCGGACTGGTGGGCTACAAACGGGATACAGAACTGGGTATCGTGAGGATACAGTAAAATCCAGCTCATTAGATGGGCCGTGATTGGTCAGGTGAGATGAATGGGCGTGTCTCTGGATTATGCCCCGCCCCCAAGACATCCACAACCCCACCAAGTGTCATTTACACCTCATAGCTGCAAAGCTAGAATGTTCCGGTTTCGTCGCAGGTGTTCCCGCGATCAGCAGCAGAAATGGAAGAGATGTAAGAAGCGGCATTTCTTTTGTCGAGCTTTGCAGAGCTGCTGAGCGTTAGCGTCCCATGTGAAGGACCCCCGAGGGACCAGAGGCTCGTCTGTCTGCCTGCCTGCCCACATGCAGCCTGACTGGCAGCATCTTAGGCGCACGGGCGCCAGCTGGGCGTCGTAGTCACCACCCTTGGGTGGATTGCCTGCACTGGTGGGGCTTTTAAGCATGGCTACCGGAAAGGTTCTCGGCTGTTATGGGAGTAGCACTGAGCGCATTTTCTCTTTGTGCAAAATTTGTCAGAAATGTACTCAAAAAATAACACAAAAAAAAAAAAATCCTGGTCCCTGCAATTCTGAAATATGAATTCATTCATGCTTGTATCTTCAAGCAAAACCCCAGCGCAGCAGAGGGACAGTGCTGAAGAACTCAGAGAAAAAGCAAGACACAAACGCACACATGTGGACACACACACACACACACACACTTAGTGAAACATCTCCTTCACGACCAAGCTAAATAAAACTGCAAGATGAGACTTAATGTGCTGCATGGCATGAAACAGAGGTCCTTAATGCTAGGCTATGATTTATATTAATAGTTTTCCATTAACAAGTTTAAATAAACAGTTGAGGAGGACATATAAAGAGAAGGAGTACAAGCAGAGCTTCACTCTCCGTCAGTAAGGCAGGGCAGCAGACGGAGTGCCTCCTTACCACAGGAGAAGCAGGTGAAGCAGTTGGTATGGTAAAGGTTTCCCATGGCTTGGCAGGCCTGACTTGCTCCGTACACGCCTTTGCCACATTTGATACAGATACCTGGGAGAGAGAGAGAGAGAGAGAGAGAGACGGAGAGAGAGAGAAA
>JAODJX010000007.1:12414734-12433299 GCA_026776945.1 Isichthys henryi | reverse complement strand
CCCCCCCCCCCCCCCCCCCCCCCCCCCCCCCCCCCCCCCCCCCCCCCCCCCCCCCCCCCCCCCCCCCCCCCAGGTCAGTGCAACTGCACACACCAATGACTCATTTTCACTGCAGATTAGATCAGAAAATCTACCTAAAAATCTGGGAAACTCCCATGAGGCAGTACCTCAGTAAAGGCGTTTGCGCTGGGTGTGGACAGAGCCCCACTACTCTCGGGATGGTTCTCAGCACAGTAGGGGAGGGCTGAGGCTCTGTATTAGCGCCCCCTAGTTACATGTTTGGGCCCCACGCTGACGTAAAACAATATCTGTGTGAGGCGGTGCGCGCGGATTGGCCGACATGGCTGAATAATGCCTAGCCGGCAGGTTGTAACTGGATACAAACACACTTGGGACAGAACAGAATGCATTTATTGTCATCGTACAGATTGCCAGCACAACGAAACTTCAGTATTCGCATGTCCCATCGTGTTCTCCTATGAGACACACACATGCAGGCATACACAGGTGAGAGCAACACTTGGGGGTGGGGGGTGGGGGAGAGCGCAGGGTCAGGACACTTATCAGGCAACCTTGAGGGATTTCGGGATGAAGGGTTTTCTGAAGTTCCTAGTGGTGATGCCATTACACTGCTTGCCATGGGATTTCAACTGTTTAAATTGTCAGGATGCAGTGCCACTAAAAATATAAAGGGGGGGGGGCAGCTGTGGATCTAAATACATTTAATTCTTATTTAGCAGATGTGTTAGACAAAACAAACACAGCTGAGGATTGGACAGCAGGTTCAGACAGTCCCTGGACTGACTGGGGTTATGGGCCCAGCCGAAGCATGGTTACTCAGCAGGCATTGGGATTTGAACCAACAACATTCTGGACATGGGCATAGATCCCTAACATGCAGGGCAAGGGCACAGTCCCCACTCAGTCACAAAAGCAAACGGCCAGCGGAGTGCAGTTTCTTCATTGAAACTGAAAATGAAAAGATGAGAGGTGATTCGGCAGCTAAACGAGTCTGAAGCACCGTTTTCCTGCCGGTAAAGCCGGCACACGCTTCACTAACCCGAGAGAAATTATAACGTGAAACCACTACAGGGCACCCCTCCTGGGTGTATGAGGACATTGCAGCTCTGTGAGGCTGGGTGGGGCCGCCTGACACGAGAGAGAAGGTCAGGCTTTCTGTACCACACCCAGGTACAGCAATGTCAACCTTCCCCTTATGGACCACCACAGAGGGGCAAGTCGACGCCGAGGACCGAATGACGCACCACCCAGCATGGTAAAATTCCAATCAGAAATATGGTAAAAACATGACAGATCTTAGAAAAATGTAATTATTCCATCAACGATTAAGCTTTCAGATTGCTGCTGTGATCACGAGTCCCGAGAACATAACCCAACATGCACCTGGCACAGCAACCTGGATTCTGTGTGGTATGCTAGCCTTTACAAGTAACAATGGGTGACCGTAACAGCCTCACACCAGAAAACAAGAATGTTACAAGTGTGACAAGGGACACAGAGCCGTTTCCTTGAGCCAAACACGCACTTCCTTGCCTTACAAATGTCCGTCGTCACATAAAGATAGGAAGTCACCAAATAATCATCAGTCGGTTTGGTGGTGAAATGCAGACATCTGCTGCCTGTCCATCCTCCTCTGTGGTATGTAACTGCACACTAACCTTTGTTCTCTCCATAGAGGGCTATATGGATGACTGTTCCAGAATCGGGCCGCTCCACAAACACGTACAGTACGTCTGACTACATGCCCCTAGGACTTTGGCTATTATGCAAGATTGGGCTTCGTTAGAAAAATGATTCATTCAACGAGGGAAAGGAAATTAAAATTTGTTACTAACTGTACCCAGACACAACCACATTAATTGGATTTATTTAGTTTTTTGTTAGATATTAATGGTCAATTTTACACATTTCCCATATTTTACAAAACTAACTTTTGTAAACAGCTCCCGGGGTTCTTAAAATGAAATTAAAGTTTTGCTCGAGACTCCCTTCCAGTTACATATACAATAACTTTCAGGATCAATATCATGGATTCAGAAGATCAGCTGGAGAGGTTGTCTAAAAATGGAAGAAATGCATTGATAAAAACATATTACTCCATTAAAATGGACTACCCAGTTTGCAGCAAGGCAATAAACCACATCACACCATGGAAAAGCTCAGGCAAATCGATACATTCACACCAATTTCTGCCGTGGCGGCCCACTTTATACCAGCATGCACTCAGGAGCAAAGCGCTAAGCCAGGACTTTCTAGAAGATGAGAATTGCCTATTGAAGGATTCATATTCAAAATGTAGGCAAAGTTGTATGATAACTACTGTTGCCTACATGCATGACAGGAAAAAAATATCCACCAAAACTTCTACAGAAAGCATTGGTATGCAAATGTAATATAGCTAGATGAAGAAGAAAAAATTCTTGCATGACCAATGTTTCCGGTTTGCTCTCAGCATTCCGTTTCCAGTGCTTCAGAACAGGAGTAAGGCTTCTGGTTGTATTGTTACCTATCTGGCTAAAAGATATTGACTCAAAGTCCAAAGGTTGCTGGTTCGAGTCCTGGGAAGTGTCCTACTGAAGCACCCTTGATATGACCTACTTGGGAATACCTAGAGAAAACTGAAAAAGGTGTAAAGGTCTGATCCTATAGGCCAAGAGATAAAGTGCTGTCCTCATTGCACACAGCTTGGGGATTCACCTCCCAGGAATCACACAGAAGTCGTAACTCTTTGGGGTGGTGTCACTCAGCAGGCTAGGCCTCTGTCACTGTGATCCAAAGTTCGCTAGTTTGACCCCGGTCTAGACAAAATGCTAACATATCTGTAGGGCTCTTAACCCTGAGCTCCAGGGGCAGTGCACACCGGCTGACCCTTTACACAGACTCCCAAGCTTATTCTCACCCGTTTACGCGTCTCTGTCTCTCACATGGTGCTTTTCCAGTGGCACACAGGAACCAAGCCGGACTGCAAAAAGACTCCAGTTACAGTGCAGTTCCAGCTTGCTTTCCACTGCATGGGGGTCAGCTCAGTAAAGGCATTGCCGGATTTGGAGAAAGACAATGACGTAAAACTGAAGAGACGCTTGTTTAATGTTCACAAAGTGTACCTCATGATTTACTACGTGTCAATTTCTGGTAGCAAGTCTGCAAGAATCAGTTACGTTAGCATCAAACACTAGCGGAATTAGCATTCGTTGCGTAAATTTGCATTACAAATCCATTCTGTTCAGCTGTTCTGTAGTACTTTTTTAAGCAGGAGATTGTCGATTTTCAAGTTCTGAGTTATCGGGAATGCATCAGTACGTCATAATTGGTGAGACTAACATAACGAATTATATATAAAATACGCCCTTTATTTCCTTCAGATAATCCATGCATGTTGACTCAGAACACAAGTATCGCCCTGCATGATGCACCCAGCTCGGTTAGGTCATTCCTTTGGTCCTGCTAGTAAACAGAGCCGTGTCAGTGCGGGTACGGTTTTGGTACGGCTGTCATAATTTACAACGGAAAACTGTCGGTTCGTGGTACGGCAAGGGTATGGTTCAGTTCTCGGTGGGAGAGGAAAAGCACCCGACACAGAGCAAAACGGGGTAGGCGAATACGGAATCTCCCCATGGGAATTAATAAAGTATCACTATTCTATATAGATGGGCTAAGCAGCGAGTGAAGGACTGCGCAAGTGTGTTAACCTCTGCCTGTAAAATAAATCTGCCAGATGGAGTGTTTATAGCATGCATATTGTGAAGGGGTCACTTGCTAATGAATTCAGGAGTGACTGGCGCAATTAAACACCCTGTGAAATTAATTTCTTCTGAGTGAGAAAGATGTAGGTGTGTGGAACAGAAACGCACATGGCGCCATATGGCGCATCCCACGGGTCTGTACAGCGGCTGCGGGATGGCTACGCTGCTAAACATGCGACGGCCTCTAGCCAGGGTGCCGTCATTTTTGGGGGGGTTCCCGGCCCACCGAGAGCCACGCGGACTCTCCCACGGCAGAGTTTCCCACACCGTGACGGCCCGGTATTCTGTGAGAGCATGGCTCTCGACAAGTACACCACCGCATTCCCACAGCGCTCACTTTGAGCAAAAATAAATAAAAGCTTTAAGCAGCCGCTCGTTGGCTGCAGCAGCCAGCCTGGGTCTGGTGTGACTTGCATGCTGGCACGACTTTATTTCCTCAAAATGCGTCACAGTACGACACACAGTTGCCAAGACAACTAAAGTACATCAAGTATATAATTTAAAATTTGAATGTGTCGTAAAGCAGTTTTAAAACTGGATGAGCAGAAACTAGTAGCAAGATATTGGTATTAAATCTGCAGCATAAGTTAATTTGTTGAGTTTCTTGACCTCAGAAAGCTACATTATTCAATACTGGCCTCTCAGCCAAGACGTATGAAGAAAGTAAGCAATAAAGCTATGAGGTGCATTTACGTCAATTAAAAAGTACTTCAGAGCATTTGTAAGTGACTGTAGCGATTTCACAGATTGCTTTGCCTAAAATCAAACACTCGTCTTCCTCTTGATAATCTTTCAGCAGAGGGTTATGTGAGTGAAAGTGCTTTGAAGCAGAGCAGGGGGCCCATTTTTATCTGCCATCCAGGTGGGACATTAATCCATCACACCCTCCATGATTGTAGCCATGACAGAGTGATGTCAGACTGAGCTCTCTGATCCAACTCGAGTAAAACTACTGATCGGCCCTAATTATTCCGAAATACGCTGCATATCTAGCTACTGTATGTCACACATGGCACTGCTGGTTCTGAATACACATGGGAGCAAATATATCCTTCCTTTATTTCCCAATGAACTATATCTGAAATAGAGATGGGTATTCCTGCCACGCGTCAAGCATGTGACAGATCAGCCATTGCTTATGCTTTTGGCACAAGGGCCGCGCCGAGCTCCCAAAGATTTGTGCAACAACCAGGGATAATAATAAATAAATATTGACTAAGGCCACTGACTGACTGCCAGTTTAGGGAAGAAACAGCCCACAGCTTCCATCTTCTCAGGACCCCAGCTTTTTATAGCACTATTTTATTTCATGGGAAAAAGTGGCTTTCTTGGACTTAATTAACCTCAGAACCTAAATAACCGCTCTCTCGACTAGGAATTTATTCGTTTGGATTTTTTCATTCATTATTACCCTCACTGAATACAGGACTTAATGGATCAGCAAATATACTGATGCATTTAATTTTCTTCACAATCAAAATGATTCAACTGGAGGCAAACATCACAAGAAATAAGACAAGGCTGAGATTAAAGATGGAATATTAGAATTATATTAGAATAATATTAGAATAATATTAGAATATATATATATATATATATATATAAAAAGCAGTCTGTATATAACAGTATTTTGGTTTAGAAAACATTTTAAAAAGGAGCCACTTTGTTTAAAAGGTTTAAAGAACCACAGTGGGAATACCATTGTGAGTGTCACGTGACCCTAATTAGCTGGCAAAGGAAGCGGTGCATTGTGGTACTGAGGACTCCTTCAAACATGTTTGGGAGGCAGTTAGGAGTGAGCCGTGGAGGGCAGGACAGCAGTGGACCCTCCCAACCGCGGGGTGCAGCGCCCCATCATCCGCCCTCAAAGCAGAAGGGTGGAGAACTGAGGTCCAGATGCCGAGTCGCTTCAGCGTTACACGTACCGGTACAAATAATCCACCACGACAGAAACACGCCACGTTAGGTGAGGAAAGAGCAGGCATAGCCACATTTCTCTTATGCTAGAGCGTATTACATCACCGGGCGGATCCCAGTGTCACGTCCGAATACCTCCTTCAGGGTATCATGGCCTGGGCATGGAGTGGAATTTAAAATATTCATGACTGGGAAAAGAAACTTCCAGACAACAAGAACAAACTTCAGTTAACACAGCATGGCAAAGACCCAAGTTCACTCCACGACAACCGGCCGCAGGTCATATCGAGATGCTGAAGACTCTGAATCTCATTTCTTACCGCAGGGTCGTCTTCACTATGTTCTGGACATTTGGAGGAGATCAGATTTTCTATCCACACCATAAATTCCCGGGGCAGGGAAAGGAAGGGCATATTAATGCGAATAAATGTTGGCTGGTGGGGGGGCTGCTCATTCTGCACGGAAAAGAAGGACATTCAAAGTAAAGAGCTTTTGTTGGCCCACTAAGGAGGAGGACGTCCAGCCTTCCAGGGATGCTGAAGAAACAGAAGGTCCAGAGTGCATCGGGAAGAAAGCCTCCCCCAACCATTGAAGTCGGCTTGGACGAAAGCTGCTCCTCGGCCCGCTTTCTGTGGGCAGGGATACGCCAGCCCGCAAGTCCAGAATGCCACTGCGTCAGCGCCCACGCACTGGAGCGTTCGGCAGGACACGCCGAGAACGTGACGCGTTCCCTCGCGGCTGAAAAACGGCGCCATTCAGCGAGACTCTGCCCCACAACAGAAGCAGTCAGTCATATGAATAACAGAGGCTGGGGGGGGGGGGCGTTTATCAACATGGCAGTGACGATGGCGTGCGTTGGTGCGGCGATTACTATTCCGTGCAGGTGAACAGAATTTACCTCCCACCCAGTTTGGTCGGACTAACGGGACGTGGTCCCCTGCCAGCTGTCTGAGCCTGAATGGCCCCCCCATTGACTGCTTAATGGGGGGGCTTTGCAACTTCCCTGCAGTCCAGCCCTGTCTGGCCCAGACAGCGGTTTATTCACAAACTGTTATGGGCTGGGGCTGTGTGGGGGGGCTTTAAGGAGAATGCGGAAGACATCGAGCTGCATACTGTCCTCAACGTCACTGCTGGTCCCTGCTGTCAATTCATTTCAAACGGGAATTTAAAGGGAGGCAGCATATTCATGTAAAAATTGCTCTACCGATCAATTATTTACAGGATCCTGTCCCTGAGAGGCTGTGTCCTCATCCTGGAACAGAAAACTTGAGGGGAAAAACACCACGGAGAAAGGAAACAACTAAATCGCCTGACAGACTACAACACAATTGGAACAGGGGGTCCCACTGGAGCTTCCTTTGACTTATTTAAATGTAAGGGGGGTGAATGTAAGGGCCATCAGAACCCCCCCCCCCTATTCACTGAGCGCACAGACCGGCAACATGGACCTCTCAATGAGAGAGCTCCATCTTCCTTTAAATTCATTGTGAGGGTCACTGCTCTGAGTTAAAACTTTCTAGCTGTGAATAAAGGGGACAAAACATCCCCACAATTCCACCAATTCATAAAATAAACCGGGCAAATTCTTACAGTTCATGTCACCGCAGACACAGGGGACAAACGAACACATCGTAAGCCAATGTGTTCAGACAGATATACATGCCGTCACTTATATATTGAAAGCCTTTTTAAAAATATGATTGGCCCCGTCACCCCTTTGTACCTCAACTCAGGTTTAACATATTTAACACGGGGGACCCTCAACAGGAAAAGCAGCAGGAACAAAGGAGAACATTAATTCATTGAATTCAATAAGCTGTCAGGTGCATTAAATCAGCAAGATGTAGGCCCAGGGATCGGCCCGGACACGTCTCCAATGTACCGAGATCAGTGCTGGGAGCTCTCAGCGAGACACACAGCCAAACACCACCCAACACCTAAACGGCACCTCTGCTCTGAAGGGGAAGATGCCTAAGCCCACTACCCTGAGGAGAAGCCAACCAGGAGCCGAAAGAAGGCAAAGCGTCCTACTGAACACTATCAGGTAATCAGCACAAAGTTTTACAGTTATATAAAAGGGGAGCAGGAACTCGCGTTGAGTGCTTTCGAAAAAACAGTAGCACCTTCCATCTCCTGAATAGCTGAACGGTGTAATATGTAGGACTGTCCAGCTATTCAGGGGGTAGGAAGGGTGGGGCCCTCTGGCAGCCTCCCGTCAAATTCGACCGTGCCTCTTCCAAACCCTTATTTCCTCAAGGACTGGGCGTGCCCAAAAGCGGCACCCCCCGCCCCTCCACTGGCAGCTTTTACTGGCATTAACTCCAGCCCAGGAACAACATCGAGCCAAGCCGATTGGCCACCTGGCAGGGTCACAGCAACCTGGCGTTCCATCCCACCAATCAGAAGCCAGCTGCTCTTCAGAGGTGACTGTTAAGGCTCCGGTTAGCCTGGGTGCCCAACCAGCGAATCACTCACTGTTGCTCTGAATATCCGGCAAGCTACATGCCTTCCTGCTGACATGTTTCAAGAGGACAGCAGAAGCTGGCCCTCGCAAACACCTCTGTGGTCAGTGATGCCATAAAAGAAAGGTCTTCCCTACTTTCAAGGCAGTACTCAAAGATTTAAGCAGCCAAACATGGGCTGTAAGGAAGCTTCTCACAAGCTCAATGCTAAGGGGCACAATTTTATAATTAGAGACAGAACAAATGTCAAATACAGCTGTAATCTCACAATCAGTTACTCTGTCCCAAAATAAAAACCAATTAACTGTACGTTCAGCACTGCAGAGTCACCGCTGGTCAGAAATGTGCTGTATCTGCAGTCGAAACCATAGAAAATTACAGCTTAATAGCAAGGATAAACAAACCATAAATATCAGCAATTATATCGCTAATATTCTTTCTGCCAGCTTAGGTTGTTTTCAGAAATTAATGTACAGAAAGACTGATGGAATGTTGATAGATATTAAGCTTGAAGAACATAAGATGATACTTATCCTAAGCATTTATCCAGTGTTTTAGATAATATCCTTCTTTAAAGGGCCATATTCCTGCGAAGGTGTTTTATAATGTAAGTTCATAAAAAGGGCAGCGGATATAGTGTAGCTGTCAAGGACAGGGACTCGTAACCTAAAAGCTGACTGTCCGTCACCTAGCAGCACCCTGCTACAGAACACCTGACCAAGAACATTTGACCTGAAATCATTCCAGTGACACGCAGCTGTATAAAAAGTTTGAAAACAAAAAAAGCATGAGGCAAGCAAAAAAAAAAAAAAAAAAAGCAGGGCATCAGTAATGAGGAGTACAGACAGACGGAAGTCATTTAAGGCCGTTCGGCGGGCATCTCTCAGCTCTAACGAGGCAGGTGAAGGCATCTCCAAACATGGGTTCTTCACCTGCACTCCAGGGCTCAGTCCAGCAAAATGGAAATTAAAGCTGCCTTATTACTTCCCAGAGAACTACACGAGACGACTCGCCGTGTGCTCAAGCCATGCTCCGCTTAACACATGGATGCCAGCCTACGACAAAACCACAGGAAGGCCTGAGACAGGTTAGACTCTCGCAACTTCCCTCAAAATACCACCGTTCATCTGAAATGGCACAAGGACTGAGCTCCACCGCTTCAAAGTTTCCAACCCCTGGATCACAAAAATAGCCCAGGCCACTTGAAAGTGTAATTTTACCCTTCATGTGAAAATTACCTACTCCTGTGTCATATAATTCAACTCTGACCCGAAGAATCATTCGTGTTGCTATGGTGCATGCTAATGGACAAATGGCTGTAAGGGAAATGGTTGCATATTTATAAACGGAGATAATGGACACGCAGCTCATGGTGTTGCGGAAACTCTACATGCGCTCAAGTTTACCATCAATAAAGGGGATGAAATTAGTACTTTCAGTCAGCAACTGTAATCTGCCAATAGCAAACATTCTCAGGCATTGGAGGATGTAAACAAAGGCAGGAAAAAAACAGTATATAAAGAGGTGATATTTCTCTCTCTTACTGAAGTAATTTGTGGGAGGATGCAGAGTCTAAAGTTGTTAGGTTGTTGCCCTGGTTACCACAGCTTCTTCCAGAAAACTTATTTGTTTGTCATGGGGGATGGGTCTTCAGCACGGGGATCTAAACTTTCTAAGGAGCATCCTGCAAGCAGTTGGCGTACGCAAGAAATTTGCGAGGAAGGCCTTTAGCTCTCCATTGCATTTCCTAACACTATTGTAAGATCTCAGGTGGAAGTGCATCGCAAAAACGCTTGAAATTAATACTGAACGCAACAGCAATGAAAAATCAGATGCCTCTTAAAATCATAACAATGCAACGTCGGTTTTGATATCCTACATGCCCCCCCTTCGCGTATTTGCGAGTTTACCTAGTGTCTGAAGGAGATTTTACGGGCAGTAACATTATATTTGTCTAAGACTCAATCGGATAATTTATGCCACAGAATCATTTGCACGCACGCACAGTACTGCTCCCAAAAGTATTAATATCCTTAGAAAGTGCTTGTGATGCTGAAAGAATGTATGTTAAAAAATAAAAGCATGACCCTTACCAAAATATTCTTTTTTCATATGCATCTCCAGTTCCTTCTCAAGCTCCAACGTCAGCTCCTCTAACCTCTTCTCGGCTTGGCTGGGGCCGGCTTCCCGGCATGGGGTAACTTGGTACGGCAACTTTAGCCTCTGGGCCGGGGTCGAGCTTTTCGTGGGGCTACTGTAATTAAAGGGCGCCTGCAGAGAAGCCGCTACGTCGGGGATCAACGCTCCCTGGGTGCATTGCTGATGCGGCACGCTGTGCAGGTAACTCGGCTCTCCGAAGTCCGGGGCGACGGCGTCCTCCAGCAAACCGGTGGCCAGCAGCGAGGACCGCGGCGAGGGCAGCTGCAGGTCCGGGTACGTGCTCATGGAGCCGCGCGAACTACGGGAACTTCGGGAACTGTGACTGGAAATGCTGGAGCGGGGGCTGAGCGCGCAGTTAGCGGCCATGCCGGCGCTCGCCGCGGGTATGCAGTGTGTCACCGCGCCGTCCAGATCGCTGCTCCCCGGCGGCATGTACCTAGAATCAGAGTAGCTCGACCGGGGGCTGGTGGTGCAGGAGTACTGGCTGGCGGTGCTGGACCTCGGGCTGATGTGCCTCTGGTCGTATCCCATGCTGATGCCACTGGTGCGGTTGCTGCTGGGCTTGCTGCTGCAGTCGTAGCTGTTCAGACTGGCCCTGGGGCTCGAATGCTTACTGGAGTCGCTGGCCGTGCTTGCATAGCTGGACCTGGGGCTGAGAGCTGCGCTGCCCTCGTACTGTACCAGGCTGGAGCGAGGGCTTGCAAATTTGTCTTGACCCGGCACTACCAGGCTAGACCGGGGACTGCTGATGCTGGACCTCGGGCTCGGGTGCTTGCTCTGTTCCTGAGGGGACAGGGAAGACGCCAAACTGGACCGGGGGCTCGTGGCGCCGTACCTGACGTCCTGACCGGTTCCGACGCAGACAGTGCCGGTCCTGCCGCCTGCGAAAGGAGGGAACGGTGCCGGCTTGTTCAGCTGCACGCCGTCGTACGCGCTCCCGCCGCTGTACCGATGCCCCTGGACCTCCAAGGAGAACCTCCGGTGACGCTCCGGGGCTCCGCCGTAGCATGGCAGGGCCACTTCGGACTTGGTACAATGGCCATCCTCACAGTACACCGGATCCCTCTGGGTCGGGCAAAAATCCAGGGGGACCAATCGGTTTCCATTGGCCGAGCACAGAGGCGACGCGTTATAAACTTTATTCCCGGGGGGATAATTCTCAAACGCGTGGACCTGTTGAGGAGCCGAGGGACTGCCATTCATCCGTCTACTTTTCTGCTCGGGAATCAGATCCATATTCCGGTGAATGACCACGTCTCTCCTCAAACTGTACGTGCCCTCGTACATAGAAAGATCCTCCATTAACTTACTTGCGGCCAGTGCCGCATCCTCCACGTACTTGGCCATGGGTTTTCCTTCCCCCTCCCTGCTTTGCATCCGAAGAGCAAAGCGAGCGAGCGCAGGGAAGCTTGTCTAAAAACTACAGAGTTGGAGTTCGCAGCAATTGCACTTCACATGGGAAATCAAAAAACATGTGTCGGATCCCAAGCGCAGCCCGTCGGATCATCTAAAAAAAAAAAAAACGGCTCCCTTTCCGATCAGATTAGCACACAGCACGACATTCGGGCATCCAGATGAAAATCCACCCGCACAAAACCCTTCTTCCCCCCAAAGAGCCAGACGTTTGTCAATTTCAGACTAGTTGAAAGGTCTTTTACAGTCAATGGCGCGCTGCGCGGAGGAATTTCCCCCCCGCTCTCTCCCTCCCGTGTAGGTTTCACAGCTTCTCCAAAAACCCTCCTTGCATGGCATTCCCAGTCGCTTGAAATAAATCACTGGGGCACTTCTGAAAGCAGGCTGGCGGTTTATGCGGCCCGGCCAAGGCAGGCGGGAGTGTTTATCGTTAATACAGACCTCGGGACTCGTTTCTGCGGAAAGAATGCGAGGAAGGAGACCAGGGCGCGCTGCGTCTCTTTGGAATGTAGTTAATGCTGGAGCAAAACAATGAAGCGAGCGGCTCGGCCGAGCTTTTAAAAGGAGGAGCTGCGTGTGGGACCGGGAAACGTGCTCCTGCCTCCGTCTGGGCAGCGCTGGTTGGAGAAGTTATAAAGCTAACAACGTGTGTGCTCCTTCCGACTATCTGAATATCAACTCCACTAGAACCAACAGAGGAAAATGTGTTTTTCTCCCTAGAATAAAATATTTTTAAGCCACGTAGTACTTTTCTTGGTCTCCTGGAAAAATGCATACGACTGAGTTTTATTACTTACTGCACCTGGTTACATGTGTTACTAATTTCCTGTATAGTGTATTTATCTTTTTGGTTAATATATAAACTCTTAAGAAGCACTCCTCAGCTCGTGCCTAAATACCACTGTCAGTTTCATCGTGACACACATTCTGTTTTGAAAAAGATGTTCTCTGGTCTGGTTTTGGGTAGGGCTGTGTTTAGGGGCTACAATGTATTATTTAAATGCATATATGAGGATAGATTGGGGTTCGAGTTGAAATACCAGTTATCTGTGTAGTTACACATTGGTCATTGGCGATGCATTCGAATATTTTTGGAAGATAAAACACGCCATGAAACGCCATCTAGTGACTTTTAACAGTTACTGCAGAGTCTGAACTTGTGTCTGCCCTTGATCAAGTAAGATAAATTGACTTGAATGTAGTTATTGGACGCTTTTGTCTAAAAAGGACAGATGAAAGTTTGGGATCAGAGCCAGCATCAAGCACCCCGGGAACAGTTAGGGTTAAAGGCCTTGCTCAAAGCCCCGAAGTCGATATGATTACTCTGCCAAGCAGAGGATTCGGACCTTTCAGACACGGGCTTGCATCCATCATGCACAAAACCACACACTCCCTGATTTGTAAGGCTTCTTTACAAGCAATTCATGCAGGGTGTCCTCTGCCTTGTGGGATACACTCCAGGTTTACAATAACCATATACTGAATAAGTGGTTATGAACAAAGATATATTTACTTCTTGGTATCCATCCATCTGGAGGAAACCCCATAATAACTCAGGGAAAACATACAGACTACACACCCCGAGTCATGGCAGAGCCTTGAATCCAGGTCCCAGAGGTGTGAGGTGACAGTGCTAACCACTGTGCTCCCCCCCCTTTTTGTTATTCACGTCCATATTATTAGAATTTAATTTAATTCATTAAATTCAGGTTTGACGTGTTTGACGCTTTTGCGTTTGACGCCACCTTTTCCAAAAATGACCAATGTTGCCATTACTGCATTACTGTTCTTTAATTGCAGCTTTTTAATTCTCTTTAATGGAAAAACTACTTTAAGGAACTGGCATCCTGTCCAGGATATACCCGTCTGGGAAAAGCTCCAGCCCCCCCACCCCCACCGCCAGCCTTGGATAAGAGGTTGGAAGATGGATGGATTGACCGACTATTGTTAGAACTTTTCTAATAAATTAGGCTGTTTTAAGGTCGAGTTTTTTTTAATGGCATTGCATTTCCTGGGCTTGATCTAGATATAGTGAGGCACTTATGGCATTCATAAAAAAGATTTTAAAAAGGCACACATTATACACTCACAAAAGACCCGATCTCAGTCTGCTAGAGCAGTGTTTCTCAAGCCAGTCCTCAGGGACCCACAGCAGTCCACATTTTTGCTCCCTTCTAGTTCCCTGTAGCAAAAATGTTGACTGTCTGGGGGTCCCAGAGTTCGGGCTTAAGACACTGTGCTGGAGGACACTAAGTGGTAAGGGCAGGGTCTGACTCAAAGTGACAGCATTTGTCATTTGTTATTGTTACTGTACCCTGTCACTATCTGTACCATGTTTTTCCATGTCTGAGATGTGCAACGTTGATGTGGTATGATATGGATTCCATTCTTTGCAATAAAATTCCCAGACGTGGCTCATCTGACAACTGCAGAAAGAACCATTTTCAGTATTGCACAAAGTACATGCACTAGTCACCAGTGTGATGTTGTTGCTGCCACAGATAACTTGTGTGGCCTTTGTTTTGTTAATTTCAGTGTTTCCCAACCAATTCCTCGGGGACCCACAGACAATCTACATTTTTGCTCCCTCAAAAATGGCAAGGAGCTCGGAGGGAGTAAAAACATGGACCGTCTTGTGGGTTCCCATGGACTGGACTGGGAAATTGCAGTGATCTGGCTCTCTGGTTCCCCTTCTTCTTCCCTCCTTGGATAGACAGGTTTAAGCAGCATACCAAGCAGCAGCATGCTCTTCCAGGACTTGTGTTTGCCTTGTGTGAGAGTACAGTCATTCTGTTGAATATGAATAATGTTTGTAACCAGGGGTGTAACTTGAAATTTGGGGGCTCCTGGAGGAGGGGGGGGGAGTTAGGGGATTCCTCGACAGTAACATTTAGCCCCGCAACCTCACCACCTTAGAATTTTACATATTTGAGGGCCCCTGCCAGGGTACCAATGGCCTTAATGCACCCCTGTTTGTAAGACACAAAGACAGTTATTTCCTCCTTTCATTCATGGTTTCTGTCTTTTTTTCTTTTTATTTCCAAAATCAGGTTCAGAAAACTGAAGGAATTATCAGGTGAGACACTTGTCTGGATATAGGGTGTATCTCTCTTATTGCCTAAGACTTAGAGCACAGTCACCCAGATGAAATCCTTTAGGTTCAGCTCTCACAGCCAGTTTACGTTGTACAAAAACTTCATGGACAGGTGAAATGGGTGGCGGTGGGGAGAAGGAATTTTGCCCCCTGCATTCAGTTGTCCAGTGGAATACTGGCTGTGGACCATGGGGGCTGAGAGCCTCTACTTGAGGTCATGAGGAGAAATCCGTATGGTAAATAGATGACAATGTAATGTTAACCATATAAAAACGTCAACAAAAACAAAATGTATACCCACAGTTTTTTGGTTTGACTGAAACAGACACAAATGAACAACTGAAGGAGAAGCTGGTTACAGCAGCACAACGGGGCCCCTATCACAGCTGAAGAGGAGTCTTATTTGTATTCAGTCAAATTGTTTCTGCTCATATGTTATGCATGTAACTTAAAAACAACTGGCATTGTGTCATCAGGATTAGAAAGATCTTAACAATAATCGCAATGTTAAACACCTGTGCTAAATAAATCAGTGAAATTTTTTTAGAGGACTCTAGGCCTGTGATCAGCTGGTCTCTGGTTTGAATCACAAGGACTATACTGCCATTAGGTCCTTGAGTAAGGTGCTTAATCCCCAGTGGCTCCAGGGGCGCTGCACTCTGGCTGACCCTGCACTGTCTCCCCCAAACTTGCTCTCTCTTGTGCGTGTGTCTCATGCAAAAAGACAATTTCCCCACAGGAATTAAAGTATCTTTATTCAATTTGTACACAAGTGACATTTATACAGATATCACCATTGATATCGACACTTTATTCATGATATCTAAGCATTATATTACTTAATTTTCCCTTTAGATGAGATGTACAATTTTACCCACGTACAGAGCTAGATTTCTGAGCTAACAGCTATCAGTACACTGCCATCTGGTGCTTGTTTAATGGTATCGCAGAAAATGTTTGGGATTCAGGGTGACATTACCCGGAAACATCCATCTGTTTTCCATACCCACTTTTCCTATGCGGAATCACGGGCACGAGGCAGGGAATAACCCAGGACGAGGCGTCAACCCAGTGCAGGGCACACATACCATTCACAATTTGGCAACTCCAGTTCACTTTCGCATGTTCACCTTAACATGGTTTTGGATTGTGGGAAGGAAACCTGAGAACCCAGAGGAGACCCCCTGATGACATAAGAGAACATGCAAACTCCATACCCGCATAGAGTTAGAGTGGGGAGTCAAACTCTGGTCTCTGGATGGCGGAAGCTACCATGCCACCCTTCTGCTGAAACAATATTTACAAGCATATTGATGAATTAAAACACACAGAACTGACTCCAGTTCTACAGACAGTGGACATCTGATTGATTGGCACCTGCACAACTTTCTAACGACATCTGTATACAACAGATGGAACAATATAGAGAGAAACGGTGATTGAAACAACTTGAGTCAAATGTATAATTTTTCAAACATTTAGAAAAAAAGTTCATGGCATTTCCTTTTAAGGTAAAAGCCATTGGGAGGGTGTGGCACCACAGGAAAGTCCTTGCTGGATGCAGACAGGCTGTGAAAAGGCTCCGAATGGACTTTCTATACGGTGGCGTATTAGACTGCAAATGCTTTCCTGAGAGGATGGTGGCACCATGCTGTCCCATAATCCTTCAGTGCTCTAAACCATCTGCCTGGACCCAGGGTCAGACTTATCATAAAGCAAGGGTAGGCAGCCTCTTGGGCCCCCCAAAGACTAGGGGACCCATGAACACAAAAATGATAGAAGTTAGATTTATAGGTACAAGATACTATTGTGGTGCTCGGCCAATCCAGCCATCACAGCAGCAGGAACCTGCTGCCCCTCCTGATCCCAGTACAGATCAAACAATGTTGCTGAACAATGTTGAGGGGATCCAGCTTCAGGTCCCACTGCTACTGGCCATACTGCTCCTCCAGCTCATGGTGCTCCCTCGCTATCTGGGCATCCAGAGCGAGACACACAGTGGAGCAGTGCCGCCTCAGCCTCCTGCTCCTGGCGGCCACACTAGCGCTCCCAACAGACCAGCTCCTTGCTCCAGGGAACCACGCAGCCACTCCTCAACCTTGTCTAGCTCACAGCACTCCTGGGTCAGCTGGGCCTCTAAGGCACAATACGCCTCCTCTCAGCCAAGTGGAGGAATCTCCACAGCCAGGGCCGGCTGATTCCGGCGGATCTGCTCCCAGCTGGCCAGCTCATCGTGCAGTTATTCCGATTTGCGCCGCTCCCGCTCTGTCGACTCTCACAGTCGCTCCCAGTCCTGCTGGATTCCAGCTGTGGCACACCTCCTCACAACTAGCCAGCGGAGAGCCCTCGCTGGTTGATGAGTGGACAGATTCCATAGTAGCATCTGCCTTTTTTGGTCACAGTCATCTTGGACAGAGAACCAAGCAGGGGTGGTTTGAGAGTGCCACCGCAGACCCGTGCAGTACATCTCTCTCACTGCATCATTCCCATCTCATCTGCTGGTGGCTTTGGGTTGGGCTTTCGGGTGAAAGTGCACCCAGTGTCCACTCCTGCCATAGACTCAGCAACCCAGCTTCTCCCGAAACCTGCAGTCCCAATCCGGCCTCACTGCCAAACCGCCGCCACCTTCTGTCTGCCAGACTGCAGTGAGCTTGCCAAATGATGTTGAAGAGCACCCATTCCAGTAGCACTGCTTCTAGCATCTTGCTTCTGACACCGATATGGTGCTCAGCAGACCCAGGCATAGTAGCAGCAGAGATGAGAGAAGGCCAGGTGGTCTGAACACCATGTTCTGTAAATCCACTGCGCCACACCTAGCTGTAAATCATCTGCAGACTTGCAAATCCCAGCTGCTTGTTGAGCAAATGCACCCCCTCATTACTGCTTTTGTCAAACAGACATTTTAATACTAACAAAATATTCAAATATGTGTTCATCGCCTTTACATAATCCTCTTCTACACTGTAAAAAAAAAATCGTAAAAAAACAGAGAAATTCTGGCAGCAGGGGTGCCAGAAAAAAATGTAATAAAACATTGAATCGCTGTAAATTTAATAACAGTAAAACAATGTTAAATAACATTTCTTTTCAGTACTGTGAGTACAAATAATTCATGTAAAATAACATTAAAACTTTGTATTTTTTCAAAAAATTGTCTTTTTTGTACCACAAAAAATTGTTAAGATAGATTTAAGCTTTAAGAAATTCCATGATAAAAATACCAATTAAAGCTTGTAAATTAACAGAATGTAACTGCTGTATTACAAAAAAATGCAGCAGTTTTAATACAGATCACTGTAATATCATGGTAATGAAACGCTTTTTAATATAAAATATACGGACAATGGGGCAGATGTTAATATACATGAGGGAACCTCTTCCGGATTGGCCAGTGAATGCCTTAGATCGTGGAAAGGTCATTAATATTAATTTCCTGACTAGTTCAGGTAAGGTAGGGTTTGTAGCGTTGGGCTACTTCATTAAACGCTTCATTACCTCGCTACCACAGCCCCCTCCCTCCTCTGCCAGGGGTCGATCACCGGCGACGGGCACGATTGCTTCCCCGCCCCCCCCGGGCAGACAGCGTGACTTCGCGGCTCCCCTCGCCCCTGCACACAGTATCGTAGCTCCGCTTCCAGAGCACCGTCCCTGTCCCCCCCCATCCCCCTTCGTAGCTTAAAAAAACGGTCACTCACCACTCACTACAATACAATAACTTTCGTTACGCCTTGGGCGGCTATGGCGATTTATTTATT
>JAODJX010000007.1:12386078-12396593 GCA_026776945.1 Isichthys henryi | reverse complement strand
TGAGGAAGGTGCTGATCTATTCAACATTGAAAATATACCGAATGAAGAAGTAGAAACGGTTTTGAAAGACAAGTTTAATCTCTTGTTAGAAAAAAGACTTGTTCCTTTAAATAACAAGGCTGCATACACACTCTGAGGATCCAAAATTCAAGGCATAGCCTGTAGCACAATCACTTGCCACCCAATGCTTCATTGAGGCTGACAAACACTAAGCTTGAAAAAAAAGTACTAACTATTTCTTAATTTTTTTGATTTACTGAGCATTTGTACTAAAATGATTTGTGTAGAGATGTACTTAGTTTGAAGATATACAGATATAATGTGATGTGTAAGATACAGTGTGTTTGGGAGATGACCTATGGTTAAAGATACACAATAATCCATTTCACATAGTCCAATAACCACCATTTAAAGCAATGGATTTTCATAGACACTAAGAGAAATTAAACATCACAGTGGATAAGCTTTTCCCCTTACTTTTTCACTATACGGTTTAAAAGACATTTTTATCAAAAGAGGTCAACTTTTTTTCCCCACATTGATTTCACACAACGTCCCAAAGTGTACATCTCTCTCTCTCTCTCTCATCCATCCATCCATCCATCCTAGTAAAGGTGGCAAGGGCTTAGGTAGTACATGGTACAAGGCAGGAGAGTACCCTTAACTAGATACCAGTCCATCTCCAGACACATGCACACACATGCAAGCGCACACATGTCATGTCAAGTATCACTCAGTTTTACAAAACTAGCTTTGTGTCTGATAAAATGACAAATAAAAGAATCAGATTTAACACAAAGCTGAGCACCCAGCCTCCAACATCGCATCCAGGAGTCTGAGGGTGAGAACTGGAGTCTGTCCCAGATTAGGGCACCAGACAGGGAAACGACCTGGATGGGAGGCGAGTAACTCCAGAAAAACAAAATCTTCAGCTTAAATTCAAATGTGAAAATTCAGGAACATCTAAACTGCAACTCAAGGAACAGGGTCCACATAGAAAAAGGAAAAAAAAACTACAACAACAAAATGTTATTTGAATATTTTAACCTAAGCTATATGACATTAAGTCATTGAGATGTATAACATCCATTGAACATCTTTTATAAGAAACATTGGCTGGACATTGCTAATCTTGCGGCTTCAAAAAGGCCTTTTTGGTTGGTCCTATTTCCTTTCTAGCTTCCTCCTCCTTCTCGTCCTCCTGAATGGCCGACCGCTCTCGCTTCCTGGCAAATTTTCTTTTCATGCTCTCCACCAAGCTGACGTATCTGTGGGGTTTAAGAAAGGACACAGCGTGCTTGAACGGGAGGGACAAAGCAGTAACCAGCCTTTATGTCTTAATGGGACATAAAGGCACAACTGATGCAATCAGGCCGGCAGCCAATGAAAACCAGCTTGTATTAATGCGGAAACACCTCCCTTTAAACAGAGTAGCTGAATAGGATTAAAAACCCTTTCCACACCTGTTTGCCATTTCTTCATCTGTAATGTCAGTTTCCATTCTGCTGAAGTCCTCCTCTTCATCCTCTTCTTCATTCTGGTTGTGTGCATTCATCAGCTGCATGAGTTTCTGAACACAAACGAGGAAAAAAAAAGAAATAAACTACTAGTCAAAAAGACTTTGAACACCCTATATATGCAACGTGCTAGAAACACCCTGTCAGAATTATCTGAAGAAGAAAGAAGATGAAGGAAAGTTGTAAGTGATGACATGGCTGTGGTCACCTGACATAACATAACACCCCAGACGTGTTATGAAGTATGATATAATAACCTAGGATACTCAGCCAGCATTGAACATCATTTCTGGATGCTTCTCTGGCAGTGTTGGAGTGAACTTTTTTTTTTTTTTAGAAAAATGCCATCTTTTATTAATAGAATGCCAAGACTTTGTTCAGTTATAATTACAATAAAAGATTATATTTTCATAAGTCTAAGATTTACCCTGCTTTCATTACAATTCACTTCGTTCCTTAATTTTATCTTAATTGACATACTGCACTTTTCGTATTGTATGTGACACATTACTAAGTGCAACATAAGAAACCCCAAACACTTCTGAGTTGTACATACATACTCATCATTGCACTGAACATACGACGTACTGATGTTACCGGAATTTAACTCCCCATCACAGTACTGGGAAAATTCATATCAAGTTATGAAATACACCTTTTAAAACATCATTTCAAAATGCCTATGGCAATTGAGTTATTAAACCCAGTCCGTAGGGGTTCACATTTTTGCTCCCTCCCAGCTCCATAGGAAGGACTGTCTGGGGGTCCCATCGTACCGAGCTGGGAAACACTGGTGTAACAGAAGCAGTTTACATATAACAACACTTATATAAAGTCAGTTAGGTGGATGCTGTTTTATATTTTAAAAGGATCCGTTGATCTAATATATAATCTGCAGGACTTATACATAAATGTCTTTATCTATGCATATTTCATATCATATCATATCTAGATTATATTGTTACCTCAACTTCAGGATTGAAGCCTTTGAATGACATTCTTCCAAACCTTAAGTCTTCACAGGGAACAAAACTTCTTTCTTCTATGATAAAACTCCTACAAAGATCAACGTGTTGTGACATCTTGCTTGTACAAGCAATTAAATAAAAAATAAGTGATTATTAACATTCTTACTCCTTAGCTTTCAGCTCTGGAAGGTCCAGGTACCAATGTTCATCGCTGATTATTCTCTTTTCTTCTTCTTCCAATTGCTTCTTGACCTCAGCATCAAGGCCCCGCTGCATAAACTGGGGAACGATAAGGGCGCATCTCTAGCAATCTGTAAACTATTTTGAACCTGTAATTATTCAGAAGTATATAAATACAGTCATCTACCTATAATGCTAGTTCGTAACACGCCTAACAGGCTGCGAAAGTCAAAAGCATGCCGCTTTAAATATTTTTTGATAAAAAGGCAAACACAACTAGACAAATTAACGCTTCGTTGAGAAAGTAACTGAAGCATGGCTCCTGAAGTATCTAACTAGCTACATTTTAAATTATTTTCACCCACCTTCATCCGAAGTAGATTTTTTGACAACTTCAGTGGGCAGTCGCTAGCCATTTCTAGTTATTTTAAAATAACGACTAAATTCAATTTTCAATTTGACAGTTTTCTGTCAATGACTAAATACACTCATCACACACGTTTACTTGCTCTATGAGAACATTCTACTTCGGTAATTTCAGAGTAAAAAAGGAATCGGAAGAATAACACCGCCCCCTACTGTAATGGAGTAGTGCAATGTAATTCGCTACCTTTATTTTTGGCAGAATTTATTTATAACCGAATGTCGCATGCTGCCACCTACTGCTGAAGGGTTCGCATGTTGTCTACGTAAAATGTGGCCTTCTCATTACATCCTGAAATTGGACTGAAAGTTTATCTTTAAACTTATGAACGCCGAGGTTTCCCTTAAGTGAAGCATATGACCCAGAACTGAAACGTGGAAGCGGATGGAATGTGTCAGTTGAAAATCGTAGGCTAGTTTTCATTTTTAAAATCTTCCATTTACGTAATAACCTAATTAAAAAGGAACAGAACGCACGTGAACATCAGGAAACCCCACATTATATAGAATTATTTACATGTAAATTTCAAGAACGCAGAGGTCACAACGAAAAGATTCAGCTGACTTTTTGATTTAATCCTTTACGACAGTCAGTTTTACGGCCTTGCGATTCCGTTTACGGTCCATGCTGGTTCACTTCCACATGGCAAGAGGCGCATACAGGACTTTGGAGTAGCAGTATTTATGAACTAACTCGGTTTGCATATGAGGCTGAATAATACTCAGGGGTTTGTCTTCACCGGTGACTCGCTCGTTAATTGTATATTATGGGTAAAAGCAAGAACAAAAAATTTAAGCGTCCTCAATTTTCGCCTGACGGGCTGCCAGTAACTGTTATAAAGGAAACTGAAGATGAATGTGTTGATTCTCCTGCCGGAGAGATGCTCGAAAAAGTAAGATTTAACGTTATAATGTTCATATTTATTAACTCCCGTCGAGTTATTTGATGGTCCCTCTCCTCCACCCAGTCTTAATTAACGTTAAGATGAACGTGTATTTCAGCATGTAATAGCTAACATTTGTTCCCTGTCCATGTAACTTCTCGTCAGGAAATAAAACCTGTGATTAAATGCTTATTCATTAAGCCAGTCGGACTATAATTTTATTCGTTTTCTTGAGAAATCATAATAAAACACACGGACATTTTAAATGTCCGTACCCACACAAAAAGTAGAAATAAAATCAACTTTAAAATTCCTGTATTCCTAATTTCTAGCGGTCTACGACGTAATGTGAATAACATTCTGACAGCAGTTTATAAGGCTGTTATCGTCGGGGAACCAGTGCCAAGTGTCTTCTACTAATCCTTCATTGAGCCCTAACAGAATACTACCTTGGATATACGTTGTAATTGTCACAACGATAATAGGAAGTACTATCACAAATAGTAATTTCGTTCATAGATGCAGCATAAAATAAACCGTATTTTTAATATCTTTGCTTTTGACAGTATGAACGGCACAAAATCAGTTAATCAACCCTTCCGTCTATCTTCCAATCGCTGTTCTACTAGAGGTCGTTGTGGGTAGTCTGGAGGCGCAAGGTGGGAATACCTTAGATGGCTCCTAGTCCATGTCAGGGCTCATACGAGCTAGCAATCAGTAATTGGCGAGATAAAGCGTTGTAGCAGCTCTGTACAGTCTAAGAAAGCTTTAAGTAAAAAATAGTTTGAATACTTTAACCTATAAAATACAAACAAATCTCTATCCAAAATGGACAACTGGAGTTGCCTGACTCAGTGGTTCCCAACCCAGTCCTCATGGACCCCAGACAGTCCACATTTTTGCTCCATCCCAGCTGCTTGGGCCTAACCTGCTTAAAGAATAATGATATTTTCATTCCACACAGCTAGGTTGTTTGTATTTGGGTGTGGCCTTGTACAGTATAATGACATGAGACAGCACAAGGACCAGGACAGGATGCGGAGACTCTCACAGCCACTACAATAGGAGATGCTGCTCCAAAGTATGTCAACTTGAAGGTCACACAGTTAGGGACTCTGGTTGTAGAGCATCCAACTCTAGCATCTCTATAGCAAAAGAGGAGGCTGAATCCGTTTCTTATGTGCCCAGCTGGAAAGAAAATCTGCACACGCCTGATGTAGGCTGCACTGTGATGTCATTGTGTGCGCAGCTGCAGAGCCCCAGTGCAGATGTGCGGGAGTATGCCTGCGCCAGCATCTCGCGGATGGTGCAGCTAAGGCAGGTGATCCCGGCCTTCCTGCAGCGGGACGCCGTACGGTGCCTGGGGCCCCTACTGCTGGACCGCAGCCTGGCTGTGAGGGAGACTGCAGCCGGGGCTCTCAGGTGGGTAAACATTAGACCTTTAGGAACTGTGCTGCTATTTCAGTGATAGAGATGTCAAAATGGGCGGGATTTCCCATGTGCTCTCAGTCATAGTTTGGCTTAATCCAATGGGAATCTAAGAAAGTGACCAATGGGAAGTAGGAAGACAGTAATTGACAGCACACGAAAATCCCACCCACCTGCTGATTTAGCATATCTTTAAATAAATCTTGACTGACACTTGTAACTTCAACAAAGCAACTTTGACCAATGAAATATTTTCCGCACTGACTGGATAGTGTGTGCGGTTTGAGATGGAGACTGGGGCTATGCCACTATTCTGGGCAACGCCTTAAAACATTTGTGTTGGGATTCATTTCTAGCAAATAACAGAAGAAATGCACTTGAATGCAGTTGCTGTTTGCCCTTGTTTGAACACACGCTGACGGTTCCCTTTTTTCCTGTGGCAGGAATCTGAGCGCCTGTGGAGGCTTTGAGGTCTGTGACGACATGGTGAAGCAGGACGTGCTAACGCCACTGGCGGCTCTGCTGAGAGAGGTAAGAGGCCTACAGGGTCTTCAGCAAACCATACCCTCTGCAGACTTTGCTAATGTGGGCTCGGGTTTGGTCATATGACTCTTCTGTTTCAGCAGAAAGGTTTATTCGGTGTAGGAAAGGCGGGGAGGTGGACTTGCAATCAAAGTAGTGCGTTTCTAAATCTTATCACTCTTCCATGTTCTTTCTGTTGTACCCTTGAGCAGGGTTCACGTGTAGCAAAATAAATGACTACTGAACAATTGTAAGCAAGTTGAGAAGCACTGGGTGGAGGATGGAATTGTGCTTTAGGCTTCATGGCATTTCAGGCAAAGACTGGTGTCCAGCAGTGATGGCTTATTGGTTAGGGAAGCGCACTTGTAATTGAAAGATTGCAGGTTTGAATCCCTGACCTGCAAGGCACCTCTGAGGTACCCTGAGCAAGGTACTGCCCCCAAGCTCTGCTCCCCGGGCACTGAATTAGCTGCCCCCTTAAAAATACACAAACTGACATAATGCTCTACGTTTGCCCACAGTGTCACGTGGGCTTCGACTCGCCTGCCCCAGCTGAACCGCGCTCAGACCTGCGGCACTCCGTCGAGGACGTGGCCAATGAAGCTGTGCACTTGTTGTGGAATCTCTGGTAATTGGCTGCATTCCGTCACCTGATCATAACTGTTCTACAGTGATTGGTCCACACCGGAGGTGTTGGAAAAACAAAGGATCTTTCTCAAAGCATTGTGACAGTGGTGGTATCTACTAGAAAACAATGTATCCCTACGCTGCCTCAGATAAGGTCCAGGCGCCAATGCCCTGACCAGGATAAGTGGTTGGAGGACGGATGGACAGATGGACAGTGAGAAGATTCTGTACTATATATTTCAGGCAGCTGTAGGCTTAATTTATTTTTAGCATCTAACAGCATATAAAAGGATGGTGAATTGAATCCCAATTTAAAATTTCCTGCTGCTCAGGATTTTTGGGGTCCAGCAGTGTCCTCATCCTGGGTTTATGTTTGCTGCGTTTCGTGTAATCCTGTAGTTCTGCTGCTTATGAGCCTGTCACAAGCAGACAGACCTCAGAGTGTCACGCGTGTTGTATCTGCCCCCCCACGTCCCTCAGTGAGAGCAGCAGCCGGGCCATGTCTGTGTTCAACAAATCCGGGCTACTGGACGTGCTGCTACAGTGTCTGGCTCGACACCCACACAACGTGGAGCTGGCCCTGTCTGCTGGTGAGTCACACACACACACACACACGCATGCCAAGCACCATGGTGCCGGGAAGCCCCGGGACTCTAACATGTGTGTGTGCCTGTGTGTATGTCCAGCTCACTGCCTGCAAACTGTGACGGAGGAGAATTCGGACCTTCTGGCTGCCCTGAACTTTTCAGTCCTGCAGGGGCTGGAGTCCGTGCTGCTGTCACCCCAGACGGACATGGCCCATGTGCTGCTACGCACCCTTGTCGCTGGTACAGTGTCCTGAAATGACGCAGCTCTCCTGCCACTCCCCTTGAGCTCCTATAACTCAACAAGTAGAGCATTGCACTAACAAGGCATAGGTCATAGGTTCAAATCCCAAGGAGCACACATTAATCATAACTCTTCGCCCTACTGTAAGCTGCTTCAGATATCCCCTTTCACCCCTTGAATAGCTGTAGGCCCAGCTCTTGAAGGGCTGGATTAACACCATGGAGTGTAAAATGAGGAGGGCTCAGCTTGACAAATTCCCTCCATATTGACCGTAATCTTTCTAATACATGTTCATAAAAAATGGTAAAGAGAGGAGTCTGTGACAGCCAAGCCTTTCTTCCACCCCCAGGCGCCATGTGGAACCTGAAGAATAGCATGCCCTCTGATTGGCAGGCCCACGCGCTAAGCGCCATCATGGAAACCCTTGGCTGTGCCCTGGAGCTGGACTCTGGGAGGCTGATCCCAGAGCTGCGGGAGGCTGAAGAGGCCCGGCACAGGGCTGCTGGGAAGGGGGGCGTTGCTGCAGACGACAGGGATGGAACCGAAGACATGGAGGAGGAGGGAAATGAGGAGGCAGAGGGAGACTGCAAAGCCCGGAAGGGGAGAAGCAGCTGCAAAGGAGGCGATGACTTCTCTGACCTGCAGCCTGTGAGTCATCCATCTTTACTATTTTCCATTGGATGGTAATTCCACCCACTGCACCCACTGTGACTGTGGTATTAACCACCCCATTAAAGAGCTGTTTTACACATACACCGTAATCAGAGCTGGCAAAAATAATAATGCAGCCTGAAGTTGTACTGCTCCTGCCTGGTGGGGAGGATCACTTTATGGCGTAGGGGGTGTGGCCTTAGGGAGCATGGGCCTGACCTTGTGCAGGGCAGTCGGAGTCACATATTGTGTTTGCCACAGTATGCATTTCAACATTGGGAACTGCTTTTCACCTCCTTACCTTTACCTACTACTGAGGATTCGTAGGGTATTTAGGATTAAAATCTACACAGGAAAGGACCCAGTCTAGTAATGCAGTTATCTCCACGTGGGAATGGTATTTTAAAAAATTCCCATTAAAGTTTTTTTGCATTTCTGTAAGTTATTTTATAATTTGTGACATCATGACATATGATTCAGTGCCCAGAGAGCAGTGCTTGGGGGTGGTACCTTGCTCAGGGTACCTCAGTGGTGCCTTGCTGGTCGGGGATTCGAACCTGCAGTCTTTCAATTACAAGTGTGCTTCCCTAACCGCTAAACCACCACTGCTCACGAGTTATGTTTTTATGCTTGATTTTACAAACAATTTCTTGCTTTTATTATACTTACAGCAAACCAATGGGACTCAGGTCTACAAGTCAGTGAATGTGTTTGTGTCTTTTCCCAGCCAAAAGAGGTAGAACGGAGGGAAGCCAGTGCCCTGCTGGTGGCTCAGCAAACCTCGCTGGAAATAATTGTCAACATGTGCTGCTCGGATGGTGAGGCTCAGGGTTGGGAGCAAGATGCTGAGGACTGGCCTACAGTGGCATATCTGGGACTTGTGTTAACGGTGTGCCTCTGTGCCTGCAGACCCCTCCGATGATGAATGGGAAGAAACCTCGAGCAGTGACGAGAGCGAGATCTGCCCTGATGGTATCGCTGATGGCAACTCCAGCCTGCTGTCGCCCCTCTGCCTGTCTGCAGTTGTCCACAGTGCGGTGGTCAACTTCCGTATCCCTGATTTGGTGCTTCACTTCACGCCCCCCCCCCCCCCCCCCGTCTCCCTGCCTTTATTCCTCACCTCCACAGTATTCTCTCCTCTTCTTCCTATTCCCCTCTGTACCTAAATCCGGAAATGTATGATTTTTGTCTTTTTGCTCCCAATCTGAAGGTTCTCAGGAAGACAGAGTTCCCCAGCAGTGTTGCCATGGAGGTCTGTGGTACGACTCCAGCCTGGAAGAGCCTGACGAAAAAGTAAACATATCGTCTGACACCAGCCGGTATATCTTTCTTAACAGGAGAGGACCGGAAACCGATGCATTTTGTGGTTTTGGATATGAATTTGAAACTGCTAGCCCTTGGCTTCAAAATATGTTTTTATTGGACATGTGGGTCTCAACATAATTTTGAACTGCTGTAGTTTTCCATGTTTTCAGTAGGATTTTATTGGCCTGCTTCAGTGGAGTGGCTTTTTCCCAGAATGCAGCGGGTACAGTGCCGGGCGCTCACCTGCCTCCACAGCATCCTGTCTGCCATGGACATGGAGGCCCTGGGGGGAGCCACGGCCCTGCGGGCGCTCGCAGAGCACCTGTCCGAGCTGGTGTTCAGCACTCCGGGTAAGGGCTGCATGTGTGTCTACACGCCTTCGGTCAGCGTGGCGTTCCCGTCCTGCCCGAGTGATCCGACGTGCTCTTCTCGACCCCTTGCCCAGAGATCCCGACGCAGGAGGAATTCCTGGAAGCGGCCATCAGTGCTTTGCGATCACTGCTGCAGATGATGGCTTCCAAGAACATACCCCAGGTGAGGGAATGATTAGCATGCAGACCTCCGGTGTCTCTCCCCCGAGTGACACAAGTGGCCGTAAAACTGCAGCTTATAATATTCACTGAAGCAGTTTTTCTCCTGGGGCCTGAAACTCCTGCCTTTCCAGCCCTAAGTCTTCCACCTGTGTTGCTATAGTAACCCTTCAGGTGGCCATTTACTTCAAATGAAGTGCACAGAATCTACATCATTTTACCAACACAACGCCGAATGAGCGATTATTACCGCGGTGATGACCTTCTCAGCGCACCGCCTGCGCAGCGTCGCCGATGCAAACCTTTTCCGCTTGTTCTAATCCCACCAACCGTCCACAATTGGCTGACATAATGTGGCACCACGGGATAGGTCAGCAGGACTAATTATGTTACCAGAATGCTTTGCATCGCACCACGTGTCTTTAAATAGTGTAAATTCATATGCACATGTTGTAAATCGTAAATGTCATAACCATGTAATGTCTGCTGTGGAATGCATGCGTTTCATTAAGGTGTAACTGAAAGTGTCATGTAAATTGTTGCTTACCTGTCTGTGCCACTGCTAGTATTAAACCAATAGTCCATCCATCCATCCATCATCTGCCGCTTGGTCCGGGATCGGGTCGCGGGGGCAGTAGCCTCAGCAGGGAGG
>JAODJX010000007.1:12346764-12363361 GCA_026776945.1 Isichthys henryi | reverse complement strand
CGGGATTATTAATGGTTTTTTATCACACAATGAAAGTGCTTCATAATAAGACTAGGAAAGCTTTAGTGGGGCGATTGCGACTTGACTTTGCCTGTATTTTATCAGTTATAGAATAATTTGTATTTGTTTATTTATTTTTCTATTATATCTATATAAATTTATATATACATAACGTTATAACCCATGTCCTTATATGCTAGTCTTAAACAGATAGCTGGTATATGAGGGTGGGCAGGATGGGGGGGAGGGGAGGGGCTTGTCTCAATCTAGATATAAACACTGTTTTCAGTCCTTTAAAGCCTTTTTTTGTCTGGTAGTTAAAGTGACCAAGTTTAGGAAGTTGAGTGACCATTTTATAATCATTTTATATTCATAGAATGAGTCTGTGTGCAGGTCTGCTCACTCACAAACCTCCTACCTATATAAAATGAGCTGGTTTTTAGTTACCTATAACCACCGCAGTTCATTATATCCTGAGTCAGCCCGGGCTTCTTGCTGTAATTTTAGTTGACCAGTAGGTGGCGCAATCGTACAGCGGGGGAAAAAATACCTGAAGGGTAATAAAATTTGTGCCATCTGGAATCTGTAATCACTACTGCTGACAGGTATTCACTCAGATTGTAACAGATCCTTTTGAGTTATTTTATATTTTTAACTACATGCAATAAAATCACAAATACATTTCTTAACTAGTAACTTTTTTAAATGGCCATGACTGTACGAAAGACACTCTGTAGTTAAATATTAATAACTTCTCCAGCATTGTGATGCCTGCTGTTTAGAGTATTAATGCAATGAACTCGTAAGACTTAATTTAACTTTGAAAGTTTACAAAATATCCGTGTTTTGGAGACCCAGTCTTTGGAGAAGGCTTCTCCCCCATCAGCCAGTCGCAACAGACCGTAAACACTTATGTAGAGAAACCACTGACGTTTCTTTTGCCATCGTCTTAGAAAATGATCATTGCCTCCAAATTACAGTTTCAACCTTGCCTGCTTATTGCTGCAGCCGCGCTTAAATGAAAATATCAAAATATAGATTTAGGCCTAAAGTTATCTCTCTCCAGCCTCATGCAAAAATGATTAAAATAATGGGTCCATTTGTCTTCTGAGGTTTTTACAGGGAAAGGTTACGGAAATCAGCGCTTATATTAACTGATGGGGATGCATCACGCGTTCGGTCTGTGGAAGTATGTTTCTACGTATTCGATAGCTCTACTTTTTTTGCCAATGTAGTTCTTCCTGATTCTCGCCTTGGACTCTCAAACCAGCGTGTCAAGGAAGTTGTCTATATTATGAATTGCACCGGCGGTTAGTGAAGGTATCGCTGCTCTACCGTCTCATTTTAATGGAGAATGCATTCGCCATCCCACTCCGCTGCACCAGCTTACATGTGAATGATTTCGCTCTTTCCGTCATTTTCCCCCCATCGTCTGCTGCTTTGTCCACTGGATACATCGCTGTTTGGACGATGACGGCGGAATTCCTCGGCCTACCAGTTATACTCGACTTGGATTTTTAATGGTTGCTCTGGCGTCGAACTATGCACCCCAAAGATTTCGCTAGTTTTATTAAAAGCCTATTCGTTTTCCCCTTTGTAAGCTCCTTTGTCTTTGGATTGAATCAGTTCTAAATGATACCAGCAATTTTACAGTGCATGCAATATGCGCCGACGTTTCAGCATCGAACTACTGTTTTGAAACTGAAGTCAAAATTTGAGTATTTGCTGCATTTTTTCCATTAAGTGATGTAATTGTCTAGATTTAAGGATCAGTTGAACTGTTCGCCCCCATTTTATACATTTTTGTTTTTTTCCCATCCATGTCACTCTCCACTTGTAAACCTTTCACATATTGGATGAATTGGATATATATAGAGCCTTTGCAAACTATATATTTTGTGACTTTGAATTAATACATTCTGAGTGTTGAGGGGCAGTGGGTTAACTGGGTTTACGAATCAAAAACGTTTAAAATGTACCTTTCGATATTAAAAGGGCACTTTATTATAAAACCACGTGCATTGTGACTTATTATACGGAAGTGGTTAACTGAAAGGTAAGTGAAGTTTTGCATGGGCCATTAAGCTTTATGAAATGAATCTGAACACTTTTTAAAATCAATGTTATACACTCGTCTGGTGAGATTGTTTGTAGGTCTGCTGATTAGTCCGCTAATTATCATCTCAATACATTGTATAATTTTGCCACCGCGATTTTAGTGATTAAGATGTATCTGGTATAACTGATGAATCAGGCTAACACTTGTTAGTGGAAAAAATATTCATCGCTCCCATTAACATAACACCTCCCTTCACCTAAAATCGGGTCTTTATGCCATTGCACAGAAGACATTCACATGCACGCTCGTCTTGACTTGAGTGCGAGTGTAAGTTCTCATTAAATCGTTTCCGCGTTTCGCAGGGAGGTTGAAAGCCCGTCTCTCATTAGATGTGAAGCGCGCACCTTACTGTTAAACAGCGGGAGGCAGCGGAGCCACTGATAAGGGAGTCGGCGCGTTTCCGTGAACGCAGGAAGATAACGGGGTCGCCCAAGATTTCGTTAGGATGTTATAACCAGTGTTCCTAGCGGAACTTCCAGTTCCATATGAAGCTGTTCTGCCTTTTAACGACCGTCGTTTACAGGTGAGTCTTGAAAAGGCTGCTCGTACACGCAGGCACGCAGAAAACTCTATGCTTTTGGTCCAATGGCAACAGTAGCTGAACAAATAACTGGTTTATTCTTGGTAGATTGGAAAACTGAGAGCGAATTTTAAGCAAGTGCAAAACCGAGAACAAGCGAATCGGCAACTTGTCGGGCACTACTCTACTGTCTGTCGACTCTGACGTGTGAAATGTGACGACTTTCGATACACGATTTAATCCTTGGCTCCTGCCCTCCTTTTGTCTATATTTGTATACAGATTGTCTATATGCAGGTGATGTATTATTCTGGGAAAAAAAAGATAAACTACTAAAGCTTCAAATTTTCCTGAGTCGAAAAAGAACGACGCACATGCAATTTCTCTTGGCAAGTAGGTATGTAAATTGCACCGAGTACCTTCTGGGCGTTTTTTCTGTCTACATGAATTGCTTCTTCTATGGGGATTTAAGTAATGGTTTAGCATATTTATGTAATTTTTTTCGTATGAATGCCCAACTTCTGGTCTTTTATTCACTGTTTCACCTTCCTTCACGGCCCTAATACGAAACAAACTTACTGCTTGTGTGCCTTTGTGAAAGCCAATGGACCCAACTGGGTAATTGTGTATTACATAATTACTGTAAGTAATTATTTTATTTTAAAGCAGTGTGCCTGTAGGCGTCAAGTCGTGCGTTTGTTCTGGATTGACAGCCGTGCATTATACCGTGAGCATGCGGGTATAATGCTTTCAGTTTGTTTTTTGTAGCGAAGTATCTGTTTTCCTGGAAGCAGGATTATTTGTCCCAGAACTATGTCGGACTTGGAAAACCGTTTGGAGTGATCATACTTGCTGTTACGAATTATTTAGACGTAAAATTAACGCGTCTCTCGTTTTAACACGATTTAGGGTAGAATAATATGTTGTTTTAAAAGCAATCTCATTAAATCCATCCATTTCATCCATTGCATCCAAAATTAAAAACAGGAAACCCACTGTTACACAGAATATGCATTGTGAAGGTTCGTTTGGACTTAAGACCAATTTCATTTTCAATTTCAATTGCAATTTCATTACTCAGATACACTAGAATGTTTGTGTTAAGGCTCTCTGCATAGAAACATTTCATTCACTGATGACAGATATCACAGAAATTCTTATGGTTTCACTCTGATCTTCCCCATTGAAAGTTCTCGACATCTTACCAATAAAATTTACAGACTGCTTACTCTATTAACAGTTGTGCACATTTGCTATACTCATCAGTAGGTACATTGGTTTGGGTTTTTAATAATACTGGCGAGTAATGCAGAGCAGTTGAAACGTAAAACGGCTTGGTACCAGCAACAGGGTGTATTCTCTAAAGAAGGATTTCTCATTTAGCTGGGTTAATTTAAGCTAGAAGTCATGACCGTCCAGTAAGAATTTAGGTAAGGAGCATTCCTATTGGACAATCATGACTTAGCTTAAGTTAACCCACTTAACTGAAAAGTCTTGCTTTATGGAAAACCTCCTCCAGAGATTTCCGTATGTATAAGGCTTTTGGAGGCACAGTAATGGTTTAACTGCTACGCCTTCTGCAGTCCAAGTTGTGCCCTGCATGCTCCAGGTATGTGGATGTGCCCTCCTATGCACCGCGCCTGTCCGTGTGGTAACTCTGCTGGACAGGAATAGTGTGATGGAAACTTGCTAAACCGAAACTCACAGGAAGACGCATTCGTCTTTCATTTTTGACAAAACAGTAAGGAACACATTGAAATTTTTGTTCGACCAGCACACTGCCTGCTTTGGTAAGTCCTTATAATGCATCTTGATTATTTAACTGCGTAAAATGTTACTGCTATATTTTTGACTGCGAATCTTTGGGTACACATTTCAGGTGCTCCAAAAACCATTTTCTGCTCAAAATCGTGACACTTGCCACACAATGCTTAGCCACATCTCTCCATGCATCTTCCAACCCAGTGATCACCAGCTGGCAGACTCCAGTCTAATGAACCACCACCCGGTCTGTAAATTTTATTGTCGGCAGGCAAATTTTTTTTCTTTGGACACCATGGATCTGGGCTTTGTGTTGCTGCTGGAATTTGGCCCGTGGGGAAAAATAGTTGGGGAGCCCTGTTAAAACAGCCCTGTTCTAACCTCTTATCCTGCTCAGGGCCACCGCTGTTCATGTATTGAACTTTATTTAAATAAGGCTCCTCTAAACCCTTTTAAACTGCAGATAATGGTCAATGCAAAAATGCCACAAAAATGCCACAAAAACGCAAGAAATACTTAAAACTGCAAGACCGCCGAATCCGCAGTGCGATCAGTAAATATGTGATTTACTTTTCTACTACAGTATATTTGAGAAATTGCATGTTAAATTGTTATACATTTGTTGCATGCCTAATTTTGCCTTGGATATGAATAGCAACATGTGAAATTGATGTAGCTCTAGCTATAATTAGAATTTAAACTTAAATTGTAAGAATTTTTTACTGTTCAGAAAAGTTTGACTGCCTGTTAACCACGTATAACTTTTCGGTCTCCGTTGTAATGAAATTGTGAGGAAGTCAACATATTTATCGCGTGATTACTGAGCCCTCAAGACAAAGAGAATTTAGTCAAAAGCGAATGTAGGCTACAGTCATATTTAATTTGTAGGCATCGGATCATCAACAAATGAATAGTGGTCATGTTTGCAATGTCTCTGCATTGAGGTTTCAGATCTGCATCTGGTGCTGTCACCCATGTGATGTGTGCACACCTGTCTGCTCTGGCTAGGTGTAATCTAGCACTCATACACAAAAAAGATTATTTTGCTGCCAAATATGACAAAAACAGACAAGCACTACACAGCGGGTAGCACTTTTCACGCTGGTGGCACAGCTAGTGAATGACTAATCTAATAGTCTTAAGTGCTCGGTTACCCCAAAATAAATACAAATAAATATAAATTCTTGGTGCTTGAGTAGCAACATAACGATCATCTGTCTGTGTGTCTTCCAGAGCAACTGATCCAGGGCACTGACCGCTGTCCAAGTGACGTTAAGTTCAGTGCTTGTCTGACAAGTACTCTTTCCAGAAATTATCAAACAAAGGGAAGAACCAACATTGAATAAGTGGCTATGGAAAATAAATGGATGTTTAGCTGAACTGACCCATTGTCTCCAGGTTAGAGGGCATCTTAGGGTTAAACCATGTTATGGGATATATAATAAAATGTATAAACGCAGTATCTCTTCGGGATTCATTAAACACATTACCCATCATCCTGTTCTGTTATAGGGTGAGCAGAAAACATAATAAGACCAAAACCTTGCACTGGATCAGCTATTTTATGAACATCGATGAGGAAAACTGTAATTAAAAAAATGTCAGTAAGAATGCACTTAAACGGCCTCTAGTATACATTTTAATAAAATCACTGAAAGTAACGCATTTAGGATTTAGGCTTTGTTAATATGAGGATCGAGGATTACGAACGGCTGAAACACAGTTTAAACATGAAAAAAGGCAACATCTGTGTTTTACATTGAGCGAAGAGTCTGAAACCAGGCATAGTCCAGTAAAGACATGCTGTAGCACTACAGGTAAATTTGCTTTCTGAAACCTGTGCGAACTGCAATCTCAAGTTCTATGCTTTTAACAAAGGGAGAGGATTTTTGGCGCCGCCCTGGTGGTGGCATTACAGGGTAGTGCCCCCAGCATGCAGCTACAGCTCTGCCTTGGTGTTAAAGACTTCCTTCCTCTGTCTTGAGCAGAAAGGCCCGCGGGAGCGACCCCAGCTTCTGCTTCAGTTGTTCTTTGAGCTGGAATGCATTCCACTTAGGGAGTTACTTCCTGTCACCACATCCCTGTCTAAACACACACATTCATACTCTGCCTACGCAGTTTATTAGTTCTCTCATTCTTCCTTATGTTGTGTGGTCAGATTTTTGGCAGTCAACTTCTAATTAGGAATAAAAAACATTTGTGCATTTCCTAAAAGGAGCGCTTCTCTGGATGTGCTGCCTGAAGCCTTTTGTGTAATGTTCTTAGGCTTCAAATTTGTGGTGTATTGGAATTAAAAATATCAGCAATGTGGATGAACCTGTTTAAATATTTAAGGACATGGGATTGGAACCACATAGTGGTCAAATTAATTCCCAGTAGGAGGATGGCTATTTCCTTAAGCCATTGTAAGGTGCTCTGGATAAAAATGTCAGCTAAGTAATTAATGGTAAACTAAGTGTTGACATATTGTGCATATCTATAGACAGTTGGTGATGTAATGGTAAAACTCATTGAACTGTCAATGTGATTTGTAGGGAGTCTACTTGATTGGACGGATACTGTAGCATATTAAGACAGAGTTAGACTCTGAAAAACTATACAGAGCTGAAGCAGAATTAGCAGTGGGTGTGTCATACGCTAAGCAGAGTAATGTTCCATTGAGAATTATTCCACAGGTGTTTGCACTAAGAAAGACTGTTCTTCACAGGCAAAGCCGTAAATTGGTAATACTTCCTTGTCATAGTTCGGTTTTCACCCCCAGAATGTTCTTAAAGCGCTGTATTACAGAGGAGCCTGCTGGTGTTATGAGAGGGACAGAGTTTTCTTAAAATAATGGGCTGGCAAGTGCTTATCTCCACATCTATTAAGTAAAAAAGCACTGTGGCTGCAGGGTGGAGCAGAGTTAACCTTTTAGGAAGGCCCAGTGACTCCCTGGATTTCCTCTTGTATTGTTCACTAGCAAAGATAAAGATACTTGCTTTGACAGAAGTATGGCTGCTCAAAGGGAAAAAGCAACTCCCAAAATATTCCTTGAATTTAACTAAATATACCCGTGTTTAATTTGGCTTTGTGGCTCTATTGTATTAGATTATAATTATTATTGTTGTTGTTATCCCATCCATCCATCCATCCATCCATCTGTCCATCTGTCCATCCCTGCTAGTTCTATACAGGGTCGCAGGTGTTCAGAGCCCTTCCCAGAAGCTAAGCGCACAAGGCAGGGAATAACCCAGGATGGGGCGCCAACCCATCACAAAGCACACACACACACACACACACACACACACACACACACACACACACACACGGCATTCATGCTTACAGAAAATCTGGCAGATCACTTATTTTTGTCTTAGAACCATGTGGGGAAACCGGAGAACCCAGAGGAAACCTCACAATGAGGAACATGTAAACTCCACATGCGTGGAGCTGGGGCGGAGAGTCGAACCCTGGTCTCTAGAGGTGCAAAGCAGCTGTGCAGCTCCCTAACTGTTATTGAAATTAGTATAAATAGCTGCTGTGGGTGCATGAGTTACAATATCTGACATTTAAATACTCTTTGTACAGGTGTTTGTACGTGGAATACGCTTTATTGAAATGTTCAGCTTTAGGTTTGGCCTGTGCGGTTCTATTTCATCAGCAAATTACCAGCAGTTCAAAGAACTTTGAATTCTCCCTGTTTACCATATGCTGGGTATATATGCATGCTATTTTAATGGCAGCTTCATGTCAACCGTGGATAATGGCGTTTAATAATAACAATGGATCTCACGTTGGAAAAAATGAACACACAGACCATAATAGTTTCCTTATTCTGCATCAGTATTCACACCCCACCTATGTCTGATTTGTTGAACTTGATTTGTTGCTTGTTGAATTACAGTAGAATATTTTTTGCTCAAAATGCCGGAAGGAATTTGTCAGCTGAAATATATCTGGTGCTGTAGTGAAGGATTCCTGTTTGTCTGCAGGTACAGCCATGGTTTATTTTTGCATAGACTTCTGCAGTGCAGTGGTGCACAGCAAATATAAGTGGCAAAATTGTTAAAGATCTGGCAAGGCAATTGGGAACCATTAACAGTTCTGATGTCTAGCCTCAATTTTGTGCTATTTTAAGTGAGAACTTTGCTTGAGTCATTGATGGATATTGACTTTATGCTTGTCAATAAACTGCGTGTATTCTCTTGTGCTTCACCGTGTTTCAAAAATATGTTTTCTCAGTCTAGTGTTAAATAGGCCGCTGCTGGTTTTCTGGTCTTTCTTATATTTGTAAATGAAAAGAGACCCCATAATTTTATGGTCACATTTTAATTATTAACAATAGGCACATGGTCCCATCGTACCAGCTGCTTGTGGGCTATCGGAGTAGGTTGGCATTGTTGCTTTTTTTGAGGGACCACTGTGTTACCGACAGATATGCCCCAAATGGACAGGAAGACCATTACATCATCATTACCCGAGTAAGGACTGTCGCTATTCAGCAGAACGTAAGAAGCAGTCTGGTTAATCTTTTTTTTTTTTTCTCTGATGCCAGTCGTACCAACTATTGTTTTTTGTGGATTGATTGATGTTTTTTAAATTGATGTCACACAGTTTGATTTGGTCTCACCCCTGAAACCGCCGTCCTAATTGGACTCTAACTGCATTTCCTGTGACGCCATAAAACATTGAGTGGCTGTCAAAATTTCAACAAGTAACGCAATAGAAAGCAAACACAGCTGCTCGTCGTGGCTGCAGCTGTCTACATTTAAACTCATAAATGTCACCTTTCACCGTAAGAACAAGTGGGAGTGCATGTAAATAGGTTATTACTGCAAACAAATCTTTTTGTTTTGTTTGCTTTAATTAAATGTGTTGTGTAGAGGGATGATAATATATACATAGTGTTTGGCCTGCAAGAGAGGTACCATTTAGGGTCTCTTCTTTTAAGGCGGAGCTTGTTTTTGCTGCACGGGGGGCACCAGGGGTGGGGGCTTTCTGGAATCACCTGTTTCGGTTCTTGGGGAGTGGAGTCCTAGGACAATGAAAGTTTTTCCACTGAGAAAGCTGTCCTAAGGAAACCACATGCATGAATTCTGATTCGCTTCTTTAACTGAGAAGCTGTGACGTGCAGGAACCGACATGTAAGACTCACGGGCAATCCGATTATCCACCATTTACTTCTCGTTCTTAGATATGACCTGCGTGTGTGTGTGGCTCTGCCCTTTTTGCCACGCCGAGATATTATGTAACGCCGAACCGGAGCAGCTGCGTGTAGTGCGGGCCGGAATATTCCATGTACAGATCTGCTCTGGTTTTGGCATATGATTGGCTGAAGGTTACATAAGCACTCTGCTCTTCAGGATGCGCTTCACTAGGGCACTTGAAAGGAACAGCGTTTGGTGGGTACTTAGACTTCTTCTCAGGTCCTGGGGAGCAGAGGCTTCCTTCGGTGTGTAAGGGAGTGAACCAGCCAGGCCCCTGTGCAGCAGGCCGCCTCGGGAAGCCCCCTGGCCCTCGTGACATCTGAAGTGGGCTGGTGCCCTGGTGCCGTTGTGCTATTAAAATAGCTCTCTGTCTCCGTACTCGCTTAAGTGACCCCTTCATTCCCCTAGTGGCACACCCATCCCCCCCTGCCCGGCCTTCCCTGGTGGCCTCTGCCATCGCAGAGTGGAGCACCTCTCTTCTTGGGATGAACGCTCAAATGCTCTGATGCCCAAGCCTGGTTGAATCGTAGCCAGCTGGCTATCTGTGGCCTGTGAGCACTTACAATCTTCTGCGGTCTGTGTATACGTTGGCATTTTTTCTTTTTTTTCTTATTTATTTATTTTTTTGCCCATGCATTCATTTGTGCTGGAGGCTCAAGGACGTTGCGTAATGTCTGGGACAGCGCCCCAAGTGGTTACATACCTCCAAGGACACAGTGCTCGGCAATCGCGCCAGAGAGGAAACGTGCCTTCCCCTTCCCCAGGTGGGAGAGAAAAATGAGACTGTTGTCCTCGTTTTCCCGAAGGAGGAACTTGCTGGGAGAATTGCCTGGGCGGAGCATGTAGTCCATCTCCTCGGCCCATCACAGTCCCGGCAGGCATCTGGTGAGTGTGGACAGATGAACGAACTTCGTGTTGGCATGGCTGCCCCTGGCTGTTTGTGCTCTGTGTGCCGTCTGATTGGTGGAACCCTGGGTGGCCTCAGGCAAGCCTTCCCCGGGTGTAGGTCAGGCTGCTGTTTTCTGGAGGACAATTTTGGGCTACCTCTGTTAGCCAACTTCCGGGCTATAATAAGTATGTCTCTGGCTGGTACTCCGTGCTCTTTGTCCTCATAGCTGCAGGTGCTTGTTACATATTTGCTTGTGCTGAGCTCATGGGACAGTCCTGGTTTTGTTTTGTAACATGATCCATAAAATATCGAGCCCGAATTGCTATGATCCTCCGTTCAGTCTGGTGCACTGCCCTGCAGATAGTAACACTGCTACAGCTACAGTCGCACGCACAGTACGCTCATTATACCCAGTCAAGAGCCTACATCCAGCTGTAAGCCCATAATAATAACCCAGGCTCAGCCAATCTGATACATCCAACACTGCTTCTCTACTCTGCCAACTTGCTGCAATCTCTACACCCAGTCAACCTGCTGCTACACCCAGTCAACCTGCTGCTACACCTGGAAGCTCTACCAAGTATCACTACTATGCAACATCCAGCCACATTAATGACTTCGGTGGTTGTGCGCCTTTCCTTTAAAGTCTGCTAGTGTACCGTGAGTGGGTGGATAAAAGGAACAGCTTGGGATGTATTTTTTATGTGCTTTGGCCAAAGAATCTCTTAAGCGGTGAATGACAATAGGGCTTCAAATGGATGCTTTGTTGTGTTTGGCCTGGTCCAAGGACTCTATGAATGTTTCAGTCATGGAAGCAGACTGGAATCTGTCTGCATTGCTTAAAAAGTGGGGGCAACATCATGTGAATTATTTTTCTTCTATATATTCTTTAATGTATGATTGTTTGCACCAGCTGGCATGGTTATGAAGTCTTATTTAGGTTTGTTCCCATTGTCGCCATGTGCATGACGTTGTTTGAGCACCTTAAAAGCAAAAGCCTGGCATTGAAGAGCTAGTCTTTACAGTTCACACCTTCCTGTACCCAGGAAAGAGCAGTTTGGTTGCACAGTGCTCCACATGGGAAGAGATCCTTGGTAAAAAAAAATCTAATATAAATGCACTGGAAAGTAAAATAAACTGCGTTGTTAATACTATTGCTGTTGCTGCGCAGTGTGTTTGTTGCTAGGGAATTGAGGCAGAGTATGGTCTTCAAGGGAACTGAGGCAGAGTGTGTCGTTGCTAGGGAATTGCGGTAGTTTTTGCACTGATAAATGGTTAAAGGAGTCTGCTGGTTGCTATGAAATTACGGCAGTATGTTGATTGTTGCGTGACAAAGGAAATGTGTTGCTTGCTCAGAGACTAAGGCAATATTTTAACTGTTAGTTAACAAAGAAAATGTTTTTTGTCTGTGGCGAAGAGACAATATGCTAATTGTTAGATCACAGGCAGTGTGATGGTTGCTAGGGAACTAACGAGATGTACAAGTGTTTAGAGACAAGTGACAAGAAAGTGGAATGTTTCTAGGGAATTGGAACAAGGTGTTTGTTATGTAACTGAGGATACAGAAACACCCTGTAATTGTTTTTGAATCAGTGTCCTGATCCAATAGGCAAGGTGTTTGAAATTAGTTTGTTTGCTGCTAGATAACAGAGGCAGTGTGGCTGTTTTTTAGTTGATTGTGACAGTATGTTGTTTCTAGGTAACAAGTTGTGCGTGTGTGTGTTTTTAATTAACCAAGGTAGTGTGTGGGTTGCTAGCTAATGTGAAGAGTGTGTGTTTTGTGACTGTATCAGGAAATTGGGAACGCCAATTTCGTGATTTAAGCTCAGGGTTATGCCCGATTACATTGATGTCAGGTATAGGAAATGTCAAGCCGTCCCTTGGTAACTGTAAAACCAGAACATACTGTTTTGGGGGGAATAATATTTGGTCATTTCTGATCTTATTTCTGATCATCCTCCTTTATCATTTAATGAGCTTACTAATATTTTTTTAATCATATGCATAAGTGCACGTAATTATTCCTTAAGCATTTTACTGTATGTCACAATTTAAACTGCAGTGGGCTTTTATTCCAATACCTGGGTAGGTCTGCTCATGTGATAGGATGAAGACATTGAGCATAGGCCTTTGCTAACTTGCCTTATACAGACGCTCTACTTACGAACCTTCAACTTACAAACTTTCAGACATACGAACAAAGAGGACTGTAAGTCCAAATTGTGTTCACTGGGCTCTTTTTTCCCGTCCGCAACATGAATTTTTTTTTTTTCTGCCCTCCAATTCCGCGTAGCATGACTTCTGGCCGCTACTCCCACCGCGCAGCAGCGTAGCGTGCGTACTCCCAGCATCCTAGTTCTTAGTACTTGTGTATACCCTTAAAATGATGTTGAATAACGACTTAACGAACATTTCAAGTTGCGAACGACCCTTCGGAACGTATCGCGTTCGTGAGTAGAGGAGCGTCTGTAATGGCAAACATTCTGCTTATATGGCTGGGATGTGGGCTTCTTGGAAAATGTGGCCCTTCTGACAAGAAATACTTCAACTTTTCTGTCTCCTTTAGTATTATGTATTAATAATTTCAGATTAATGATTAAGTATTATGGTTCCTCAGCACTGTAGGACGATTCGTTAGCTTAGTGTTATTTCCCAGTCGAAACCAAGCACCAGCAGCTCATGACTGGTGACTGGACCCTCTAGTCTCTTCGTCCCACTGGCCGCAGTACGATTCCTTTGCAAAAACCTAAACGTCCCGCTTGATGGCGTTCCTGAATGGCCTCTTGACAACGGTGGGTGAGGGTTCTTGAGAGTGCTCTGCAGAGGGTAGTGAGGTAATGCTTTACTAAGAAAGACTGAGAGGTTTTTTTTTTTTTTATCAGAGATCTGGATTGCCCAGCCGAGGGGTTTGCATCACTACTGCGTAATCAATACTGTTGTACAATGTAAGCAAGGTTTTCGAGTTTGGCGAGGGTTACTTGTGGAACTTGGTTGCAGCTTCTCTGCTGTTGACCGATTTCAGAGCTCTTAGTGGTGCCCCACAGAGCAGAAGGAGGAAGCCTCTGCATTAAGCTGGAAATATAATTCTAAGCTCATATGAATTTTTAATTAGAATTTCAATTATTACGCTTAATTTAATGCAGATAAGAGGAATGGCTAATTTAATGCAGATAATGGTAGGAAGAGAAGAGGAATGGCAAAGATAACATTATATTCTAGATATTGTGTGATCAGCATTGTGCAGTCTGTAAAAGCTTATTCTTACTGTAATGCTACTGTATGGCTCTGTGGTCTGTTAAAGGGTGTTCTTACATTACAGTAATGTGACAGCAGCACTGTGTGGTCTGTTAAACTGTGCCGTGAAATCTTTATGTCCCGGTATAATAAGGCCTCTATGTTACAGCAGTCCTGTGGATTTTGTCCATGCCTGTATCTAGCTCTTGTTTTGTCTTGTGTTGTTTTGATCAGAACGTTACCAGAGTATGGGGGGGGGGGCACAAAGGCTGGTCCTCAGCCCAAGGTGACCTGTGACTCCCTAAGCAGAATGTGGAGAGACTCTGTTCAGTGGGATGTTTCAGGCTGCACTTTCTGTCATTTTGACTTCCACAGACTTTCCTTCAGTATGACAGTATCCAGCCTTCTGGGGAATCACTTCAGTTTGTGGGTTTCTACCTGCCTTGGCTAGAGACAGTGGGAATTTTGGCTGTTTTGCGGAGTTGTCAGGAGGCGGCTGGGGAGACGTGTCTGGGTTATGTTTCTTAATCCTGTTCCTTGTGACTCATCCTGTTTTCAGTCCAGCTGACCTCTTTTTTTTAAACTAGGGTAGACTGTGAGATTAAATGCAAGGCAATGGTATCATCTAACCAAGGCACTGAACCTTTTTTGGTATTACTAGTCAACTGTTAGTAGCACCAGAACACAAGCCACCTTTAATAAAAACATTGTAAATAAAGAGTTGAACTCAACTGGAAAACATTTTATTTAATTTGCTATGATGATAGCTACAATGATGTCATTTAATGGTATACTGCACTAGGTAATTAGGTACACCTTTAAATTAGAACTTTTGTCAATGTTTACCTAGGTTTTTTTTAATCCGAAGAATCTTAAGAATCTTTGATGGATTTTTACACTACAGTTAACTTGAGAGCACCAGACAGTTTGACATTGGGGGGGGGTGTCGGATACAGGACTATAATTTTTCTCCCCGACACCCCTGGGACCACAGTACGGAATCTGGCTTTTCCACCATCACGCCTTGGAACACGCTTACTGTAGCACTCCTCATATTTGACCTGTAGTGGGCTGAGTGCCTGAAACTCTACAGGGGCAGGAGCAGGTGAGAAGTGCAGGTCTGGATATCCCCACCAGCACGTCTCTGCTGTCCAAGGAGAAGGTCTTCGTTTGCTCTGTGGATTATGGTGTCCGTGCTGGACATGTTCAGCCCCGCAGTTCCGTGACTAAGGAAGCTTACTGGAGGCCCTGGATCTTGGTGACACATTGACGTGTCAGAGTAGCCTTCCGGTGTTCACTGGCTCCGCGAGACTGGTGACATTATCCAGCACGATTCAGTGAACCCCGCAACCCCCCCTCCTCATTCTCAGCCACGCGGCCGTCCATTCGGCGCGACAGCCCCCACGGAGGACACCCGTGACTGTGCGTCCTGCGTCCTGACACCGGCGTGGTGGACAGCGGACGTCCCACGCAAAGGCCTTCTTTATCTTCAGTCCCGAGCAGCTTGCCGGGAGATGAATTCCTGACAGCTCCTTCCAATGGGGAGTTAGTCATTTGTGGACTCCACAGATAGGTGGGCTGACACTGGGTTTTTGTTTTTATCTGGAGAAAAGCCCGAGAGAGGAACCCATATGAGGGAGAATATTACCCTGATGCCAGGAGGATGAGTGTGACATCTTCTTCAGTTGACACACACACACACCTCCCACACACACCTTACTTTTGACCAGGAACATTGTATATTTCTAAAATCTTTATCTATATAGGCCTATGTGTGTGGCTGAATACTATAATCCATCATAGCATTTTCCATTCATTTTCCAATCACCACATTACAGTCATTCCGCTCCTGCTCGACCTTGAAAATGTTCCTAACCTCTGCTTGGCAAACAGAGTGTAACTCTGTTCTTTTCTTTGTGACTGGTACTTTGTCATTGGAATGGGTGGACGAAACCTACCAGGATCGGCATCACCTTGCAGCTGTGGTTTTCATTAGGTTTTGATTCACCTCCGGCTCCAGCGATATTTGACTAAACTATATCGGTTCTGGACTGAATTTTCCAGGTATGCGGAAGGTTTGGCCGTGATAGCCCGTCCCAGTTTTGCTGACGGCACAGTGCAGAATTCCAGTTTCTTGCAGTGTAAATGCGTAGAACTAGTTTCGGATTGGGAAGGAGTCTGGCACTGGCACCAGCATCGCATCGATGGAAAAGAGGCAAGAATGTTTTTCGGATGCTACCTGAGGGCAAGCTATGCTAATTCCTAGCATTTATACTTCCCACTCTCATACCAGGTAGCTGTCTGTGGCTAACTTTATGCTAATTTCACGCTAATGTGTTGAGGCCCCATCTGTGGGTGACTGGCAGCGCTTGTGTTCGTGTCATTAGCGAGTGTTACAAGCACCCCTTAAAGTAATTGTCCTCTCCAGCAGCTGCTGCGGATACTGGAAGCGATTAATGCTGCTAATGATTTTGATGATGAAAGCCACATTAGAGCTGGCTAGCAAAAGCTTTCAAAGCCCTTTGTGAGACCCCATGTGTGTTTTGTTTTCACCACGCTGCCAGCACATCTTTGATAATAGATGGCCGTTCTTGTGCAAAGTCATCCAGTGTTGCAGGTTGAGTCCCTGCAGAGCTGACCTTTGGCCCGGGAAGGCAGCCGAGGGGCAGGGGTGAGAGGAGGGGTGCAGCAGTCAAATCTGTGGGGAGGAAAGGGGGGGACAACTGGAGACACACCTTGTAGCATCTGGGTCCCTGCCATCGAGCAGTCACCACACCCCATTGTCCGGCTTCCTGAAGATAAAGGTAGAATTTCCATCCATCCATCCATTTTCCAAACCGCTTATCCTACTGGGTTGCGGGGGGTCCGGAGCCTATCCCGGAAGCAATG
>JAODJX010000007.1:12327727-12340803 GCA_026776945.1 Isichthys henryi | reverse complement strand
TCCGGGATAGGCTCCGGACCCCCCGCGACCCAGTAGGATAAGCGGTTTGGAAAATGGATGGATGGATGGATGGATGTTTTTGTAATTTTTGTAATTTGTAGTTTGCTGTTATGTCTCCCCTTATTTCTACCTCGTGTCTGTGTTCCTGTCTTTTATGTTACTGGCTACTGCGCCACATTATTCCCCAGGGATAAATAAAGCAAACTGAATCTCAAAAGTAGTCGCATCTGGTTCTGCGCTTGACGGGGGAACGTGGGTAAAAACATGAGATTTGCCAGATTTACTCTTGAATTTCTTGAAATTCATGGAGACACCTGATGATCTTACGGGTACAACGCCATCTCAATTAATATATTCATGAATTAAAATTTTTTTAAAATGTCATGTTTTACCTCTTCGGGGTTAAGCCTCTGTGTCTGATTTGAAGTCTGCTTGTTCGAGTCCCCACAATGTCCCCATAACGTGATAAATATCTGTTTTATAAAACACTGTTTTAGAAAAATCGGTGATTGCGATGAAAAAGCTGAAAATGCACAAACTCTTGTGTTTTGCTTGGTTACTTCTGGTTATGGTTGGGGCAGGGTGGGGGCTAAGGTTGTCATAGTTAGCGTTAGCATTTTTCCCATAGAAGTTAATGAGTGGGCCCCATAAGGAGAGGTATACCCAACATGAAAACAGGAATTCTGGAGAGAAGACCCAAATTATAATAAATCATGGCATTCATAATCTCTCCAGATGTTGAAATATGCAAATGATTCTACTATATTTTTGTATAATTTATGTCTAATGCATTTTAATCTCATTTTTTGGGAAAAAAATACTTGTAAGTCAAACTCTTCACATTAACACTTAGGGCACCATGTCAAGTAATTCTGTAAGTGTATTTAAATTTATGTGGGAACTTGGCCTGCTGTGGTGGGTCAACGCAGTGCGAAGCGGCCTCAGGCAAACAGTGCTGGGAGCTAAATATAGCCCCCCCTGTGTGAGGAATGTGACTGGAGTGGCCCTGGACAGCACAAGGGCAACTGAGCGGTCAACAAGTGATCACACATCAGGACTGGACCATGGGTCCAGTAGACCACGGTCTAGATTAGTGACTGGTCACTATCTACAGCGTAGACAGAATAGACCTTGGTGCAATCGCATGGTTGGGCTGCTGAAAAATTCTAGCGAATCCCCCACTTCTTGAGACCAAAGTACCATTATCCATGCTTACATGCTCATGGGCACCCCCTAGTGTCTGGGCCCCTGAAAAACCTCCCCCTTCTCTCCCCTTATGGCAGAGCCACATAAAGAAAATTCCTACAATTGCTCCCAACGATTTCATGGCTTCCCCCCCACCCTGCCCACTGGGATTCGTCTTTGTGCGTGGGATTGCCCTCATTTGTGTGTGCCAAGCGGCCCTCGTGCCCGTCCAGGTTTTGGGCTCCCCAGATGGCTGTGATTGTGCTGTGCATATCCTGTGCTGCCTTGAAGGTCTTCATGCCTCCCTCAGAATGCTGTCCGTCCTCTCCGCAGGCATCAGTCTGAGACAAAGCCTTTACTGTGAAGACGAAGCCGCAGTGGAACATTATGGGACAGCGGGAGAGGGAGTGAGAGAAAACGTGAGGCGCTTCCTCCCCTCTCTCTTTCCTTTCCCTTTCCTTCCTCTCCATTATAGCATCATCACCCCGTGGAGCCCTGCAGGCCATTGTTTTGTAGCCCCAAGTCTGGGAAGTGCTTTCACGGAGTTGGAAAGAGAAAAAAGAAGAAAAGCACTCAAGATGTTTTGGAAGAAGAAAAAGAACTGACAGGGTGAGATCACCAGCGGAGGAATGAATGTATAGGCCTCCAGCCTTCGGAGGGCGACCTGTATGTGCTTTTCTGGCTGTGTGCTACACCAACGTGAGCAGGGCTGCACCATGCCCACCAAGGGCAAGTACCTGCTGAACAACCAGGAGCTGAAACAGGAGGCTCTGTATCGCAAGTTTTCCTGCATCAGCCAGTACCAGCTCCTGGTCCTATTACTGGGCCTCACCATGCTGTCCTGTGCCATCCTCATTGTGCTCTTCTTCTCACTGAGACTGGTGAGTACACCTCGTCGTCCTGAGCCTAGCAGCCAGCACCAAGCTAGGGAGCTGGTGTTAAGGTCCGAGGTCAAGCAGATCTACAGCAGAATAGGGCGCTGTGCAGTTGGTCTGTGAAATCTGCAGTTGGTAAGAAGTATCCATAACAGCATGAATATCAGGCTTTGCACTGTAAGTCAGAGGAATCTGTACTGGTTATGGAAGAGCAACTATGCTTGAAAATTAGATCAATAAAATAAACCTAGCTAAATTTCCATGTCAGGAAAAAAGCCAGCAAAGACCCTTTTATTGAAAATCAATACCATGTCAGATATATTTACTGTCTTGGAGCCTGTATTTCTGTATTTCTCTTCCTTGCTTTTCTACCTGCACATCTTCTTCATGTGGTTGGTGATTAAACCTCCCTCACATTTAGAAACACTGGATTAGTCTTCTTTAGTTTCAAGATGAGGTCACGGGCGATCTCCAGTAGCTAAAAGATATTTGTTGTTTGTTTTGGGGTCAGGGAGATACAGCGATTCATTTCTATTTAGTATGGATCATTGGGGTCTGTTTGGAGTTTAAGGGGAGTTAACAAAGGGCCGGATGACATCAGAGCTCAGTTCGTCCAACCAATCAACTTGCAAGGCATGAGTGAGATGGGTGGCATATCAGAGGCAGGAGATCCTCGTCATGGAAACATGTTGACAAGTGTATGGAGATGCATCCATGGAATGCAATGTGTCAGCCAGATGTAGGGAAAATGTTTTTTAAAATGACACTAAGTCTATTTTGACTTTTGTCTAACAAAGACTTTTTGATTATTTGGATTGTGTGATTTCATTTAAGACAGCTTTAGTAAGTTCTCTGTATCTAGTGCACTCTTGCGAGGTCTCCTTACTCGGACTTAATTAATTTGCTTTCAAGATGATTCTGCAAATTTCAGAGTTGTATAATCTACACGGAGATCGACCCGACAGATTAACGCATGATTAAAAAGTCCACTGAGGGAAAACTCACACGTGCCACATGCATCTGAGAATGAATAGACACGGGGGAGGCATTTTGGGGGATGTTAGTGCCTGTGCAGCTGAGGAGGCAGGTGTTAACAGACTCGCTCGTGTGTCTGGGAAGAACAGACCGCGATAAATCCCCTTCTTCAGCTGCCTCGATGAAAGGCTACTGTTTACGCTGCTTTTTGATTTTCTTTTTTTGGTCACGCTTGCTTGTCCTAACAAGGAGATGAAAGAGAGATTGGGGTAGCGGCCTCGCATGTGAATGGAGCGTTTGGCCAGACGTGAGCTCTGGCGGGACTCTGCCGTTAATGAACACCTGCTTCTGCAATGCATTGGCCTGGTACAAGGCCACTGTTTGCTCAGACCGTCACAGCGCCCCCCCCCCCCCTCATTCAAGCCAGCTATGTCAATAAGCACGGCGAGAGGGGCCTGTTTGACAAAGACGACGGGACGCTCGCGAATAGCATCCCTCAGTGACCGGCCTCTGCTCTCTGCAGTTTGACTCGATTAGGGTCTATTTCATTCTGAAAGCTCGGCCTGCCAGAGTAGGAAATGACCTGTATAATCGAGTTACATGATGGGGCCACATGTGTAGCAAACAGGGGAGGGAGGGGGTTGATATCTGATTGGCCATGGCCATCTGTCCCTCTTCCCCGCTTCCCCCACCCACCCAACCGTCCCAGTTTTATTTTTAGTATTTACACAGTGGTCATGCTATCATTACTACTTAGGTTAGACGACTTCCGTGAAAAATAATGGCGGTGGGTGCAGCGGGGGCGGGGTGGGCGATACTGATGCTGGGTCCCTCGCCACTGCAGGACGCCAGCGAGCACAGCGCCTTTGTGAGCGCCGTCAGCTGCGGCCTGTGTGTCTTCCTGGCCGTCTTCGTGCTGGTTTGCACCGAGTCGCTGTCCCAGCGCTGGAGACGCCTGCTGGGGGTGCTGGTTTGGGCCACCTTGCTCACCATGAGCTTCATCTTCATCTTCAGTAGCCACGTCATCCACGCCTGGGATCAGGTACGCGCCCCCACCCACGCTCACACCAGTATTGGGCTTGGGGGGGGGGGCACAACTTAATAAGTTAAATACAAAGGTGTGTTTATTGGCCGGATGAATGGATCTCAGTGAAATATTGGGTGGTATAACGTCCCTTTCATCTCATCTCCCCAGCCCCAGCACCTGAGCACACACACACACACACACACACACACGACCACCTGTAAAAGGCTACAGCAAAATGTGGAACGTGTCGCTGTTTCATGAGTCTAGTAAATGGTTATTAAGTGCCAGTGTTAACTTACAGCTCTGGAAACAATTAAGAGACCGCTCAATATTTAAAAACAAAAAACTCTGCATTTTTAAAACCTGGTTTAATCCTGGGTCTGCTAGTCAGAAGGCTACACTGCGAGGTAGGCTGCTTCCAGGCTCACGAACATTGTGAAGCAGGAGACACTGGCAATGACCAAAAACCAGCCAGGTAGATGGCAGAAGCAACTTTCTAATGCCGAAGATGACTGTTAAAATTGTCCGACAGTCCCTCATGAATGGGAGGATGACCTCAAGTGACCTTCAAAAAGTATCGGAAACATTAAGTGGTGTGAGGTACACTGCTAGGACAGTTAGTATCAGACTCCTAGAAGCAGGACTGAAGACGCATAAAGCAAGGAAGAGGCCTTCATCAATAAGAAGCAGGGAAGAGCCAGGCTGGAATTTGCAAAAAAAAGTATGTTTTACACAGATGCATACCCATAAACTGAGAAATGAGTGAAACTGGAAGTTTTTGCTGAGGTCTCTTAATTTTTTCCATAGCTGTTTAATCTTGAAGAGATTTTTCTTTTTAACCTATTTCAGGTTGCACTGTAAGACATACATGCAACATACTGTAGAAACCATAGATTTGTCTGTTTAATTGAGCATTAGCCTTAACTGTACTTTGCACTGAAATCCTCTGTCCCGCAGGGTCTCTCCCCTTTGTTTCTTTTACCTCACAGCTCTGAGGCGAATGTGTGGTTCATTTTGGGTGCCCCTGCATGTCCTTCACTCAACACAGAACATCTCACCTTCCCCTCTCCTGCCCAACAGAGCCGATTTATTTTTTTTTTGTTGTCTGCCCAGTAGGGTTGGTACCTTCCTCAACTATGGACATGGGCTGAGAAAAACCGTAGCCACAGAATGAGATGCATCAGATCATTACAGACAGAGCAGAAGTTATTACTGCATAAAGAATGTCGATATACTGCATCGCCTGTTTTTTTCTGATAATTTTATAGCTGTTACATGCAAATAATAAAAACCAGCCACTACAACCCCCTGGGTGGAGACCTCAACCCCCCCCCCCTTGCTCAACCCAAAGTTATGCCCTTGGTTACACCGACTTACCTTGTTAGCATTTTGACTAGAAGACTTGTAGTCTCGTGTTGCCATGGTGATACCTTGCTTTTATGTGACCTTGCCAGTAAAGCTTATTTTTTAATTCAAAGAGGCCAGCATTTCACTGTTCCTCTGGCACTTTCAAGAATGGTTGTTAATTCTAAGATTCTGTTTTGTCTTTGCTTGCTAGGTTGTCGACAAGTACTGCAACTTTGCATGCTTGGCGTTTCTTTTTGTCCATTTTATAATGCAAGCGGCCACCGGCGATGTTTACAGCCATTTTTTTCTTTGCTTATTCACAAAAATGTCATGTTGCTTACAGTTGTTTCTCTGGTTCTTCCTCTTTAAGGTTCCATTCTTCCTCTTCATCATCTTCACGGTGTACACCATGTTGCCCTTCCAGATGTGCTACGCAGTCCTTCTAAGCGTCATCTCCTCTCTGTCCCACATCATTGTTCTGGCGAGTTACCTCTCTGTCACCAGTCATACCTCCCACCCCATCCTGGCCAAACAGGTACGTGCCGGTTGCCAGTTCATTCAAGTGTCCCTCAGCCCTCCCCTCTACCCTGCTCTTTGTCTGCACCCGGGCCGTCACCAACACCATGGGCTTTCAGAAGAATATTTTCCAACCCATCTTAATCCCACAAATCCAAAAGATAGGCACTCTTTTATGATTGGTGCAGGGGAAAGAAAGTACCTTTCTGTTCTGGTAGTGACTATAAAAACCATGTGTTTGAAATTAAAAATAGAGCTCTTTTATGACTCCTGATAGTCAGACCTTCGGTAATCTGAGTTTCTGGGGGTCCTGGAATAAAAACTGGTCTTCTTAAGCCTTCCAGACTGCTGGCTTCTGACAAGTGATACTGGTAAGGACTGCCATTTTTATAGATATTGTGTAAATAGCAGGATTCTTAACATAAATATTATAGAAATGAGATATTTCTGTTTAGAGTCATGATTGGGCTATCGGACAGTGTTAAGCGTGTTTTTGTCAGTGATTGGGGTGAATGTGAGCGTGTGAGAGATGGGTGACGTTGGATGTATGCATAACTGAGGATGTCTGTATATTTGAGATAGTAAGTCTGAGACTTTGATGGAGTGTGTTTGGTATGCGTAATTTATTATAATAATTATTGTGAGAGAGGTATGGTGGCTTGCTGGTTAACAATGAGTCTTACATCTCCAAGAGCTGTGGGTTTCATCCGCAGTTGAACAAGTATCTCTAAAATGACCTATAGCAGTGGTTCTTAACATCAGGACGCAATTTTTACCATGCTAGCTGAGTCGTGATCCTATATCAAGTGTAGGCTTAAATTGGCGCTATGATCAAGTGCGCACTGTAATGTATGCCAATCAATGCCTATCGCACAAATCTGATTGGATGTGCCAGTGAATTTTATATTAAGCATTTGTGGTTTGGCTTCTTCTAGTTTTCACTAGTTTAGCACTAAGCATTTGCAGACCCAAGACCCGTTTATATAGGCTAATTCTAGGACTGGAGATGGGAAATCTGACATCTGGTTTTGAGATGCTGACATTTCCAACTCTGCCTCATGACCCTTTCAGAACACTGGGTCACGACCCATGGGTTGAGAATCACTGACCTATAGTGACATGACACATGGTCGTGTGTGTGGGCCCTGTGATGCATGCTGTACTTTATGGGATAGGCTTCGTGGGTAAGTTTGCACATTTAAGTGAACCAGTGAGAAGCATAGAAATGCATGTGGGGGGGGATGATCAGTCGCCATGGCAACATTCAAAGATCATACTTACCCAGTCCTGTGTCTGCATGTAACCCAGTTTATGAATCCCAGCCGGCCCAGGTTGGATAACGGCTGAGGTGTTTCTTCAGTGTAATTTGAGTGGATTCTGAGAGGAATTGGGAGGCATGAAGGAATGCTGCATCACAGTTTCCTGTAAAATCTTTATTTTTAGTAAATCTTTATTTTAGATACTTTTTCTAATAACATCATGGGTAAAGGTATAGCCTGCTGTCTTGCCTGTGTGGTATACCTGTGTCCCACAGCCTGTTACGGGGTGTAATCGAAGGGCAAATTTCCAAAATTCATACAGTCATGTTTTGTTCTTTTTGAGATGAGACCACCAGTGAGCTAAAGTCAGGCTTACATGTGTTACAGTACTGGGAACCAAAACTTACTCAGTCCTCATGTAATCCAATGGCGAACTTTCAATAAATTTCCACAACTTACTTAGTCCACAGACTATGTAAGACGGAGTGAGCTTTGGAAATGTGCTCTTCACTTTTGCTGTGTGTGTATGATGAGGGAAGGATCTCATAGGTAAAAATGGCGCTCATATGTTCATGTGAGGGCTTCTGTAGTCTTTTGCATGTTCTCCTTAAAGGTCTATGGGGGCATAGCCCATAGCATAGCCAATAGCATAGCCTCACCATTACTCAAATCACTCCATTTTTTGTCTTGAATACCTGCTGTGTGTACGATTTGCTGCACAATGTGCTGTTTCAGTTTAATTCTGTTAGGCCATTCCAATGTCCATCTACAGCAGTCAATAATGTTTCAGTGAAATTGAAATCAAAACTAGATCGTTATTTAAAAATTTATTTCCATTTCGTTGTATTATCTTTCCTCAGTCCTGATTCTCGTTTTTTGTGTTGATACGTGGATCATGGCGTGTGCACTGCGTGCACTGGCTGTTATGGACACACTGCCGTGCATAGACAGTAATGTGCGGACCGCAGTGTAAGGACCCGCACTGCAAGGTGCACACCTCAGCTTGTGTTCGGGGTTAAACTGCATTTCTCTGACATAGTAGATTAGAAAACAATCTTTTCCCAGTATCGTCATTCTAAATTAATACACTGTAAAATATGGGAGCTTGTTAAAGCTCAAACGGGAGATTTTAATGGGGCTTAGCAGATCAGTACTGGGGTAGGTGCCTTAGTTAGGGAGGTCTAGTGATGCCCCTGTGCATGACTATGACTGCGTGTCTTGATGTACATTTCGGTACGAGTGACTGTCTGAGAGTATAACCCTGACGACAGCTACACATTCTCCCGCCCCCCAGCTGCTGTCCAATACGGTGGTGTTCCTGTGCGGCAGTGCGGTGGGCGCCTTCCACAAGGTGCTGATGGAGCGAGCTCTCCGGCAGACCTTCCAGGACACCCTGAGCTGCCTGAGCATCCGCATGAAGCTGGAGATTGAGAAGCGGCAGCAGGTCAGTCTGCTGGGCGCTCGCTGGGCTTGTTCGCCATTCTCTGCCGATGGGATCCACACCGCACCCTTCCAGCTTTTCTGCGATACGCTCTCTTTCCTGCACTTTAACTCACCACTCTTAGCCTGGGATTATTAGTGTGTGTTACAGTTCATTGTAGGGTTGTTTCTTGACTGAATGTGTGTGTAGTTATACATGGTGAAGACTAGCGGAAACTCCTTTTGCTGTGAGTTTTATTCAAAGAGGTTAGATGTGCAGTGTGAGGGCACTGGGCATGAATTTTGCCTAAATACCAAATAAAACCCTGCATCTACTTGCAGGATTTTATTGTACCTACACTGAACCAAAGAAGAAGGGGGAGAAAAGGCAATGTCTTATTGTGTAACTTACCTAAAAACAGACACCAAAAGAGTGAAAAACAACAGCCATCCTCATCCTACCATCCAAAAAAGGGAGGGAGAATTACACAACCGACAAACGGCAAAAACCAAAAGAACAAGACTGAAGTGACCTAAATCCTGAAAGGGCCGTATGCAGTCAGAGTCCGTAATCATATGCCATATGTAATATAAAAGAGCTGTAATCGATTGGCTGAGAAGGGAGCATTATATTACATAACATAAAAACGTTAGGAACAAAGTGTATTTTCAAGGTGCTGGAGCAGCACATGTACGTCGTTGTGCACTTGTTCTGCCTTGTGAGAGTTTGCTGTTATTTACTTGTTTTAGAGTGAAGTTCCTAGGCTATAAGGTGACTATTCTATATTTAAGCACCGTTTAACAAACTATTAGTGTCTAAGTTTTGACTATTTCAAATTATATTATCGGTTATTGGAATTTTTTAGCTCTTTAAAACAGGTATTGGGCACAAAATGTTCATATGGGTTTGGCCCGATTCGGTCTGCCTACGCAGTATTAGGAAGGATGCCTTTTTATCTAGAAGCACTTTAAAGGCTGTTGAGCTGTGAGTTCAGAGACGCCTTTCTGCTGCACTGAGCTGTTCATTTTGCACTTGTGGCCTTCCTGTTAGCTTTAACGAGTCTGGCCATTCTCCTCTGACCTTTCTCATTAGCGTGATGTTTTCGCCCACAGTCTTCCGCTGAATGTTTTTTTTTTTTTTATTATTATTGCACCATTCTTTGTAAACTCTAGACACTAGTGTTTGGAAGTTCCAGGACTTTTACCATATTTAAAATCACTTGAGTCATGCCTTGGACATTTTAATGCGTAGCTGCACAGTAACTGAATATCTTGACACTGTCTGCATGCCGTATGTATTCGGTCGCAGCCACATAATTTGCTGTTTAGAGGAGAAACTGTGTGTAATAAAGTCGCTACTGAATTTGATTGACCTGTGTAGAAATATAACTAATTATTTTAAACTATCCATTGAATAATTGGGTTATTTTGAAGTTTTATGTTAAAATTATACAAGTGTAACTAAGGCATGAACCATCAATTTTTAAGAAAAAATTGTTTGCATCCATGCGATCAATAAGTTCTACCCAGAGATTTGGATCTGACTTATAGAAGGTCGTTCCTGTAGTCTATTTTCAGGTTGCAGATGTTTTCTTTAATCTTTGAACAGTCCTCCATGGTAATTTTCTTCATCCCAACCAAATTCCTGCAAACCTCTGTCCTGAACCAGAATAGTTTGATTAGATTACAGGCTGGCGATTTTAATAGCCTATAAAGAATACTGATTGTTTGCATGATCATTTTGTTGTTGACTTTGCAGTATTTTTGGGATTGTAGTCATGCTGGAATGTCTGTTTAACCTCGACTTTGGCTCATGGTTCAGTCTTTCGTTAGTTCTTATAAGCACACCAGTATCAGAAGGTAAAGAATGACTATAAAGACACAGATACACCAGCATACTATAGAAATGCATGTGCAGTAATACTGGCCACCATGTCCATAAAGCATGTTCCAAAAGCATGATCTAGAAGATGCTAGATTGTTGTGGAATTTCAGCACTGAGTTTTAGTTCCCTCTCAAAGCATTCTTCTCCAGGAATGTCGGCAATATTCACGCATCTTTCAAGCAACCTGTGGGCTTAATTGTTTTTGAATGTATCTGTAGCGGAAAGTGTTAGTCTGAACTTAATATGAGGCTTTCTTATAGCTCTGGCCTAATCAAACGATACCAGCTTATGGTACTACACTCTTCTATTGTTGCTCCTTTGTTTGAGTGCTTGTTGTTGTATTTTTGAGTTATTTTCATTTTATTGATGCAGTTTTTTTTAATAATATAATTTTTAAATGATAAATTTAGACTATGAGGAGATCCTGTGTGGAAACACTATAACTATGACAGTCGATTTGTTAATTCAAGTGCCAAGTGAATAACTGATTAAGTGTCATATGAGTGGCTGGTTGTATGGGTTTATGTAAGAGAGATATGAAAATGAGGGTGCTACTCATCACATCTGCTTGTTCAGAAGCCCGATAACTTAATGATTTTGATATTGCATCCAGCAGCGTTTTTAATGAGCCTGTAGACTTCAGAGCTCATCCACTCGCGAAAACAAAACAAACAAACAAAAAAATAGGTTGTTAAAATGCTTCTTTTGCTGGTTTTCGTCCCAGCTTGAGTCATTTACAGTTGCAAATTAGACTGGCCCAGCTTCATTTGCCCGCCTGGGTGTTTTAACGGCAGACTTTTTGTGCCTGTGAGTAATTTACAGCCGGTCTGACTTCACTTCTCACTGCTCACAATTGGCCACCTGCAGGTTGGTCTTTGGGCCAATCGGATTCGCCATCACGATAATCCTAGACCAGCTGACCCTTCTCCTATTGCCCAGTGGTGAACACTGCCAATTAACACTCAGCACTATGGAGATATTGCTGTGCATTACAGCATGGCAAACACTATGGCCTGTTTATGCATACTTCAGGCACGGTGACCTGGAGTCATATAAACAAAAATAGCAACAGACATTGTCTGATGTAGCGTGCCCTTCTGTGCTCGATACATTTTTAATTGCTGCTAATTGTATGTATATGTATGTGTGTGTGTGTGTGTGTGTGTGAATAATGTATATACTTACAAAAAAAAATTCACTAGGCTATCTTAGTAATCTCACACTGTAATTATTTTCCCAAGACTGTGCCACTAATCCTCACCTAATCTTGCCCATAAACCATAGATTGCATATTCTCCTTGCCCACTTTATCTGTACATATACACTGCACAGAACGTCCGTTCTTCTTTTACTGCAGTCATAAATGCCACACATCCGCATTATTTTGTACCACATCACCATTGTGTAGATTTACTTTCACTGACTGTTTGTCACAAATGTATTGTGCAGCTGCAGTAGCCCTTTTGCAATATTTCTGATTAGATCCGGAACTTAATTTCATCACCTGCATGCTTGTACTTTGTGCAATGACAAAGTAGAATATAATCTAATGTAGTGGCAAATCGGCGACAGCATAACTTATTCACCAACTGATGATAATTAAAGGTGATTCTAAATGCGTAACTGACACACAGGAAGCAAGATAAGAAACTCCCACAATGCACTGAGAAACCAGCACTCATTTTTCTAAATATGCGATACAGGATTAGCTTGAGCTATGCTAATTATAGTGAAACATCAGACTAGAAATTGTGCTTAGATAAATGCTAACATGCTCTCTAGCTCCACAGCAGTGGGCGTCAGACAGGCTCAGTTGCCTGTCCTCTCACCACACACAGTACCAGTGTTCCCAGTGTTCCCAGTGTTCGCTTTGCCCAGATAAGTACTCAGAAGAAAATGGATTACTCAGTACTGGGTATACACGAGACATCATAGTGCACATCACAAGTGACACCACAAACCATGGAGTGCACTTGTCCACTTTAAGGCATTAAAAATTAAAACAAAACTGTTAAAACAGTGATTTTTTTTATTAGTGTTACTTCAGTATCTGTTTTCTTTTTAATTGCACAATGTTTATAAGCCCAGAGTTTTCCATTATTGTTACTGAGTTAGTGTAAAATACTCTCTGAAAATCCTGTTCTTCTCTCTGGGTGCTAATGCCTTGTCAGCGCAGTTCCTTGGGGTGGGTGGTGCTAAAGTGAGAATTGAATTTTAAGTCCCTGGAGGTTTCATGCGAGTCCCTGTCGATGTGTCCAGGAGAACCTGCTGCAGTCGGTCCTGCCTGTATACATCTCCATGAAGATGAAGCTGGCCATCATGGAGAGGCTGCAGGACTGCAAGGACAAGCAGGAACAGCAGCGCCTGGTTCGCGACAACAATTTCCACAGCCTCTACGTCAAGCGGCATGAAAACGTTAGGTGGGGTCAGGTGGGAACATCGCGTGGGGTCTGCATCGCCATCTGGTTTTCCAGCCCTCTATCCATATTTCTGCTGAGTCTCCTTCTTTCAGCCCTTTGGGGGGGGGGGGGGGGGGGGGGGGGGGGGGGGGGGGGGGGGGGGGGGGGGGGGGGGGGGGGGGGGGGGGG
>JAODJX010000007.1:12264476-12278232 GCA_026776945.1 Isichthys henryi | reverse complement strand
CACACACCATTCACTCACACATGCACACCTACAGGCAATTTAGCAACTCCTATTAGCCTCAGCATGTTTTTGGACTGTGGGGGGAAACTGGAGTACCTGGAGGAAACCCCATGACGACATGCGGAGAACATGCAAACTCAGCACACATGTGACCCAGGCGGAGACTCCAACCCGGGTCCCAGAGCTGTGAGGCAACAGTGCTAACCACTGCACCACCATGTACGCAGGAATATGTCTGTAGCAAAACAGCACCCATCTTAAAAAGGCAAACGAGCCAATTATTCTTCATTCTTGAGCTGTGAGGGGTTCAGCATTTTCTTGATTGAGTGTTGAAAGTTCAAAATAGTGCTGATTACCGGTGCTCTGGTATCTGGTGTTCTACATATTATAAACCACACTTCAGAACAAACAGGCCCATCACCACTGTGCTTAAAAAAACAGAAAAGGGAAGATTTAAGGCATATGCCAGTAGCAAGTTAAATACACCCCAAGGGGTCAATGAACAGATAGAATGTAGGTGATCTAGGGGGGAGGGGGAGAAGGAGTGAGGCAGAGCAGATACAGATGAAAGTGAATATTGGCGGGTCTCTGGATTGCACTGCGAGTCCCTAAACCAGATCGTCACAAGGAGGGAGCAGAGATCGCAGCAGATGGTCGGCCAGATTGTGTTTCAAGAAAATAAACATTCCAAGATCACTAGCTATTACACCACATTCCTCAGATTTAATCTCGTACACAAGGGGCCGCTTAAAAATGAAGCGAAACTCAAAATGCAGAGTTCTCTCGTCCATCTTCTCTCTAGGCCTCCTTTTGTTTTGATCGTTGCCCCTAAACAATGACATCAATGCGGCTCCGAGCCCCTGATTACGGTTCCCGCTGTTCGGGACGGGTGGCGCTACACTCCCCAAAGGCATCTAAATGCGCTTCAGGAACTGGAGGATCAAGGGGCCGCATTTCGTTAATTTGTCCCCTGGGAAAATAAGGCCTTGGCTCAAGTGATTTATTATACATTTGTTGTGTAATCCTGAAAGGAAAGTGAAGCCCCGCCTCCTGGTCTTGATATCCAACTGCCCTGATATCAGCTCGTCCAAACGGACATATGCGGAACATGTTGTAATGTAAAAGCTGACGTCATGAACCTGAATTTGGACCTATCACTGTGTAGTTGGACTGCTTTGATCACGAGCTAAATGAATGGGTGCATGCAGGTGATTGATTACATAAAAAATAAGCGTGCATAGATTTACCGGTTATCAGTAAAGTGCTTAGTATGGCATAATATATGTACTAACCATCTTGCCCGAATTGTTTAAAATCTGAATAATAGTTTACTGTGTAAAGAGCCTTTCTGGTTCCTGACAGATTTGAGCAACAGAAGCTGTTACACGTATAACTGATTCCCAGCAATCACTACTGTGCAAATCTTAGGCAGTCAAAGAAATTGTTTAAATGATCTTCAGTGTTGGTGAAAATCTAAGATATTGTGTCTTTCAAAATGTATCGTTTTAGCCATTTCAAAACCTCTCCTAAACTCACACCAGCATTTGCAGCCACCATCCAATACATTAATATATATATTTTTTTTTACTTAACCCTTTCACACCTTGCTGGCTGATCAATACCTCATCAAGCTATTCAACAAATTAAATAAATTAATTAAGTGTGCTGGTGGTCCAACTTAACAAATATGTGGAATGGCTGAGGTGCCATTTGATGAGAGGTTTGGGAACCAAACTGGAATTTTTTCTAGCAAGATATCTTTTTGGAGATATGTTAAATTGTCTTTCTCTCTGTGCAAATATACACTTACTATCCAGATAAACAGCTTGACTGCCAGTACACAGCACTGTAGCTGTAGTGTGTGAGATTTAAATACCGAGTTATAGGATCCATTCAACCATCTGACCGGAGGTGAGGTGAATAGGAGTCAGCAGTGGTAACCATGGTGCCACCATGCCAGCCTTGCTTATGGCTTTTGCCACCTACAGTTTCTCCCAGATTGCAGTCGGGTTGGTCTCCTTCCTGTCCCATTACCTGAAACTTTGCAAAAGAAACCTACCAGCCAATTGCATCTCAATTGAAATTAAGCTGTCCATAGCACATGGTACCCAGATGTCCTGACTAAAATTTCCCATTGTGGCCCTTTCAGATCTGGCCTCTTAATCATTAATATATAACTGGTGAATTCTCCCCTGCCCCTTCACCACCTTGGCTACTGTGTGGTGAGTGTACTGGTGCAGAATGGCTGCCGTTGTATCATCCAGGTGGGGGCTACATGGTCGTGCTTGAAGTGACTGCCCACTGGTTCTGTAAAGTGCATTGTGTGTTATGAAAAGTGCTGTATAAATGCAACGTTCATTTATTCATTAAATAAACACCTGTTCAATGAGTATGTGCTTCTGTTTTCTTTCACAATTATGCGTCTGATATCAATCTTAAAATTTCCATGAAGTGCTTGTTGAATGAAAAATCTCCATATTAATATATACAGTTTTGCCAAATAGATGACTTTTGTGTTAACTGTGAGTTTTATTTATTCAACTATAATACCCATTTTAGAACTGCAAGGGGTGTCTTCAGAAAACATAATACGTTGTATTTCACAGTCAAATAAATTTTTATTGCTTCTCACCTTCACAGATGTTCCCTGTGCCTTCAAAGCATGTAAATTACTTTAAGTATTACTCTAGTCATTATAATTGAAGTGAACATCAATCACAGCAACAATGGACTACTCTAAGATTGGACAGTGCTGCCACTGGTGAGTATCATTTGCATAATAACCTTGTTTTGGTACAGGTTCAGTCTGGGAAAGCAAGAAATTAAATTAGTTCAGTGCTTTATCCATTTTGCTTGCTGCCCTTAAAGGCTGCTGGTGTCCTATTGTACATGGGAGCATTTTGAATATAATCTTTGACATTTGATTATATATGGTTCCCCTGGGTTGCACAGTTTAAGAATTTAAAATTTGCCCAAAATGAATGGTTTTCTATTATTGCCATTTACAACGCCAGGTTCTATAACTTTTTTCCCCCCCAGTAAAATGTGTTGAATATGGTATCCAGTGCAGGTTGGCTGGGTTCCGTCATCGAGTCAGGAGCTCCATGCTCGCATCAAAACATTCCCCGATGTTCCGGGCCCCCTTTTCCTGTGCTTTTGTCTCCATTACGCATGAGCTGTACTTCAGTTGTCCATAATTAGTGTGATTCTCTGCTATAGAAGGCAGCCGAGGGTTGTTGGAACACATGCGATGCTGTTACTGTAAAAGAAATGGTCTGGCGTTTTGGAGTAGGTGGAGTCGTAGATGGCTCCAGCAGACAAACAGTACCAGAATGGAGTTTTGGTAAACACAATTCACTGGGCAACTAGTTAGTGAATGCATAGGAACTGCGTACTCTGTGCATTATCTCAACAAATCACGTCATTGAATCTGCTGAACTGAATGCAATCAGAGATGTGCTGTTGTCAACAAAGGTGACAAACGATACAAGCCCAGTTAATAGTACTCTTGCCCCACCATGCTCTTTAAATTAAACATTTAAGCCGGAGTCATAAAATCGAATTGCACTCTATTTTATGCTTCAGCGCACGCTCAGCAGTCATCCAGCAGAAATTAATATGGCATGAAACGTTTATTAAGTGGGATGTGTAGCTACATGTTAAAAAAATGCCTTGTTTATTGATAGTGGAATACATGATAAACTGGAGATCTGTTCTAGGCAGAGACGTTAGATGTAATGCAGTAACAGACCTAGCAGTCATGTGTTTCACTCGCGCTGGGATTCTTCTGGAATTCTGCCGAGAAGCCTCCCTTTGTAGCTCGTACTCCCACGCTTCAGAGGGACACCTTCGGAGAGCATCCTCGGGATTCCCGTAAACAAGCAGTTTTCCAAATGTGCATGATCCTTGGCCTAGCCGAGGCAAGATTGTGAATTCGGTGTGCATCAGCAAGCCTGACTTTCATCTCCACAAGGCGGCGGAGGGCCGCCACTGCGCCCTGCAACGCCGGAGAACTCGCTCAGCTTAAAAACCGCGAGGACCGTGTTCTTCAGAAGGGGTGTCCTTTGAATGTTCCTTTTCTAACCTTTTGATCTAAATCTTCTTAACTTTGAACGAAGTGCTTTAGCCTTTTGAAGATTCGGCCTTTCAAGTCGGCATTCATCTCGAGACGCAAAGCCTCTTGGAAAATAAATAATTTGATCCTGTACGGTTGAAAAGATCAGTGTTGAGGCACAATCTGTTGGGCATCAGCCTATTCAACAAACAGACAACTTGCTATAAACAGGATGGAGTGGTGGAGAGCGGGTGGAACTGACAGCCGCTGTCCGTACACTAGCGCTAATGAGAAGAGAAATTGTTGGTCTGGAGCCACGTTGCCATTCCAGGATCTTACTCTTTCTTCTTAGGTTCGCATTGAGGTTCTCGTGTTACAATCTTAATGGAGACGTCAACATAGTGAGCATAGCAAAAGACAGCTGACAATTCCCCATAAATCTCCTGACAAGACAAATGCCCATCAGGTCTTCCTGATTTTCAGTGCTCAGCAGATGGATTCCGCTTACACATCCTACCACATATAAAACCTTTCAAATTGTATTTCTGTGTGTATCTGTCAGTATCCTTACTGTGCTGTGAGCTGTACCCTGTCTGCCTAATACTAATCGCTGCCCTGGTCATTCTTCTTGAGCTGCAGAGAAAAGTAGCCAAAACTTCTGCATGGCTGACGTTAATATTTCATAATAATTAATATTAATATATCCACATGCATAGAGCCGGTACAGAAATCAAGCCCAGGTCCCTAGAGTGCCTGCAAAATTATAACCTCGTGGTTATCCTGTTAAGCGCTTACACACAGTCATGCACTGTTTTCTATGTTATGCATTCATTACTGATCAATATGATTGAAAAATAAATACTCAGTATTGATTGAAAATTACCTACAGTGATGATTATGGTTGGACTTTCTTCTACACCCTGGATTCACAATCTTATATCAGATATGTGTTTCTCAAATCAGTATACGCTTTGTGTGGCCAGTACAAATCAATGGTATCAAGGTTTGAAGGGTTAGATCCATCAGCTTTCAGATTCTATGGTCACTTGGTCTAGCTATTTTCGTAGATAAATGCTATTTCTGTGCAGGCTTTCCTTCTGGGTGGGGCTCTCATGTCCCGTGGAAAAATGGAATAAGTACTCTTCATCCTGGCATGTGGGACAAAGGGCATTTCCCAGCCTTGTCATTCACCTGGCGTAAGCAACTGTCAGATATGGCAGGTTAAACGGTGTCTGGAAAGGTTCGACAACTACCTGGAGGCTGTTGGCTTGTTGTCTCCTAACCATTTCTCATCCCCTCCATGTTTTGGCCACATTTGAGGGGGTCAGACGGAAGCGCTGTAGAAGAGTGATGCCAAGTGAGCTTAATGTGGGACGTGGCCCCGGCAACATCAGACCTTGGTGCTGGCATTGTCTCCATTGGATTGTGGAGCCAGTCGGTTTGCTAAGCCACCGGTCTCCTGGCAACAAGCGGGCAGAGTAGGAAGAATGGGCAATGGGGGCAGATGGGTGTTTCACAGCTAACCCAACGTTCTTCAGATATGTTTCTCTCTGCCTGTCCCCGCACTCCTGCTTGGATTCATGATGACTTATTTTAAAAGATTCGGTCCCGCTTAATTTGCATGTATGCCAGCAGGCTTTAATGTATTTAAAACTTGGAAGACGTTCAAAGGAAAAGCATAATTCCTCTGAAATAGGCCTTTTGAAGGCTTTATCTTGCTCTTTCTCTCTTAGCTAATCTCAGAGCCTCACAGCATGCCAAAGCAATTTTTCTAATGCCAATTAAGCTTGACATTAGCATAACACAGCTTTTAAAGTTTTTTTTTTGTAAAGAATAACATTAAATGGACATTTATTTATACTCTAACAAACGTATCTTGACTTTTCTCATTGACACCTGACGTATAATGAAGCAGTTCTTTCCAAACTGAAAAAGACACTAACGGACAAAGACGTTGCCTTAATTAAAAATAATCCACAGGTTTTTAAAATAAGGAGTATCCTAACTAGCAGGATAGGATGCGACACAATACAATTCATTATTCTCTTAGATAAAGCTGAGTTTATTTCTGGCAGTTTCTGTCATTCCAAAGAGTAAGTAACACACCATTGTCTACTGAAATAAATGTATTTCATTCAAAGCTTTGCTTAAAATGTGGGCTCCCCAGTCTCCCAAATATGTAGGCATGTTTTCTTTAATATAATATAATATAATATAATATAATATAATATAATATAATATAATATAATATAATATAATATAATAAAGACAATTGTAATAATAATTACAATATAATATAATTCATTAATATAATATAAATTGTCCATTGGTGTGAATGTGTGTGTTGTGTGCCCTGTGATGGGTTGGCACCCCACCCTGGGTTATTCTCTGCCTTGCACCTGTAGCCTTCAGGATATGCTCCAGACCCCCCAGTGACCCTTAATAGGACAAGCATGTATAGAAGATGGATGAATGACTAATATTATATACCCAGGATAAGTGAGTAGAAGTGGGGGAGGATGGATGGATGGATGGATGAATTGATGGAGGTTTAATATAAGAGCAGTGGTTTGCACAGCTGTCTCCCACCTCTGGGACCTGTGTTTGAATCTCTGTCATGACTGTGTGTGGAGTTCGCATGTTCTCCCTGTGTCATTATGGGGTCTCCTTTGAGTACTCTGCTTTCACGCAGTCCCCAAAAACAGGCTAAGGCAGATAGATGTTACCAAATCGCCCATAGGTGTGCTCGGGCGTGTAAATGGTGTGTGTGAATGTGCTCTCTGATGGGTTGGTACTCCATCCCAAGTTTTTCCCTGCCTTCTGGGATAGCCCCTCCCCCACCATGACCCTGACTAGGATAAGCAGTTACAGAATATGGATGGATAGACTATAAATTACTATATATATGTATATATACATGAAGTGAAGCTCATGACCTTAGTGTGTTCAGTACAGTACCCAGAAAATGCCTAATATGATGTAAATAATGAAGGGAGGCCCTAAAATCGGGACCAAGCAGGGCTCGTCTTGCTCCACAACGGAGTGACATTAAACCACCAGTGGTGGATGTTAAAAGTTGTTGAGTTCAGAGCAAATTTGTTACTGATTTTGTTACATGTTTGTCTGGATGTTGGCAGCGTTCCTCCTCTGTTTGGTAGAGCCAGTGACATTCTTCTGGAATGTGGTCTGCTGGAGGAGACTCTGTGGGAGCAGGCTGTGCTTCAGCCTGAACGTCCCGGGTTCTGTGTCAGACTGTCACATAAAGAGCTCATTAAATCCAACAGTGCTGAACTTCACATTTAAATGGTGACTAATGGGTTCACTGGGCAAGACTTTCTTTCACCATAATCAAGTCAGAAAGGTTTTCTTCACACGTGAGTAAACTTTTATTTACCCTCAGAACGGAAACATTCTTTGATAAAGATGGGTACTCTGTGAAAAAGCCTTTATCACTTCAGTCCCTCATCTTCTTTTTGACTTTCTATAAATGATCTTTAAAATTGGAAAGGATCTTTGAGAATGACCGTGCTAGTGCCACAGATGGAGGTCCTTACTGATATATAAAGCAAAAATGGACCTGACTTGAGCACAGATTCTGTGCGACGTTACTAATAGATCTCAGGTCCTTAGTGGAGTACAATACACTACAGGTAAATGGGAACAGTAATAATGTTAAGCTGTTAGCATTAAGCTCCTCCAGTCATCAGCATTAGAGGGCATTTTTAGCCCTGGTAGCTTATGGGGGCTCTGGAAGGTTGGGGTTTTAGCAGGGAACTCTGGTCCTCAGTGACAAATTTCCTATGAACTCTTGCTTGGAAGATGCATGGAAAGCAGCCGTGGATCAAAACGGACTAAGAAGGTCAGAATCACACTTGACCATCTGAGAAAACCCTTATTTTAAGCAGGGTTGGGGGGTTCTGATCTGTAACACGGAGGGCAGATTAGCATTTTTTAGAGTTTCAGAGAGATCAAAGGGATGTAAAGGGTGTTTTTAACCATTCTGATGGCGCAGCATCACTATTGCTCACTGTGCAGATGTTTCTTTTGCAGTAAACATATATTAACTCTCGAAAACTCTAATTTGGTAACAGATCTGGTGCCGTATTTGTCTGGTTTCAGATATCCAGAGTAATCATATGGGCCTAAATTAGAGAGTTCTGTATTGTATTCAGTGGACAGACGGTACGGTGAATTCATTTTTGTTTCTTTAACTACTTTTACCTAATGGGTGTTGGTCAAATCATGTATATAGTTATGTATGAAGATTATTAGTAACATGAGATTTTGACTAGTACTCATAGCTGCACAGTGGTGGCATGCTGGAAGAGTTTGTTCCAACATACCAGGTCCAAGAGAACTGGACATTAAGCTAGTCAGGGTGCTGACTAACCACTCACCAAGTGCCCACTAAATGCATGCATAAATTGCCGGGTGTAAGTGGTAAAAACACGGGCCTCTACCACAAAGCAGGCTGGGGATACAGCCTGATGGGTGACTTTTGGACAGTTTTGTTCGTTACCTCGAAGCAGGCCTCCAGGGGAACCCCTCCATTTGATCAGCAGAATGAAAAGGAAGATGACAAATGACAACTAGGTTAATCAAATTTTGCTTAGGGCTCCAATAGAGGTTCAGCTGGCTCTGCCTCAGAGCCATGCAGTAAGTGCTGGAGGCATGATAGCTGGCTGGGGCTTAAGGATGAGAAATATGAAACTGTTTGTGGAGCAAGAAGATCCATAATATCCATGTTCCTCTGACTGTCAATAATATCTAAGCTCAGCGTCTTGCTCTTCTTCAGTGTTTCATTGTTATAGTTATGTGGTTCCTTAATCATCTCTGGGGCCCTTGCCCCCAATGTCTAGGGGCCCTTAGATGCAATATCCTAGGGCCCTTCCTGCAATGTCCTCCCCTTCCTTGTGATGTCCCAGGTGCCTTGCCTGCAGTGTTCCTCGCAATGGAAGGAAGAGGGGTATGTAGTCTGGTCTCCAGCCTTCTGCTGGCCTCCCAGCTGCCCCGAGGAGCTCCATTCTTCCCCACGCTGCTGGGTGCCAGAGCTACTCCCAGCATGTGCTTCTGGGTGACCTCCAACACCCTACGGCTGATTCATTGTCTCAGCATGGTGCTGAAATCTCCGGCAATGTGTGGTCCTGGGTCACAGAGGCTGTGAGTGTTGACCTTGTCTCTACCCCCCTCACCAAGGAATAACAAAGCTATCCCTTCTATAACACTCTTCATCACCTTTGTCAGTTTTTCCAGCTGCAGTAGAAAGCTCTTCTGGGTTTGCTATGCCCCCTGTCAGTGTTTTACGGTGTTTACAAACAGCACCTGAAAGAGGGGATGTATCTTTCTTCTGAGGGTTAGGTTATTTTCTGTGATTTTGGTGTGTTCATGGGCTGTTTCAGGGGCTATAGGGTCAGCAAACAGTCCTGCAAGAAACCAAACAGTAAAAAAAAGGCTAGCAAGGTGTTGGCTTTATTTGCCCTCGAGCCCAAGAACAGATGTCTTTTATGGGCTCAAATTCTCTGTCACAGGCTCCAGCTGGACTGGGTTAGGTTAGGCTTTGGGGTCCCCCTGTTTTTAACAAAGCACTGTACTGGATTGTGTACAGAAACATTATTTTTTTAAGAGAAACACTGCTGAATTTAGCTGATTTTATATACATTTTATTTTTTAATTTCCATGGGAGATACGATACCTGGCCCAAAAAAAAGTCATTATTTGAATTTAAATCAGCAACTGGCTTAAGACCCAGTGACTAAATCATTATTACGGCTCAGCAACATCATGGAGGAATAAAGTGACGTCAACTCGATACCTTAATCCTGAACAGCCAGGTTATCCCATCAATGGATTTTTTTCTTTCCTAACGGCATGGGCATATTCCAGGACGATAATGCCAAGATTCATTGGATTGTCAAAGAGTGGTTCTTCACACACGAATTGGCCACCACAGAGTCTTAACCATAAGACCATTGAAAGTCTTTGGGATGTACCGAAGAAGACTTCATGCAGTGGTTCAACTCACCTGTCAGCAGTACAAGAATTTAACAAAGAAATGCAAATCTGGATGAAAAAAACTTTGAAGTGTTGCATAATCCCGTGGAAACAATGTATTGACGAATGTGTACTGTAATCAAAGCTAAAGATGGTCTAACAAAACATTAAAGTGTGTAACTTTTTTTGGCCAGGTCGTGTGTTTGTACCTGAAATAATAATTGCAGTTTCATTATCTGTGATGAATAATTAACTCAAATGTTTCATCTCCTGGCGTGTGTCATAGGCGGTGACTTCATATGATCATTTTTCCATTGCAACCAATCTGTCATTTAACAGCACCAAGCATTCAAGGAAATGTTAGGTTTACGACGCAGTAATGTGTTGCAGCGGACCTTCTCTTTTGATGAAATATCACAATTGGCACAGGTGACGATTTTTTTTCTCCATAAAACAAGTTTTTTAGTGAAATCTGGAAATCTGCCTCAAAAGGAATTAGATTAATGTATTTTTTTGGGTGGAATTTACCTTTAAAGCCCAGCTTGGCCTCATTTCAGCCTGGACCCTCATATCTCTGTGGTAGCTCGCATTTGAAGCCCGCTGGTCCAGCTGTTTAAAGCTGCATCTGTCACGGGTGGTAAGATGACAGTCGTAATTGATGTTTACTCAAGTCCCGGCCTTTCATGTCGACGTCCTGCACACGGTGAAACAGTCAGCGATGAGCCGGGTGACCGCGGTTTGCTACACCCATAAGCACCTAATGAGGAGAAATAAATTCAAAATTGAAATAGCAAGAGCCAAATAGTAACTAGGATTAACATACTAAGTTTGAGGTCATTACCTTGTCTTCCAGAAAGTGTTACTGTATTTTGGTGAAACGTGGAATACAATAAACAACATAGAGTGATGAGGAAATGCAAACTACAATGAGGATATTAATGGATATTAATACTATATTTTGCCTCATGTGTTTTGGGTGAGTTGAGTTACTCCTATAGGACCAAGAGAGTCTGTGTGTGTGTGTTTTATTGACTCAATCTTCCATTGGAGCCAAAAGAGATTATGTGACCATGGCAGTCTCTCTTCCAGTTCCTTGCCCAGACAGTCTATGGCCACTCGACCATAGTGATTTTATGTAGGTCCCCATTTCACGGGCGTTTACTGCATGCATTTATAAATTTATTTGTGGCAATTTGGGTTGCTGAGTTTCTCTGCAGTTTAGCACTCGTAAGGTCATTGGTTCAAATCCTGTGTTCAGCAGAGCAATTTTATCGTTGGGTCCTTGAACGAGGCCCTTAACCCCCGATTGTTCCAGAGTCTGACTCTGCTTTCTCAAACATACATGGCTTTGGATAAGAGCACATGCCATATAAAGAAATGTAAATAAGGGTTAGGTGGGTGCATGATGAAGGTTACTGAGCCTCTCGTGTCCGGTGTTTCTCGAAAACAGAGAATGGATGGATTGCATATGTGTCAGAGCACCGACACTTGGAGGCTTGCAGTTGTACAAATCTGCCCAAAGAAAATGAATCATGTTAATCTTACAGAAAAAGGGACATTTAAAACATAAGTGTGTCAACAACCAGTATAGATTTTTCAAACAGCAAAATCAAACACAAAAGAATTAATCCTTGGAATGGACTTGGCAGTTCTCTTCTTTCTGCGTCTCTGGTTCTTTTTCAAGTCTGTGTTATATATTCATTGTCTTTTCTTCCTGAATCCTTTTTATTGCCAGATTTGGTTTTGGACTCCAAGGCTAAATGTTTCTTCTTGGCAGCCACAGAGTGTTTTAAAAGCATTCCTAAGATTATAGATAGTGAGAAATTAGTATGGAGCGAGGACAACATTGCCAATCTATTAAGCTACGTAAACATTTATGGATTAGCACTCCCACTGTGTAAATAACACAGCCAAATTAGCCCCTGTTACAGTCAAGTGGCTTTGTGCACAGTGGCAGTGCCGGTAAGTGAAGCACAGCAGCAATACCTTCTTCCTATTTGTCAGCATAAATCTGTCTCGAACGGGGAACCCTGTGTTTATACCTCAGTAACGGTCTCCTTGAGAGAAAAGCTGATCTGGCATGAAGTCAAGGATTCCAGATCAAAGGCAGGCATCTCACTGCAGCCTTGAGAGCCGTAGATCTTACTGAATTCGCGTTAGTGGTGTCTCTGCAAGACTATGAAACACCAGAGGCATGGACTTGGGCAGTAAGTAGTCTGATCATGCATTATCAACCTCCCTGCTACTGTCATAGCATTAGCACTGAATTAGCCAGCTAGCTGAGAATGAAGTGGCCCGAAGCAATGAGGTCCTATGGTGTTTTGCTAAAGATTCATGCAAAACTTCAAATCTAGGCTATATGAACCTGAGAATAATACAAATGGATATTTTTGTCAAGAGTGGTTGATAGTTACAAGCAGCAGGCAGTAAAGTGTTAAGGTTAGGATGACTGTATATTTTCCATAAAAACTGAAACATTAGAATCATATATGTACATTTTAACTTGTGGCATCTTTATCCTGGAGCTCTTAAATTCTTACAGATGTGTCTCATTTTGGAAGTTAGGGGCACTAGTGCTATGGGGGTTACTTTAGAGTCCTGGCTAATCTAATGAGTGAAGTGAGTGTGGAAGTTTGCACTCAGGTGGTTCACATGGATGTGTCTTTGGAAGGTAATGCTCAGAGGTGCCTCGAAGGTTATGGAGAGTAAGGATACTTTCTTCCAGTGTACTAGTGAACTGCTCCCTGTATGCCCCCACAACCCCCTGAACCCACACAATAAGCCCAGTAGAGGCCCTAGGAAGCATTTTGTGTGAAATTCTTCAATTTTAATCAGCGGAGCTCTGAAACATTTTCCCAGGCAAAAGTGGCCAGAAGAATGCCTACCCTTCAGAGGGATGACATCATCAACTTGACAGGTCTCCACAAATGCACACCCCTCCCCCCCATCACCACCAACATCCCAACCACCCCCTCTGCTGTTGGTTCCAAGCCTCGACACAAAGAGACCCAATTCCATTCCTGCTGAGACAAGGCTGCCACTCAGACAGGCTCCACACAACACAATGCTTCATTAGGGGTAAGAATTGATCTATTGTATGAGCGTTTCGATTTTCCTGATGCTCTGCTGCGAACTCTGAATAAAGGCTTCAGTTCTGGTGGGATATCTTCCAACGTTCCCCCCCGTTGTATTGTGGCATTTCTTGGAACAGGCAATTTTTTGTGGTTCTGCATCTGATCTTCATAAATGGGATGTATATGCATTTTACAAAACTGCTCATCCACTGCAGTTTCACAGTCAGCCTGGAGTGAATCTCAGGAAGCACAGGGCATGATGCAGGGAAGGTCCTGCATGGGATTGCCGCTTTATGTCGAGTCATGTTTTTATTTCGCTTGTGAATACGATGGTTGTACTTATTCGGTGCCTGATTCTATCTTTAATATACCTATTAATTACCTATCTTTAATATACCTATTAATTACCTATCTTTAATATACCTATTTAATATTCCCTGTTTCTCATGGCAGTTTACATGCAAAGATACACAAGTAACTGGGAATTTAATATATGCATTTGACTTGCACATTAGGGGTGGTGCAGTGGTTAGCATGGTGGTGCAGTGGTTAGTACTATAGCCTCACACCTCTGGGACCTGGGTTCGAGTCTCCGCCTGGGTCACATGTGTGCGGAGTTTGCATGTTCTCCCCATGT
>JAODJX010000007.1:12241483-12253246 GCA_026776945.1 Isichthys henryi | reverse complement strand
TATCTACAACACCCACCACCACCACAACACACCACCCCCCCCCGCGCCGGGCCCGCCCCCCCCCCCGCCCCGCGCGCCCCCCCCCCCCCCCCGTATGTGCCGTTCAGCAAACACGAATGTTGGCGGACCGACCCCCCCCCCCTTAATGGCGCGCTCACTTCAGTTGCTGCAAGTGAAGCGTTCATACGCGGCTTTAGTTTCTCGGCTGATGACCGAGCCTTTGAAATGTACGCCATGAAAAGTTTTCGAAGTGGTTCGCAGTTTGTGAAAGATTTACTGGATTGCTATAGGTGGTGAAGCAGATATTTATGTTTTTCTTGAGAATGCTTAGAGGGGCAAAATAAACCGGATAAAGGAGGCTGGGTGGCAGATAGAAGTTGCTAGATAGATACATTTGGTGAAAAATAAGTCTGTTTTTTGAAAGATCATTAAAATCCCTTTTGCTCTGGAGAGGAGTCACTGTTTACCCTGGTGATTCTGTAACCAGAGTTGTTTTTCAAAAGCATATGATTTTACTTGTGCTGGTAGAAGACTTGTGATACAATGATTTGGATTATGTGCCATTTTACAGTTACAAAAGTACAAGTACATTGGAATTCTTGCTCTGTTCCCTCCATTAGAAATTTGGTGCTCTGGCAGCCCGCCAGTCAATAGGATTGTGGGAATGAATGGCAAAAGCAAGGTGGTCTGTATCTGGTGCCCTGTGAAACTGCTGGAATAATGTTGTCTAGTAAAAGCCACGTTCAGGAACTGCTTTTGGGAGGAAGGGGGGGTTTCTTGGCAATGGCTTCCCGAAGAGCGTTTCAGGAGGACATTAGCGATCCAATCTCTACAGATACCTCCCCTCCCCCTACTTGAGTGACGGAAAGCTGAGATGTGCATCCTGCACTGGAGGTCCGAAGCAGACAGTAATGCACTTATATGGCTTTGTGTGCCTTTGAGATCTACCAAAACGTTGGAGCCATCTCAGTTGGCCCTTCTGATATTAGATCCTAATCTGAATCGGTCTCATATTTCTATGCATGTTTGCAGTGTTATCATCCATATCTGTTCATGCAGAAATACCTGTCTGCTCTGGAATTACATTTCTAGAAGAACATCTTGTGCTCTGTGCTGCAAATATGCAATGTGGTCAGCAGAGTGGGTAAGGAGTTGGATTTCTGAACAAAGCTGCTATAAATGCCAAAGGTATGGTCGTTGAACCTTTGGAGGAAGGAAGTTGACTAGAAAGACCCTGCGAAAATAAGCACTGTGTAAGCTATGCGGGTCGGTTTAGCCGGACGCCTGCTAAGTACTCGCGTTAATTACCGTGAAGTTTCGAGTGGCTTGGATTTCAGTAGTGGCTTTCATGACAGATGCTGCCACATGGCCGACAGGCACATAAATGCCTTGATGATTTTAATGTACAAAGACCAAGTGCTTCAGAAATGACTATTGCAGCATTTTCTTTTGCTTCGTGGAGTTGATCAAACAAAAAAAAACCCATCTGAGAACACGTTGTTGTTCTGTGGTGAATAAATCTGCCTTTTGCTTATTTTTTCCCCAAACTGTTAACTGGAAACCCTGCTGAAAACTGTGGGCAATTTGGAACCTTGAGCCCCTTTGTTATGAATAATTGACTTTATGAATGTGATTCCTCTGTGATGTGGATGAATAAAATGAGATAAAAAGTTCCAAATATTTATTGGAACACAAGTTGGCTGCGTTTTGTTTTTGTTTGAACAAAAGACTTGTTTGAACATAAGAAGCCTGAATGATTAATGCACTTCTCTTAGAAATGGCCTGGTGTTATAAGTACCTGTGGCGGATTTGGGCTTGTTGCACCCATATGATGTATTAAGTACTTAGGGGCACCTCTGTAAAGAAATGGGGCTGAAGGAACATTGTTGGGCTTAAATATGTGCAGAACGAGGTGGACCAACAAGGAGCCTGATGGTCTTTGAGTTGAATGGCATTCCATGTCAGATTTGTGATTCAGAGCGAAGAGTGTTAATTTTGAACCTAGGCGGTGATTTATGTTTGCCATATGGGAACTTTGTTGGAGAAGTTGAGAAGGGAGAGTGGAAAATGTTTCTTTGAAATTGAGTGCAATTAGTGGAAGCTTCTTCTGGAATAATGGAGTTTTACCTTATGGATGGAGTGGGCATGTTCCATGACGTTTATCTGCTTCTACTTTGACACTGTTGGTGCTGTGTTTAATAGAAAGATGATCCTTTTCCCAATATAATAACTGCATTTCGATTAGTTCATTATTTTTTGCCTGATTTCTGTTGGTGGATTTTTTAAGTTCTTACTTGGATGTGTTTTGTGATGCATACTTATGACAATGACATACTGCAAGGAGATGCAGATATTGATTGTTTGACTGGCATGTGCTGGTCGTGGGCTGTCTGTTGGCAGTTCTCTTCAACTGAACCAAAGTTTTACCATTTCCCACTGTTACCCCCTCCCTTTTCCCCCAGAAGCATTGGCCCACTTTACTGTGTGTTGTGATTCTCCAAACTGGTTGGCTCGTACAAGCTCATCCCAGCACAACAGTCCTGTCATGTGCCCAAAACGCAATTTACAATTTCCTTACGGTGTTACTGGAATGCTTTGGCCTGATCTCAGTACTTTGTACAAGTTAGTCCTCAAACCTCATTGAACACCTGGGAGACCTTCTCTGTTCATTTATTTATATTAGTTGTCACTTATTCATTAATTTTGAAAATAGTTTTCTTGTCCTGCATTGAAGTAGATCTTATCCTTAAGGCAAGGAATTGCTAATTAGCCACATCCATCTATTGAGACTTAATCTGACAGATCTTTTTAAGCTTTTCTTTGCACTACCCCACCCCGAACACCCCCCCTCCAAACTCCATCTGTTTCTTGCATTTAGCCTGTAGCTCTGCAAGTTGTCACTGCAAGCCAGGCCGAATGGGAGCAGGTCGATGTGGTGAAATCTGAACTGCTTGCCTCTCTCGCTCTCTGAGGCCTACAGCAGCCTTATTGGGGGGGTGGTGATGGTTGGAGGGGGGCTTCTGGATGAGGTACCCCCCGCATCTCCTCCGTAAGGGTCAGCGGCACAGGGGAGTCACAGGTGGAGGCTGTACCGCTCTGTTCGTACACCACAGGAGTGAGAAGTCAGTGACAGGCTCTTTAACGATTTCCATATGCATTCTGGGGCTCTGCTGGGTGTCTGCGCCTTCCCTAGCTTCGCCTCCATCTGTTTCCCCAAAGCGCAGGCAGCTGTCAGTGTGCTGAATGCGCTTCAGGCACATTCTGCTGTGGCTTCTGAGAACTTCTTGACAGTTCCTGGTGCAGTGTTCCTCGTCGTTCCTCTCTTCCGCGCTGTATCAGGCTTTCTGTCTTCCACCGTCTTGTTTAAAGATTAAGTCTGGGCTCTTTTTAGAACTTCGGAGGAATTTGTATATGTGTGCGTGCGTGTTTGTGTGTACAAGATTAAGTTGCCAGAGAATATCTGTACAAGCCTTAAGACAGACTACTTCTGTTGTGAAAACACGTTTAATTTTCGTGTGTAACTGTTTTACCTAGTTTGATTTACTTGGTGAGAATATAATCTTTATTCCCCCCTTTTGAATAAGTAGGTGTCTTACATTTGTTAAGACCTCCTTGGGTGGAAACACCAGCACAATTTGAGGCCCGGCATCTTAGCTCGGCTTTCCGCTCTCCTGTTGCCATTGGTCAGAGTGCCTTGATGGATTCTTTGAGATGATGAACACGGTTTAGATGTTCTTTTAAAATTCTTTTCACCCTCTGAACTCTCACCTCCAGACTTCAAACACCCCCAGCCCTGATGCTAGCTTCTGTCTTTGGAGTACTCAATGAATCATCACCTTCACTATTTACCCCCTACCCCCCTCCCTATCTCGATTTTATCATTTTATATGTGTTCAGCTTCCTTATCTCTCAAGGAAGTTCAACTCTACACTTAGCTTTTAAAGTGAACCTCAGTCAAATGCTTTTTATTTCAAGGATGCATTTCACTTCCCCTTCAGTCCGTTGTGGAAAAATATATCCTTTCATAGATGTCTGAGAAATGTATATTTTATTGCTTGCGTACTTCTGTTTGTCTCATACTCTAATACAGTTACTTTTGCCACCATATGAAAAATTATCAAATTTGCCATTTCTGGTCTAACTTGACAGGTATACACAAAACCCAGTGGGTTGCAGTTAGACGGGGGCACACCAGGAATGTGCCGTCCACCAATCAGTATCTAGGCTGCATGGGCTGAAATTGGTGGAATTTGTAATAGAGCATACATTGTCTATATTGTATAATTTGTCTGTGTGTGGAAGTTGGTGTTTTTAAAACTCTTCTTGGGTGCTGCCTCAGTGGCCAGTGTCATGGCCTCACTACTTTAGGCATGTGGTTTTGGTTTCTCGGTCGGCTTTGTTACTATGTGCTTGCACAGTTTTATTCTGGGTGCTCTGATTTCCGCCCAAAGATACGTGCTTTAGATGGACTGGTGTCCCTAAATCGCCCTTAGTGTGTGTCCCATGATGGCCTGGCGCCCCTTGCAGGGAATTCCTTGCCTCAGACCTTCTGTTTTCTGGGGTAAGATCCAGGTGAACCTCCATTGGTTAGGTTGGGTGTATGTGCTTGAGATGCCATCCATCTTTTGCCATTTCTTTTGCTCTTGCTGGAAGAGTGAAGCACCTGTATTTTGACTGCAGGTTGTCCTGAAGTTATAGTAGTGGAATGCTTGAGGTTGGTTTTGGGGCTCTTTAGGATCCCCTGGAGATGGTCTCCCTCAGTCCAGGACTGACATCCAGAGCTTCCCTCCCACCTCCAGGATTAGGTTTGCCTGTCGTACATCCTGGCAGTTGCATGACTGTTCAGGTGAGTGCACATACAAATTGAGCAGAAGGTTCCAGAAGGCTTGTGTTTCCACATGTCTATAGTGCCAGCACCTCCCTGCTCTGTGCGTATTGGGGCTAAGCGGCACAAATGTGCTCCGCAGATCAAAGCTCGGCTGGGAAATGTGCATCCGAACCCCCCTCCCACAAAAAAAAAAAATCTGTAGACCGTGGAGCACCCGCTAGAGGGAAAATAATCCTGCCCCTTTTTTGCAGGCTGTGTATTGTTTTGTAGACTACAGTTTGATCACGTGACCTTCTGTGAAAGTCCTGCTTATTGTTTTCAGTGATGCTATAGAGACGAGGTCGGCCCCTTGTGTTAATCATTAGATCATGGTGATCTGTGGTGGGAACTCGGGTCAGCAGAATGACGAACAAATGGACGCTTTGAAGTTTTTCTGCGGTGGGTGTTGCCGCTGAAGTCTGTCATCATTTACAGGATGCATCTGTTAGCCTCTTCATTGGTGGGAATCCACAATGGAATATGGCTTCCAAAAGCAATTCTGTGTTCATAATCTTTTGTTTTTTGGGGGATGCGCAGTGTTCTCTCGAATCCTACATGAAGTGTGTTGGACTTGCGCAGGCTCCAGAGACATCTGAGAAGTGATTGGATTTGAATCTTTTTGATTTTTCAGCCCTACTTCATTTCCGGCTACGAGTCGCCGTCGTCTTGCGGCTGCCTGTCTGGCTAGGGAGGTGCCCCAGAACGGGCGCGGGAGACCTGGACCGGAGGTCATAGACCCTCAAAGGCTGCAGTGTTTCCCAGAGCGCCGTGGCAGGAAGCCCGTCCCCTGCTTGTGAAGGAATTCTGTCGGCTTGGGGGAAACCCGTGGCGTTGATCTTGGCTGCGTATACAAAGTAGTCTGCCTTGCGGTTTGCTTAGGTCGGGCTGGAATGGGTGAACAAAGAAGCCTCCCCCCCCTCCAACACCATTTTGTGCAGGTCCCACTTAGAAGTCACCTTTTGGGCTGCTCAGCCTGTCTGCTCCAACGGACAGATCTGGAACTGGGCTTGGATGTCTAGCCAGCTCCAGTAAACTGGGGCAAAGGTTTGCCTATGTTTAGAAAGTGACTCTGGTCCAGAAGTAAGAATCGTTTTCAGCAAATGTGTGCAGAATAGTAATAAAGATTTAACTATGGGAAAATATGGCATTGCAGTGAAATTTGGCTCGGTTGCATTTCTTGGTTTAGCCTGAGTATCCCTGGGCTTCATGGTGTCTTTGAAGAATCAGGGGATAGAAAAAAGACCAAAGCATAACCAGTGGGCAGCCCTGAGCAACTGACAGCTGATGTCTGTGTCTTATTGTCAATACTACATGTTGATTATATACTGTAAGTTCTGTGTTGGCAGTGCAGTAGTGGCACAGGCACTTTCTGAAGACTCTTAGGCGATGAGATGTCTCAAATGGGCCTCCGTCATTCCCAGAGAAAAAGTGGCTCCATGACGACACCCCCAACCCTCTCCCATTTTCTATTTTGATCGTTAGTGAAAAACCTCCCAAAGGCTGCTCGCCCTCACAAAATCCCCTAACCCCTTATCTACAGCTTGCAGGTACAGCCGCTTAGGTCTTGTCCGTGAAATTGCTGGCACATTTGTACTGAGAGCTTTAAAACTCTTTACTTTAGTGTTATGAGGGTTTTCTTGTAAAATATGCTATAAAAAAAAAAAAAGTGCTGGGTTGGGTCGGCGTGCCTGGATGTGGTGTGAGAGGCGTCGGCGTGGAAGGTGTGTGCCGGAGCTCAAGGCTCTGTGCTCTGCTCTTCTCTGAACTCCTCTCGCCTTAAAGGACCAATAACGTGGTGATTTGTTACACTCCGCAGTCATGTCCTCTGTCCGTCAGGCCTTTTAAGTGACAGGCTACCTAAACTTCTTTCCAGCTGCCCCTCCCCCAGCCCTGTTGAGAGGAAGCCCCTCAGACTGGTATTGACTGCTTGAGACAATGCCAAGTGGCGCACACCAAGGCTCTTCTTGGAGGGTGGGGTGATTGTTTGCTCTTGCTGTAACCTTTGTTTGCCGGAGTGGTTGAAGGGATAGGCCCCACCCCTTTAAGTGTCTTCGGTTCCTGTGGTGCTGTTGGGTTTATATAGTTGTGGCTGCAACCTATTTTCACGGAGGGTAGCATGTAGTGTAATGGTAAAGTAATTGGACTCGCAGGGAGACGGTTTGCCTCGAGCTATGCAGTTTTTTGCTCGAAAGGTATTTAAGCTTAACCGGCTTAGTAAAACATCCAGATGTGAGAAACACTGTCTTTATAATGCCACTGCAAGCCCAACCTTTTTTATATATATATATATATATATCTCTGCTTTGTGGTTCTTTTGTGGGGGGGAATGGTGCTGCAGTGGTTAGCACTGTCGCCTCACACCTCTGGGACCCGGGTTCGAGTCTCCGCCTGGGTCACACGTGTGTGGAGTTTGCATGTTCTCCCCATGTCGTGGGGTTTCCTCCGGGTACTCCGGTTTCCACCCACAGTCCAAAAACATGCTGAGGCTAATTGGAGTTGTTAAAATGCCCGTAGGTGAGCGTGTGTGAGTGAATGGTGTGTGAGTGTGCCCTGCGATGGGCTGGCCCCCCATCCCGGGTTGTTCTGTGCCTCGTGCCCATTGCTTCCAGGATAGGCTCCTGACCCCCTGCGACACAGTAGGATAAGCGGGTTGGAAAATGGATGGATGGATGGTTCTTTTGTGTTTCTGGGACCGTGCCGCTTCTTAGTTGGATCGTGGCCATAGGGCTTAGCGAAGTCGTAAAGATAATTACCGAAGGTGAAAGCTTTTCGTAAACTGGTCGTAAAGGCGCTGGCGAGGCGTGTGTGATCTGGGGGTGAGCTGGAATCGGCGTGTTCCCCATGTGCAGATGCAGGGTTGTAAATCACCGCTCCATTTCTTTGGTTCAGCTTTTATGATTTGGCGGTTTGATATCGAAGTAATGCTGCCAGGAATGCTAATCTCACACAAAATATTACAGATGAATGCGGGACCGTTAAAGGTGCTGCTTGACAACAACGTGAACATGCACGCATGCAAACGGACACCGGCAAGCAATTCTAGCAGCTGTTCTTCTAAAATCTGTACATCTCTAAAGAACAGGTAAAGGCATGAAAGTCCATTGAAGAATTCGTGTACAGAGTGTCTGTACAACTTCTAATTGCTGTTTTTTGGTGATTTAACATGATTGTAAGTAATACACTTGGCTTCCTGCATACGTGCATGTGAATAATTGACAGGGATTATATCTTATAATGAAAGCTTTACTTGTTTTTTAAGAACCAGTTAAAAGCCAGAACCTTTTCATATGTTTATTAATGTATATCACTTGGTTGATGAATTCAAATATTTATAATGCAAAAATGACCACGCTAATAGTTTTGTGTTGTCTATGAACTGTATCTTGTCATTAGGGCATTAGGAGTTGCTCTAATGTAAATGGCCTTGGCTTAGAGAGCCTGTTGTCGTTTCCTGTCGGGGCCTTGTGCCCGTGGCCCGAGAGCTACGGATGAGGGCGTGTGTGGGTGTTGGTTAGGAGGAGCTGAAGGAGGAAGCATTATTTGGCTCCCAACACCGCGGGTTCCCTAATGATATGGTCGCCTCCACAGGCCCTGATTCGAAGGCCACCGAAGTCTGCTCTAATTTGAGGTCCGGAGTTGAAGGCGTGTGGGCGGTCTTTGGGAGCGGGGCCACTGAGTCTGCAGAAGATGTTCAGTCATGCGGCAGCCGAAAATTCCACGGCGTCCATTTCACCCAGCCGAGCCGCCGCGTCGGGGCTTTTAGGGGAAAGTGGCAGTCGGGGCTGCCACCTGCCCGTTCCGTGCCCGCCAGCCTCAACCCTGGTCCTGAGGAATGCCCAGCGTTGCCTCACCATGGAACATGAAGCCGACTATCAAGCTGCGAATGAGTCTCGGAAGGGCTCAGCGTTCTGTAGGGTGTCATCGTGTAGGGTGGCGAGGGAGGCCTACTTTTAGCTGGGTTTGAAGCTGTTTTATACTAATGTTAGTGCTTTGTCTGGACAAATGATCACTAGGTCAGTCCGGCGCCAGGCTGTTTAACAGAATGAGTTATTTAGCAAAAACAAAAGTGGATTATATAGACTGAGCGTCTTCTGTAAGGTCCCACCCATGGCTGCCACACAAAACCTATGGGTCATTGGTTCCGTTTCTTAATGAATAGGCTTATTGCTGATTGGCTATACAGGACATTTAAACAACAGATTTTAGGTTCCTTAGAAAGCCTCATTTGGTTCTGCTCTGCTGTATTCTGTTCTTTTAGAACCTTGAGCTGAATGAAAAGTTGTACCGTAAGCAGGGCTCTCCATGTCTGGTATGTAAAAAAAACCTTTCAGGTGTATCCTGGTTTGACTTGCACTTTGAATTCCACCAATTATAATCCAAATAAATCTTCATAGGATTGGAGGAATTTAAGCTCAAAGGGCTGTTTGGCATTGGGTGAGTCTTTCAGCCAACGTGGGTGATTAAACCAATGAAAAACCAGAGATGGGAAAAGCAGTCAGCATTCTGGGTTGTTTTGTCCTGACTGTCTGGGGCTCTAGATATATGGGGTGTGTGAGGCCGTCCTTTTGGGGATAACATGTTTTTGTTGTTTTTTTGTTTTTTTTTTTTACTGTCCCTTGGTGGCTTGGATGTGGAACATGTCTGTTGTTTTGCTTGAATAGGTAATTATGTGGCTTAAATACAAGTTGGTTCCAGTGAGACCCTTAACTTGTTCAAAGCTCTATCAGTTTTTAGCTGTTGGATTTAGTTGGTGATTCTGTGTCAGTTCAGAAAATGACCACCTTCAAATTTCAGGTGTGTATCGACTTGTGGTGAATTCAGCTGAGTGGAGCTACATTTAACATTCTTCTGTACACGCTAGTCTGGGTTCGTAGACCAGACAGAATGACAGAGGATTGACTAGCTTAGGATTCATGCACTTCTGGGATATTACTATTGCAAGGAGTGAAACTGAACAATTAAGCTGTGGAACCCTTAAATTAATACTTAAATGCTACCTTACTCCTCACATTATCTTTGTGGAAATATATATATATATTTTTTTTTTTTTTTCTTTTCTGCTTTCACTTTTGTTCCTACCTTCTATACCAAGGTCTGTAATGTGAACATCTGTATTGTGACCTTAAATCCAAGGTCCAGTTTAGGAATTTTTAATCAAACCATAGCAATTGATATGCAATTCAGAGCTTCGGAAATAATATTCTAGAGGAGTTTTTAGGGTTTTCACGTGCACTAGGCATAGCATTCAGATCCCCCATGCACTGAAGAATCTTGGAAGACTTCAACATCTGCTGAAAGCGTACAACTTTATGCTCTGGTTCCCGCTTGGATTTTTATTTATTTTATTTGTTTAGAAGTGCTCACTGATGTTGAAGGTGCTCGTTTGTGTATGAACAGCTCTTTACCATGCAGGGGAGCTGCCAGCGAGGCTGAAACTTCATATCTTTTCCCTTACAGCAGGACCCCCTATTATTTTATTCATTTCCCCCCCCCTTCCAGTTTTAAACATGAAAAGTGTGCAGAATTCTGACATCAGTAGCTCTTCTCTTCCTTTTGTGGTGCTTGTCTCTCGTTTCACCTGGTGAGCCTTCGGGGAGGGCGCAGTCGTGCTGTGGAAGCACCTGCCTTATGTAGTGAGCGGGAAAGTGTGGATAACATCGCGGGCGGGCGGAAATGTTTTGAGAAGTTCAGTTGGTTGTGTTGAAGGACTGGTGGGGCTGAGCTGCTTGTGGCTCCTAAGTTCTGACTACACTTATAACAGCAGCCCCATGACAGGGTTGAATCTCTGATCTGGGCCTGTCGTTACGGACGCCTTAGGACCAGTCAGTCCTCTTAGCAAGGACCTTCTGTCTCACGCTTTCTATACGGTAAAGAGTTACACATTCATCTAACCTCTATACACATTTGAAACAGCCATGTTCCAAGGATCTGAGGTTTTGAAGAAGGTTTCGTAGCTTTATATTTAGACTTCTGATGGAAAGCGGCACATGCACGTTTCATGCACGTTTTCCATCATGGCAGTGATACACCGATATATAACCCCCTATGTGAACTAGCCGGGAGTTTGAATGCACAGGGTTACTCTTTTTTTCCCTTTTGGGTCACTGGGGTAGAATGTCGAACCGGCAGTATGACCTTTCATTCAAATTTCGTTGTTGCTTTGAACTTTGGAAAACGTTTACCTTGCCTTACACTAGTGGTTCTCTTTTGCACCATACCAGTTCAGTCAGGACCCTATAACAAGTATAGGTTTAAATTAACGATATGATCAAGTGCGTCAGCAGGTTACACCAATCAATGCTTATCACACAGATCTGATTGGACGTGCCAATGAATTTTAACTTAAGCATCTGTGGTTTGGCTTCTTGGTTGAGTGTTGACTAGTTTTGTACTTGGCATTTGCAGACCCAAGACCTGTTTGTTTGGGTTAATTCTACAATTGGACTGGGAAATCTGATCGTGGATCAGCATAGGCGCTTGCTGTATTTAAAATGCTTACGTTTCCAACTCTGCCTCATTACCCATTCAGAACTTGCCTCAACCCAAATTTAGGTTGTAACCAAAATGCTGCTTGAAGCTCTTAGGATTCATACTGTTTTGTCAATGGGGCAGTAGAAGTAAATTTGGCCTCCAAAGCCTGTTAGGGGAATTTGGCCAAGCCTGGTGAGATCTGAAGGGAAGATGGACAACTGTAATAACTGTTAGCTTGGGGCCAACGCTTATACTGATAATGTAGATCGTGGAAGTCAACCAGTAACCACATTCCACTCCTTCCTCTTCGCATGTGCGTGCTTTTGTGTGCGTGCATGTGGTAACCAGACCTCTACTCGTCCTCTGCATTTCTGGACCCAGACACACTTCTGGAAGACGAGGAATTTTAATTGCCGGTTTGGGTG
>JAODJX010000007.1:12204259-12226096 GCA_026776945.1 Isichthys henryi | reverse complement strand
CGCAGGGCACACTCACACACCATTCACTCTCACATGCACACCTACGGGCAATTTAGCAACTCCAATTAGCCTCAGCACGTCTTTGGACTATTATAATTTTTTATTTTTACTTTTTATTGTTTATCAACCATCAGTAAAAGTGAAAAACAGAAAAATGTGGTATTTGCTGATGTGATACTCTAGTTTGTTTGTGTGTGTTGGGGGCTGGTTACCCAAAAAGGGAGGAGTGACAGGGGCCCTAAAAATGAAACATAATAGGATTGATTTGGGATGCAGCCCCAATATGATGTGATTTCATGGTACCCAGAATATCTAGTGGCACCCCTGGTTGGCAGGGATGAGTAACTGTGAGGCTTTCAGAGACAAGGTGGGGGGTGGGGTCTGACTGCAGTCTCTCCACGTGTGAAACACATGTGGCTCCACAACTCACCCCCAGTCACATCACATGTCATGAAATTCCAAACCTGCACTGTAATACTTTTGGGGGGGGGTCTTAAAGCTGGGGCCCTCTAGTGTTCTGCACAAAGCAAACCCCCACCACGTGTCCTTGGACACCCAAATATTTGGTCTCGTGTCCTTGAAATGACCTAATGACAGTTTAATTTCTGAGAGGGATTTAAGGTGTTCATCTGTCATCAACTTGGCACAGACCCTCTCCATGAACTCCAAATAGGAGCATCGGCCAGTGTTTTTGTCTGGCTTGCTGCTGGCCGTTGCAGCTGGAGTCTGGTGCAGGGATGAAGGCACGGACTCCACTGCCGCCGTCGCTGATTCTCCTTTGAACTGCCTCTGCTTTGAAGCCTGTTCCCCATTTACACTGCCAGTGCTGGGATCCCTTGTTTTCAGTTCACATGCCAGCAGCCAGTGCAGTGGTTAATGACCTGAAGGTTGTTGGTTCAAGTTCCACGAGTAGGGTTCAGCCATTGTACTTTTGGCTGAGGAATTAAACCTGAACTACCATTCAGAATTCCATAAAGGAAAAGTGTATTTGAAGCTATCACATTGGGCTGGTTTATAGGTGTGCATTTCGTGTTTTTAGAAGAAACTAGACAAGAATATGTTGGTAGACAGGTAGCTGATTATACTCTAGAAATACATGCATACCGACGGTGACTTCTGCCTTCATTTTTTTCCCATAAAGCGCTTACGCTCACACGCAGTGAACTCACCTGGAGTACATGTGTAACTGTAGGCATGATATCACATATTAATCTATTTCCTAATCTTGGTGCCCACTGTGCAGTATCTTCCACCACTATGTTCTTGTGAAGCTCTTAGCCTCGCTAAGCTCCCACAAAATATGAGATTAAGAACGAGCAGGGCAGTCGTGTGACGTAAAGATTATCGATCGATTTATGACAATTGCCAACGGTAAGTTTAAAACGTAGCACATGCAAATGTAGTATAGCCGATACTGACTACATTTAAATTACTGCAAAATTTATATCGGTTAAACCATTTACACCGGTTTCAGATCTGTCAAGATTTGCCAGACTTAAAAGACTTAAGAAAGAACAGTGCACATGGTGGGTCTCCAGAAACGGCATGGCACCGTCTGTCAGTACCGGCCGTAACGCTGTTCTTCATGGCCTGGTGTGTATTCGATGTTTAGTTCTATGAAAACACAGAATTAACCTCCTCCCACATCGACGGAGATCTTGAAACGGATCGTCAAAGAACCGGGGCTACAACAAAACATACAAGGCTATAAACCCACTCCCGAAACCCCCCAAGCAAGGAATAAAGATCTGGTAAATCGGAACGTGAGGTTAACACCCCCTGGTAAGTAACCGTTGACTAAATTATGATTTTTTAAAATTCTCTAGTAAGAGACAAAGCTCAAAATAATATTATGAACATCGATGTATAAAGCCCGCTTGACTTGACTTGTATCGACCAGAATTAATATAGTTGCCTTTAAACCATTTGTTTTTCGCTGGGAAAAGCAATGTGGTTGATGTCGACGAGCCACGCTACACACTGTGTCATGTGACATTCTCTCAAGGGGGGCAGAAAGGGATCCTATATTGCTGTTGTCAAAAGTAGAGCAAGACACCCCCACCCCTTTTTTTAAAGCTGTGTCTGTAACAGACAGGCGAAGTGCTTTGAAGTGTGGATGCGCGCAGTGGGGCGCAGGCTTCTGTATGGCGCAGATTGCAAATGCTCAGGGTGATGCGGATATGAGGTACTCTATTACCAATTAAGAAGCAAAGACGGAAAAAAGCTAATTCGGTGACAATGCGTGTCTGTTCCGCGCTCTTTATAAGCTTTGAACATTGTTTCCACGTGTAGTTAAGTGGATCGTTTTTCCTCGAGCGTCTTAGGACTTCAAAGCAGATTTGCTACGCGTTGCTAATGCCGGAAGCGGGATTGTTTCTGTCGATTCAGATCATGGATGGGACAAGGAGGAAAATAATTGGTAAAGCTGTACATTCAAAACAAAGGTTACAAAGTGAAGCGCTTAAACACCTTTCGCGTTCATTAAGCTGGTAAAGGTCAGCCTGGAGATCGCCGGGAAAGGGAAATTGTATCATCCTTGGCTTATAATCCTCAGGGATCGGTCCGAAAGGTTGCACAGTACCTGAAACACGCCGAGAGTTTACAAACTCCTATTTAGACCTGTGTTTCATTGTGACTGAGACATTACCATTGTAGAGAGCAAAGGCCTTAACAAGAAATAGCTCCAGAATATTTAGTAATTAATAATACGTTTTTGAATGACATAGTAGGCCTAATTATGGCCAGAGGCATTGCTAGTGATATTGGGCCCCAGTCCAAACCAATCCAGTTATTTTCCAAATATTCTAGGCCCTCTGCCTTTCGACGCCCCTGATTATGGCTATATGATTCATAAATATTCATGTGATTCTGGGAACTGCTGTCACCGCAAACTGACTAACCGATCACCCATTATCACAGTAATCGCGAGGATCTCAGTGTCAGAAAGGGGTGTGTTTTGCACTGTTTTATTGGTTGAGATGAATACTGCTAATACCTAAATCTTGTACTGTAGTCTGCATTTAAGTTTTGATATAGACTATATTCCTGCGTATGCGAATAGGTCTATTTGTTTTATAAGAAGGCTATCATTAAGCAAAAGTCGATTGTTAAATGGCTTGTAATGAAGGCAAAACATGATAGATAGAAAAAGTCGAATTATAATTGATATTTAATAATCGAGTAATAAATCGCGCACTAAGTACCACTTAGGTGACCATTAAATAGTTGACCTTCACTGTCTCACGTAAATAGTAAGCAGTTCTTTTACCCCGATCCCTGATTTCGATTGCACCTGCTGGGCAGGGTTACGCGCACCAACTCCTTTTTCGCAGGTCGATGATCCGGGGAAAAGTTAACTTGCTGTCCGCCGTGGAAAACGGGTAAACTGAAGTTGTTTTAGAGTTTAGCAAATGAAGTAAGCGAGAAAACGTTGCCAGAACTGCGAATGAAGGGAGACGGGAAATTTTTAGTCGATGAAGAGAGAAATATAGCGGCACCCAAAAAGTTGCACTGGTTTTAGTAAATCATTGGGTTCTTTTTAGCAAGATCAAAGGCGGCTCTTCCGCTTTGATGTGGCAGCGTGCTGTTTAAGGTACAGCATGAATGGAAAGATGTCAAGCTGGAAGGTGCCTGTGTAGTTTACGTTGAGTGCTGCAGAGGGCTGGAGATGAAAGGCGAAGACCGAGTTTGATAATGAATGTCCAACAAGTAGGCAACCCCGTATCTAACAGCCCCCTCTCAGCGGGAGAAGATCGCCCTAACCTTGAACACCACTCCTAAACTCGGCGAAAGTGCCCCAGACGAGGCTCCACTCGTCAGAAATATAAAATCAGCATTCTTGAGTCCGGGGAACCATCCACACGAGCTTTAATCTTCTTGTCAATTAAAAATGAGTTGACGCCACCTGGCAAAAGCCATTCACAAACACTCGATTTTAAGATGTCGTCCGCTTTCGTAAAGATTTTACGTAGGTCTGGGCGAGAGACCCCATCTGGCAACCCTGCTGCAGGACTTCAGAGGAACTAAGTCCGAAGTTCCCATACTTTAGTGTTTTGTACGGAGTAAAATCTTACTTTAACATAACATATAATTATTTTATTCTGGAGGAAGTAAATAAATATGGATAGTTGTCTGTAGCAAACACAAGTAAGCATACTATAGAAAATTACGAAAACTATGTTACAAATTCCGTAATGGCATCAATTGAAAGATACTTATTTTGAGATATATATAACGATATGTATTTTTTTTATTTGAAGTTAAACGGCATATGGTGGTATGAATGTGGACCCTGCCCGAATCAGCAGCGCTTAGGTCGGGCTGTTACGCATCACAACCGCGGCCGCTGGGGAGCGCAGAGCTTCTGAGCGGCGGACGCCGACGCGGATCTCGGCTTTCAGATGCATAAGTCCCGGCGTGAAAGGACGACTGTGCTCCGGCATCCGTGCTTCTCTTCTTATACGAGAGCAGTGCGGCACGTAGGACTGATTTATGCATGCTTTGGGGGAAAACGCCCTCTCAGCTTATTACCCGTGTGCCAATGCCTCGGCATCCCATAACGGATCGGTATGAAGACACCTGCATGCGATTGCTCAGTTTGACAGAAACTGGCATGCATGATAACCTAATTTCGCGTGTGTGTTACTAGCAGATAGCGACAATAGAAATAAGACTTTGAAACCCTTGGTGGGTGGGATTATCGTACACTGTCTATTATCAACCTACTTCCCTGGGGAAACCTTATTGGCTGCTACTGGATGAGATCAGGCAGGAAATGATAATACGTGGCTGCCCCACCCACCACAGGTTTCTCAAACAATGGCTTTATTCTCAGATGCGTATGCTTTCGAGCTCTTCAGAACTTGTGTTTTTAATGGGAGCATTAGAAGTGTTACAGTATATGCCTATAAACGATCTCAAGGTCGTGACATGTTTGATCTCCAATTTCGAGTTAATTGGCGGCATTCCTATTTTTCTCGTTTTATTATATTGCAAAAATGTGGAACAGATGAAGTTCTATTCTAAAAAGACGACCGAAACGTTTCATCGCAGCACGTAAGGGCATTTGTGACAGAAAGTAGCCTATTGACAAAAGGCCCGGTCCTCAGCGCTAAAGTGACGCTAAAAGCGAACTATAGTGCCTGTTATGGCTGCTTCCAGCAGGGGTCAGCAGAGCTGCGCTTAAACAGTAAAACTGCTAACCAGGAAAGGGGGAAAGTTCATACGTGCCTGTGATCAGGGCCAGTCAGTCTTATAGGCTAGGGTTTCCTGTGGGTGAGATTAGTAACACGGAAAAAACAAAATATGTTCATAGAATCGTCAAACGATAATTAAAAAAAATCGTGATAAACAACATACGCAAAATTTTATAATCTGTATATTCAGTACAGAATCATTGCAAGCCTTGAACTGGCCCTGCTTGTGCTAAAGTTTTAAAAATGATTTTCACTCGTACGTGTCCACTTAATATAATCACTTTATGCCTTAAGCGCTTAACAAATCCAGAAGCTTGCAAAGATGGTTCTGCTTTCCAATTCAATACGTTTTACACAGTCTTTCATTACTTGTTAGCCCCAAAATGCTCAACAAGTTTCTAGAAAATACATATGGATTGGATGGTACCAGGGGCGATCCTACAGTTTGATTCTTAGAACGACTCAGCGCCCAGTTGGGTTGCCATTTTCAATCTGAAGAAATATGGGATCTGATCTGAATGATTGTTTTCAGGGGACTGAGACAAAAGATATGAGTGAAGCCAACAGCATAGAATAATTTTAATACAATTGTATAATATAATACAAAATATAACAATAATGTAAATACAGAGGCCTGATTATTGAGTTGATGAATGAATAAAGTCCCCCTCCCCATAGGGTCTAGAATCACCTATGAGCTGTAGTATTGACAAGCTAGATTAAAATGAAATTGGAAAAATATATATATTTAAGGCATCAACCTAAACTAGACTTAAAAAAAAATACTAGACTTTTGTTGGTCTTGGAAATAGTTCCTAGTGTTAATGTCAGCACCTTCACCTTCACCTTGACATGTTGAGATTACACATTTATTAGTATGGTGTTGCTGAAACTGGTATCAGATACATACTCAGTGAAAACTATCTGACCAATAAAAGAGAAAACAAAGAGAAATTGCCTCTAAGGGATTAATAAAATACTCACTGTCTCTCTCAATATCTATTACAATAATCACTTACCCAGACTGGGCCGGTTAACCCATTAGGCAACATTGGTATCCCCTTGGCCTGGTCCAGCTGTTTGGGTCCTCAGCAATGAGGGATCCTGTGAGGTGGATCACTCTCAGGGAATCGCGCCACATGACTGTAGTGCTGTAACTGACTCCCCGAAAATGCAGGTAATGTACCTCATTTGGGACTCCCAGAGCAACTGCTTGTCGACACGAAATCAAACCAGCAGTACCCAAGGACTCTTTGAAGAGACATTTCCAAAGGAGTCCGGTCTTCGTCTCAGGTCACTGGATAGCACCCATATCTCGCAGAAATACAGCAACAGGGAGGACTGGGACTTTAAGGACTTAGACCTTCATCCTCTTACAAACCTGCAGATGTTTAAATATTGCCATATGCTATAATCATTCAGGACACCACTGTCAAGAGACAGTTTCAAAATTAGAAAATGTTAACTTGTAGTATATTTTCAGAAGACTACATATTTTAAGTAAGGAAACGTGTACATGTAGTTTTTGATTTTAGAAAGAACAAAGCCTGGAAACAGTGTCACAGATTTGCATGACTTTTTGTGTAGGTGTCTGCAGGTTTTTGGACAGTTGCATTTAAATGGAATTTTTCTCTTCTTGTATTGATTAGCAGTTCAACTTTTTATTTAATAGAAACCTGTAGCAGGGCCGATTCTGGGATTTGATGCAGGGTTGCTATTTTGAATCTCAAGAAATATCGGGCAGGTTCTTCAATAATTTTTCAGGGGGGCAAAAAATCAGGTAACTGAAGCTCCCCTAAATAGGGTCAAGCATCACCTATGGATGATACTACAGTTTTGCTACATCCTTTAGGGGTGGGGGGTCCCCAAGGCACAGCCCTACATATCTCTTGCTTAATCTATTCTAGAGCACCTGCCTACCAATTCATGACAATTTGAGACCCACCTGAAGCCCAGTGCCAAAGATCAAAGCTGCCACATCCAAATTAAAGTGCAGAGAGTGCAATGCCGACTAAAGCCATTTTCACACGTGAACTCTGGACATTGTGTGGAAAATCAGGTTTGGGCACTTTCTGGAGTTGCCCTTTCACACATGTGGCATGCAACCGGAGATGGTACATGTCAGACATGTTCACATCTACTACAAATACTCCAGCTGGTTTAGATGAGGGGTGGCGCTTGGCAAGAGCATGCAGGGGGGTAGGACATGATGCACAAACGTGTGCTGCAAAAATCTCAGTTTGTTGTCTACAAACCTCCCAAATCTCTTTGTCTCTCCAGTTACCCACGTTCATTGAGATCTTCTTCGTGTCAAAGACAGTATTTGCGCCAGTCGCATCAAAGAAATGTCATCAACTCTCCCGCTCGCTCGTAGTAAATCCTCAGAAATTTTCCCTGCTCCATTCACGCATGGGGGTCAAATGGAAATTACCCAGATTTTGTACTAGGTATAGGTAGCAGGGTAAAATGCATTTTATATTAATTTAATGACACACATAAAGCCCTTCTTTGTAAGAACATAAGAAGTTTACAAATGAGAGGAGGCCATTTGGCCCATGAAGCTCATTTGGGGACAGGAAGGTTTCAGAGGTGGCAGTGCAAAGGGGTGTAAATTACAGGATCTATATTAATCCCTGGTTTTCAGAAAGCTATATGGTTTCAGTGTGTGTGTAATATGTCAGCGATGTCGTACTGCTTCCACCAAACAAATAAACATAATGTAACAATGTAAAACACCCTGCAGTTATTCTTCTCCAGAAGAAGTTTACATTTTATCTGGAGGAAAGGTGAGAAATTCAGAAAGGCATTCAAATGCCATGAGTATGCTTTTTCAACATATTCTCTTTGTGCATGGTTACTGCGACACCTCTACTGTAACTGAATAAGGAACTGGTACACAGCCCTTTCAAGTAAGCTGCGGCAGCAGAACTCCCCACAAGCTGTGCAGCTCCAGCCACACATTGCAAGGCCAATTCCCCAAATCCCCACTTCTACTATTAAGTACTGCTGTACAGTAACCAGCTACCCACTGCTGGAGCATCAGTTAGATGTATAAAGTGCAAATGTGAAACCTACAGCACTGCCCCGGGGATCCGAAAAAATCTGTCGCACTTGTGTTTGTTTATGTTTTATTTAGACTTTTTTTTTTCCTTAGGACTTTCGTTTGTGATTTTCGTTTTTGTTTTATTTTGTCTTTGTCTCAGTGGGGTTGTATGTCGCTGGGTACTGTGAAAATTCTGGAGTAGTAAATCTTGGATGCACAGATCCATTGGATTCCAAAAATTTTGGCGGGGGGTTCAAACCCATACTTTTACTACCTGGCGAGGTGTCTAGACAGAACTGATCACTGTGTGAGGCCCCTGCGTCTTTCCTTTAGTGACAAACTACACACTCTTTGCGGATTCATTTGACTCTCTCAGACCTGAAACTTCATACAGATATTGGTGGGTTACCTCACACCCCATTCCTACAAACTGCACCAATGCTGTATTTTTGGCTGTCTAACTACGAAGAGACTTCCTGGTCATCAATCCAAGGAACAAACAGTGTTCGCATTTTCACGTAAGATTTATGTCATTTCCTGCGCGTTCAGTCCCCGTGTGTGCCACGCCCCCTGATCATACACGTGTGCTCCGCCGATTGTGCTCAGATGTTTTCTATCAGTCTGTGTATTTAGTCCGCGTCTCAGTCCATATTCCCTAGATCCGTCATTGATGTTCTGTACCGTGTTTCCTCGTTTGCCCTTAATTAAACCCTCGTGTCCTGAATCCTTGGCTGCTTGCCTCGTCCTTCTCCGCTTGGTGCCTGCCTCGTCCTTCCCCGCTTGGCGCCTGCCTCGTCCTTCCCCGCTTCCTGCCTGCCTCGTCCTTCCCCGCTTGGCTGCCTGCCTCGTCCTTCCCCGCTTGGCTTCCTGCCTCGTCCTTCCCCGCTTGGCTGCCTGCCTCGTCCTTCCCCGCTTCCTGCCTGCCTCGTCCTTCCCCGCTTCCTGCCTGCCTGTCTACCACCGGTCGCTACATTTAGCTGAAGATTATGGCTTTTATACTGTAAGGACATGTAAAGTGCCTCATAACAAACTCTGTGTGCTCAGAGCCCAGGCAGTGTTGGTCACTAAAAAGATACACACAGCATCTCTGAATACCACAAGCTGCCAATACTGTAGATTCACTTTTAAGTCCCATGTAGTATCACAAGACTGGGCTGCCGACATGAAATAATAGCACAATACTTTTATATTAGAGTGACTGTATTTTGACATGGTGTTAATCATTGCATCCAAACTGGCTTGCTTTCTTTGAAATCCAAATCGCATGTTTCTGCAAGTTTTAGTTATTAAATCATTGTTCATTAATGATTATGTACATGTGGCATGGCTCTTTGGATTGAACGTTTACCTCCGGGGTTGGGTATTTGGGTCCTGTCTCTGCTCTGTGCATCTTAAGTTTGCATGCTGCGCAGTTTATCTTTGGCATTGTTCCTGAAGTCTAGAGTAGGGCTGGACAATTAATCGGCAAATGATCCAAATCAGCATTCCGAACCTCTAATCGACCTAACCATGCCCATGTCGGTTAATTCGAAGTTTTTTTTTTATTCTGTTAAAATATATTTTTTTAATCTGTTAACACTTTCCCCAGTGTTCATGTACAGTCCCCTTATTCATACTACCGCGTGAGTTGTCACGTGACTCCGGCCCGTCCAGTCTGCTACGTGAAGCAGCATGGAGACGAACTCTCAGCTGTTTCATTTCAGCAGTTTGTACCAAAGGAAAAAGAGGTCAAGTATAAACACTCCGCAAAGACTGTTTCAGCTACCATAGGTAATACCATCAACCGCATATAGTGATCACGGTTATAGTGACCAGCCGTTTATATGTATCAAAAAGCTTGGGATAGAATGATTCCTGTACAAATTTTGTTTAAATAATTCGCTTATAAGTAGTCTTTATAGTGTTCTTTTTTTGGGGGGGCGGCGGTTATACATTGCGTATGGAAAATATTAAATTAAGTTAATTCTTTTCGTTACTTGCCTACTCTGACTTGCGGTAACCCGTCTGCTTCTGGTTATAGCTACCTAAGGCTAATGCTGCCAGCATAGAAAACATGACGGGGGAAAAGAAAGTAATTTTCTCTCAGTTCCGAATATAGTCTCATCAAAGATTATAATAAAGTGCCAAAAACTAGCCAACTAGATGCAGTAGCGAAACTGCAATAACTATATTTTATGTACAGTACTGTACTACTTTATAGCATATTTGAATCGGTTCAGTAATTTAATTTATACAGCACGGCAATTTGAAAAGCGTTTGAAACAGCTGTACTGTATTTTGAAAGAGTCAATAAAATTCAGTAAATAGTGACGCTCTCCCTTTTATTACCTTATATTCGTGTAATAAATATGTAAATGTCAGTTAGATGGAAATCTGCCTGAAACATGAAGAAAAAGAAACAAAAAATTGGTTATAATGTATAATATAATTTCACCCAGACAGACGTGATCACTACAAACGGTTTACACTTATTTTGTTTGCATGGAATGCAAACTATTTATCTACTTTTTTAGGGAGCTTGCTTTTATGGTAAAACTAAAATGTGACCTTTTTCATAAGACGTTTTCATTTCAAGCGATTGGTGCTTTGATTTCAGTTGTTCAAAATATCCCATAAATAACCACAAATAGTTCATCTGTATGTTTCCTTCATAAATACATACAAATCTCCATTAGAAAAAATATCCCAGCTTTAATAGTTGAGCATATTTACAGTACAAACCTTGTCGGTGAAAGATGAGGTAAAAAAAAAACAACCCCAAACACAAAATAATCATTCATTAATCGTAATCGAGGTAAATGTTCAGTTAATCGTGATATTGATTTGAGCTCAGCCCTAGTCCAGAGATATGCCGTTAGGCTACATTGCCAGTAGCATGCGAAGGTGTTAGCATATGCTTGAGCAAGACGCTTTACTCTAACTGATGATGAAACTTAGTAGTTTGTTCCTTTGGAAAAAAGTGTCTGATAAATAAAAGTATGCACTTTGCACACTATGCCATTTTGGATGGGTAGAGCCCCTCCCCCCACAGCCACGTTTAAGATAAGCAGACAATTGAGATGCCTGAATGTTACAGCATCTCGTTTTTCTTTTATTTTGTCATGAAGTAACTCGGCACTGCTCATAACCCAGCAGCTTCTCCTCCTTTTTGATTTGTTCAACAACTGTGTTGATTTGATTCATACTTCATACCTGTTATATTTGCCAATTTTTCGGAACTTTAGTATATTAGGTTCGGTTAGCACTGTAGGACTCAAAATACGCTATTTGTTCAAAAATGAATACAAATGGAGAGATAACCTGAAGTACATCGGCACCAGATTCACCAGGGTCCTCCAGACAACGTGAATTTTGCTTCCACCAGACTTTGCATCACTTATCACAATACAGCATGAAAGCAAATCCCAAACTGCATTTTTATTCGTTTTTAAATACGTTTATAACAAATGTACTTCCCATGGGCGTCGTTAGGTCCGATGACTCGGGGCTATACCTCCGAGTATTTTAACTCTAGCCCCGAGTATTGCAGCACCGATGCCAATTAGCTGCCCTCAAAAAAGAAAGTCAAGCCCCAGGTAAGCTTAACTTAGCCCCTGATATTTTCAGTAGCTATAAACTTCCCTGCTACTTCTTTAATTTTCTACAGAACGATAAACAATACGATGTATTAGCACGTATAATATTTTAGGAATTCCCCGATGCGTCATTGATCTAGCTGAACTTCAACACGATTGCATCCTCTACCGGTATCCACACGCATTGCAGCCTCATCACAGTCGGCAAGATTCCATGTATCATTTGTTCTTTTTATTATCCGGACCGCAACCAATTGACGGGGCGTCAGATCAGTGTTTGTATCCGACATAGTATCCATTGTATCCATGTGTCTATTTCTATCAAACATTGGCCGCTGTTTGTGTGTGTTGTAGGTCTACTTAATATTTGTTATATTTAACATTTGCGGAAATTTCAATACAGTTTTTAATTAGTTTCTAATGTGTTTTGGCCGTGCTTTAAGTGTGAAAAAAACAGGTGCCAGCACTCAACTTGTTATTCTTTACCGGTAGAGGTGCCAATACGCAGGAAACGTTCCCGGTACTCTGAAGAAGTACCAGTCCATTTCAAGCACGGGTTATTGAGCAGCTGAAGAGGCTCGTTACTAAATCTATACGGTAGCTGTTCTATGACAGTTCTGTATATAGGCCCATATATCTATTATAATGTAGGACCTACGCCATTTTAAACCTACTGACATCAATTAATTTGGTCCATTGTTCTGACCAGGAGTGTCCACTTTAAAAGGAAAACGTAAGATACAGTTTTATCCCCGTATTAAGGCTCTTGACATATTTTAGAAATTCAGGTATGTACTGAGTACAATTCGGGCAACACTTGCAAAAATAAGCAAACATATATATATAATTAATATAAAAATAAATATCAGTGAACTAAGTGCACATTTTATCTTTTTATCTTTAGTTTGTTGTGTCGCAGTGGTGCAATTGTCGAACAATGAAATAAAGTCAGCTTCATTATGAGGGTGACAATGACTCATTACTCGATGAAACCTTAAATCTCTGGGGTGAAATCAGCTCATCGGAGGTCACATCACGTCCTTGTCTCTTCCTTTCCATATCCGAGTACCAAAATGACAGTTTATTGATTATATAAACGTAGCCTAGCCGTTCGCGCGAAGACGCCGATACTCCAAATGCTTAATTATAGGGATCGGGAAAAACCCGAAATCACTGCTCAGAAGATGGGAAGTGAACGTACTGTAAAGCGCGTTTCCTCGGAGGAAGCAGTCCAAGCGAAGCAGTCACGGGGAATTCATGCACCGCAAGAAAAGAAGCATGAAAAGTGTAGCCTACATAGATGATGAAAGCCGAACTGGCTGCCAGCATGCCAATCTGCTTCTAATGTTACCCCCAACCGGGGAAACTGTAGTTCATATTCATCACTTATTTGTTTAATGGTTTTGATTTAAAAGTTTAAATGATTGTCCAGTGAAACAATACCCCAGAGAGTATCAGGTGTTACCTGGTCTCTGGTTCTCCGTTTATTGAACTAAACACGCTTCGTGGAAGTAAAACGACCCGTCTGTATTGTCTATAGATGACCGTTGTTTTGTTAACCGAATCAAACATTTACACCATAAATTCTAACTCCTTAATATTAATAATGCGGCCATGCAATTCCAAGCATTTGATTTAAGTCAGATTACGAGTAGCCTATCCTTTCTGGTCATGCACGGTAAAATCCGTGAGAATAATTTTTGACAGCAGCATTTTTACCGAGACAACAGCCCAGCGATCATTGTTCCGTGTCAGGAACGAGGAAGTAGGCAGAGCTGGCCCGAAACCGTTGGTGCGACCGCCCGAAGATCGCAGTCAAGTTGTTTGCTTTATGGAGCGATGGTGGGAACGCTTACTAAAAAGTAAGTTCATTTTCCTTTTATGTTACAGTTTCTATTATGAAATAATCGTTATGACTTATAAAAATGCATTTACCCTTATTTTTAATAACGTTACTCGTTAGCGACCTACCTAATGTGGGTTAACCGCACTTTCGTTTATTCACATTTTTTATAAATGCTTTGTCTGGTTTCGAAGTAAAATGGTGACGTAAACTGTAGTGAGAACAAAAATGTTACATTTCACAATTACAATAAGACGGGAAATAACAGAAAAGTAGCAGGCATTTCTAACTTTTGTTTAGGATCGTCGAAGAATGATCTTCAGCGTTTAAAATGAAAATCCCGTTGGTCTTTCTGACTGGAACATTATAGTATTAATAATGTTGTTTTAAGGGACATAAACAAACAAAAAAAAACCGTTATGAAGAACTCCCGTATATTCCAATGTAAAAAAAATCTTCAGCTATTGCTACAATTGGTTTTTCCATGGAAAACCTATCTGTTTATGTGCATTAGTCTTTGCTGATTGTGATCTTAGAGTATATCTGCTTCATATCACCTGGAAAGATGTGGCAAGTCTAATTGTGAGCACTGATGACCAGTTGTGATCAGTTAAGCCCATTTGATATGGTGTACCGGGTTAAATTGAATAAAGTAGGCGGGCAAGGGCTGTGAATGACTGCAGACATTCGTAACACGCTCAAAAACTATACCTTCGATACTTTCCATTGTCTTAATGTATTTCTGCAAACACTGCAACACTGAGGTAGAACACTTCAGAATATCTGTTGAAAATGCCCCCCTACAGGTGCCAGAGCGAGTGCCCATGATGGGACATACCCGAGGAAACCTGGGTGTGCCGTAGGGTAACCTCTGGCCTGCAGCCTGCAGACGGGGTGGGTATGAGGTATGAGTGCTTGTCGGCTGCTCCAGCAGCAGAGGGTGGGGCTGCTTCAGGTGCTGTGCTCCAGCGGCACCGTCGAGATCCTGGAGAGCGTGCTGGACCGGCTCCTGGCCTGGGACGTGCTGCAGTGGGAGGACTACCAGACCCTGTGCCCACCTGGCCGGTCACTGTGTGCCAACGCCAGGGAGCTGCTGGATGTGGTGGCCAGCAAAGGCGAGGAGACATGTGGGCTCCTGCTGGTGGCCCTTGATCAGGTCCTCCCCGGGGCTCAGAAAGTGAGCCTGTCCCTGGGGGAGAGCGGCGGTGGTCCTCTCCTATCTGACAGACCTAGCCCCTCCACAGCCGCCCAAATGCTGCGGAGTGAGCGGCCATGCCTCGTGGCCCAGCTGCGGTCCTGCATTGGAGCAGCGCTCAGGGCCTTAGTGGAGTCGGGCAACCTGACGACCTACGACTGTGACGAAGTGCAGCTGCCCATCCACACCCCTGCACAGCAGGCAAGCGACTGGGTCAAATTCTGCCCAAGTGACCCAAAACAGGAATTTGTGTAGTGTTTCCTAAACAAAGTGGCACTCTGCTTTGTAATTAAAACTGGGGTGTAAGGTGGTGTTAATGAAAGTCCTGCTGTTCACTCCTTTAGGCGAGGCGACTCCTGGACCTGGTGGCTTCGAAGGGCGAATGTGCGGCAAAAGCTCTGCTGCAGTTCATTGAACGGGTGGAGAAACCGCTAAAGTGGCAGGACTCGGGGAAGACCTTCCCTGCAGGTAGCAGCTCCCGTAACCCTCACTCCCAGCACTACTGAAGCCATCTGCATCTTTCACATACTATAACAAATATACATGTTCAGGGGAGATTCTAGGATATTTTAAAGTGGACAGCATAAGTGGAGCCATAATGTCATATAGAGGGACCAACATTATCATTAACCAATGGTATGTTTTGAATTGATAAGTGACAGGTCAGGAGGCTCATCAGGGACCATTCAGCTTTGGTCAATGCCTTCGTGGCCCCACCCCTGTACATGTCTCCATTTTTCTTGGGCTTCATGATGCCTGGCCTTCATTGACCATAAAGGTCACCTGATGAACTCTACTGGTCTACTGTGTTTATTGTACAAGCTGGACCAGGCATGCCTGTGTGTTGGTACCACCTCAGTGCTGGCTTGCTTCCTGATATCAAGTCCACCTTCCTCCACTTTTCCAGAGCTTCTACAATACCAGAAAAAGCTGAGGAGCTCTGTTGCTGCGCAGTCTCACTTCCTGAACACCTGTGGAGGCACAGGCAGCCTGTCCCTGGATGACGTCTACACGGAGGGCCTGCTGGAGGTGTCCCAGGGTGGTGAGGAGGCCCAGCGGCCCATTGGGCTGGAGGACATCTTGGGCCAGGTGGGAACACTCAACAAGGATGCCGACACGGTACTGGTGCTGGGAGAGGCGGGCAGTGGGAAGACCACACTGCTGCAGAGACTGCACCTGCTTTGGGCCAGGGGAGTGACACTGGAGAACTGGATCCTCCTGTTTCCCTTCAGCTGCCGTCGGCTGAGTGCGGAGGAGCAGGAACTGTCCGTCAGGGACCTCCTCTTTTCGCATTGCTGCTGGCCCGACCGGGACCTGGAGCCGCTTTTCCAGTTCATCCTGGACCACCCGGATCGGGTGCTCTTCACATTTGATGGGCTGGACGAGTTTCGCCTGCGTTTCTCAGATGAGAAGCGCGTCTGTTGCCCCACGCAGAGGGCCTCTGTCGCCGCCCTGCTGTTTAGCCTCCTGCAGGGCTGCCTAATGCAGGGCGTGCAAAAGGTGGTGACTAGCCGGCCGGAGGCCTTCGACGCCTCACTTAGGACATATATCCGCAAGGAGGTCACACTTAAGGGTTTCTCCCCCGAAAGCATCGACTGCTTCTTGCGGAAGCAGCACCACGATCCTGGTCTGACCAGCCATGTCCTCCAGTCTCTCCACAGTAACACAGCGCTCTTCAGCCTCTGCCACGTCCCGGTCCTCTGTTGGATCGTCTCACAGTGCTACAGGGAGCTGCTAGGCAGCGAGGGCAGCCATTTGCAAACCTTCACTGACGTCTACATCATGATCCTGCAGCACTTCCTGCAGCGCCGTTGCCCTCTGCGCCTTCCCCTGGCGACCGGCTGGGCTGGCACGTATGCGGACATGGTGCTGCGTCTGGGCCGACTGGCCCTGCAGGGCCTCGAGACGGCCTCTTACGTCTTTTCGGATGAGGAGCTACGGAGATATGGGGTGACGGACAACGATGTGGCCACGGGCTTCCTGATCCGCAGCGACAGCTTCTCCGCCCTGGCGAAACACTACGAGTTCCTACATGTCACCATGCAGTGCTTCTTCGCCGCTCTCTTCGTCATCCTCGGGGACGATGTTGACGGCTCAGCTGTCTTTAAGCTCTTTTGCCCCTGGGGCAAACGGAGACCCTCATTGGCTGGTGTCTGCTCCATGCCGTGTTTGCCCCATCAGGACCCTGAACTCAAAGGACACGCATCAGAAGCTGAGCGCCCCAATTTACAGATAATGGCTACCTTCGTGTCCGGACTGCTGTCACAGCGGCACCGCGACCTTCTCATCCAGTCATGTCCAGCATCCGTCCTGGACAGAAAACATCAGCAGGTGGTGAGAGGTCTTTCCCAGGGCCTGCAGAGGCACTTCTGCTCCATCCCGCGGCCAGTGCAGGGTGAGAAGAAGAGCATGCACGCCATGCCCGAGTTTGTCTGGCTGATAAAGTGCATCTACGAGATGCAGGATGGTACCATGGCCCGACGCTCTGTGGCCAAGCTCAAGGTGGAGCACCTCAAGTTGACCTACTGCAACATCGGACCTGTGGAGTGCAGCGCCCTGGCTTACGTACTGCAGCACCTCCGCAGCCCCGTGGGCCTGCAGCTTGACTACAACTGCGTGGGGGATGTGGGTGTGGAGCAACTGCTGCCGTGTATAAGGGTCTGCCACTCACTCTAGTAAGACCGCGAGTCTCCCTCGGTCGCTCTGTAATCCGACTGCTGGGTTTGTCCCAGCAGCTCTCAAATCGTGGGTCTCCATTTGGGGTCGCAAGATGATTTTCTGAAAGTGCCAAAAATTTTGAAAAAAATTTCAAATCAAGGGCCAGGGAAGTGTTTCTCTCCAAGCTTGACATTTTATAGCCAGCAATCTGTTAGTAAGCTTTATCAGTGGGGACTCACCACCAACCCCTCTTTTGGTAAATTTCATTGCAGAACTTTACAAACAGTTTTTGGCAGGTAGCCAGACCAAACATTTGAGAGCCTCTACCTTAAAGGAAATGTGACTAGACTCAGTTCTCATTTAACACATAACTGGTTTATTAAATGCTTTCTTTGGTGTAACACGATGCCTCCTGTGACCGATTTTTAAATTTCTTTAGTCTCAGGAACAACAATGTATCAGATGAAGGAATTCGGAAACTCACAGAGAAAGCTGTTCATTTTGAGAACTTCCAGAAGATTGCGTGAGTGCGCCATATTGCATTAGTAAAGTGATCTACTTACTTTGTATTGCCCAGTTTAATCAGTATTAAAACGGTTCTTACCTGAGGTCACTTCATACCCCCCCTTACTAACATCATCTTCTGATTTCATAAACCAAGCTATGACATGCAGGTGTCTCAATCATGACAGTGTATAGCTGCCTTTTATCCCATTTTACTCAGTTGCCTTGATTTAACTCTTAAATGAATGAATTGCACAATCAAACTACTTACTTATAGCATGTAATGCAGAATTTGTGTCATTTGAATAAATAGCTGTAATTTCCAAAGAGAAACTAAGTTAATAAACTACTAAAAAATGTTCCTCTCAAAATGGACAGTAGGAGAGTGTTTCAGATAATTATTGGATCATTTGCTAAAAGAAGCACAGCCTACTCTAGAATTTAGCTTAATATAGATTAATAAAGCCCTTAATTATTGCTTAAAGAGCTAAGAAAAAATCATACGATTTATACATGAGAAATTATAGGGAGTCCTTGACTACAGATTTGGATATATATTGTTTAATTTGTCCGATAGATTCAATTAACAGATTAGTTAAGGCTGTCAGTGAATTAGAAAACAGTGAGATGAAGCCCAAACCAGCAATTTGATTCAGGAGGGCAGGAAATAGAGTAAAACAGTAACATCATTGGGCTTTTTTAACAAATGAAACTAAATGGAACATTGTGTCATTCTCACAGACTCTTCAACAACAAGCTAACTGATGCCTGCATGGTGCACTTTGCTGATCTTCTCAAAGCAAAGCAGAATTTTTTGGCATTAAGGTAAGTGGCCCGCTTTAGCCTCTTAAAAGTGAAGATCATCTGCCTGTATGGACTGTTCAGTCCATCTTTCCTGCGGGGCTCCTGAAGGCTACAGTGTTTAGGGGGAATCTCTCCTGATGTGGCAGGAATTGTGTTACAGGCTGGGAAACAATTACATCACATCGGTGGGGGCGGAGCTTCTAGCAGAAGGACTGAAAGAAAACTCCTCTCTGAAATATCTTGGGTGAGTGTTCAGGAATTTGGGGAAAAACAGACATTCCTTATGTATATATTAAAAGAACTTGAAGATGTATGAACTACTGCACTGGTTCCTTGCACCAGGGCAGATTAGGCTTAATGGTAATTTACTGTTCAGTTAGCTAGGAAACTGTCATCAATGAACACCTGAAACTACACAGCAAATGCAATAACACACATGAATACAGCACCTAGTTTAGCTTTTCTCTTAGTTACTAGTTTTAGTTACATTCATATTTTTGATCTGGAAGTTGGAATGTTCCTTAGCACTGAAATATTTTAGTTTTATGAATTTCCCATTTAAAATTTACGAAGTGTTGGTTGATCTTTCTAAGACAAAGCTTGCATAATATGTTATTCCTGGATAAGTCCTTTATGGTACTCTTTTCGGGGGGAATTTATAATGAACCTTTTGAGAACAAAGTGGTCTGCTTACGGGAAATGTTTTTTTCTTTTAGTTCGCAAAATGACTCAAGTTAATCGACATTTGTTGCTTGTTGTCAAGAACACCAGTATTCGTCACTAAAACTGTATTAACACGTCTTGAACCATAGATGCTTGCCAGATATTGATTTTATAGCCATTTTAAGAACAATGCTGATTTAATAAACTCATGCTAAGCGTTTGAGGGGTTTCCCGTTATAAACTGGTGCAGTTTTTGGTTACCGACACTGATCATTAGTGTCTCATTCAGCTGAAACCAATACAGTCACATGTATTTGCTTTCGTTTTGAGAAACACAGACAATAGCCTGTTATTTATTTGTTTTCTACCTGTTTCCCAGATTGTGGGGGAACAAAATCAAAGATAGGGGGGCAGAAGCACTGGCTGAAGCACTGCAGAGCAACTGCCATCTGGTGTGGCTCAGGTAACAGCGGGGTCATCGTCAGTGCTGCCGTCTGCTTCTCACCGTGCTGCAAACCCACCACATCCTGTACCCGTGCCCCCCCCCCCATCCTGGTCCTACGTCGACCATGTGTGTGTGGGGGGTTTTATTTGACCCGTAGTACTTGTGTGTTGGAATAAGCAAATTTGCTGGCGTTTGGTCTCTCCTCTCTGCGTTCTGCACAGTTAGCAAGAGATCATGCGATCACTAGGAACTAACTGGATTTCTATGGAAAAGCATGAGTTGTCAATCAATGACCTGTTTCCCACTGGAAACGGCACTGGGTCAGGTTGAGCTTCCATGATGTAAGAAGAATAGTGTCTGAGGATTTTATTTTGTACTGTCCTATAGATAATTTTGTACTGTCCTATAGATAAACAGACAAACAAGATTTAATACAATCCGGGTGGATCTTCTGTAGCTGGGCTACATAGTTTTGAAAAAATGTAGCCCAGCCAGTAGCCATCAGGCTAGTATTCAGTGATTTTGCACTCACCCAACTTCAAAATTCCTCACCTCAGGCAAGTGGCCAACCTTAATTTCCAGCTGTGATTACAATGCAGATTCAAATGTGTTAAATGCATTAATTTTTGGCTTACTTTCCTTTATTTGTGATATATAACTTATAGTGATAACTATAATTGTTTTAATAATGTTAGAGGTGCTTCTAAATGTTTTGTCATTTTAAGATTAGTAATAGCCTTCATTATTTGACTAAATCAATAATTACACAATTGTAAATAGCCCTGTAGCATTTTAAATTAACCCATCCTTCAGTCACTTAAGTCGCCATGTAATTAATGTAGAACCAGAAATAATCAAATGAAGGGAAGACGTTTTATTAGCACGAATGCATTTGTAAGTCATATCAGTTTGTTTTAATATGATTAAAAAGTTTGTGGTTTTATGTATGGTCAATTGAATCTGTATTTTAATCAAAGCTAATTAAGGGCTTAGCTGAATGGAAGCCTGTATATGTGCCTTTCCTGGGCCCCCTCCGCTTTTCAAGCTGTTCTATGCTGGGCCTTGCTGTTCTGGTTCTGCGCTGTATTCATTCCGTTTTTATACGCCGCATTCTTTCGCAGCCTGGTAGACAACGGTGTGGGCAGCGCTGGGGCACGCGCTCTGGCACAACTGATCAAGACAAGCCAGAGTCTGAAGGAGCTGTGGTGAGTCTGCTTTGAGGAGCATCAGCTTTTGGGGTTGAGGGACGATCCTTTGGCCTGTGTTTTAAACTACATCACGGTTGACTGACATTATCCGTCTGACACCTCACAACCTACAATACCTGAAAAACTGAGTTAACTGTGGAGTGGAGTTTTTTCAACTTTTTTTGGGTAAAGGCAAGCTTGGGATGACTTCAGAAGAGGATGTTTATATGGGCTCCTGTCTGTCTAAGCGTGGCTAAAAGGACTTTGCTTTCCCTTTAAATCTACTCAATTCTTTTCGCGTTCACAGCCTGCACGCTTCCTCCAGCTGTGTTTTGTCTTTCTAACAGGTTAAGCAAGAACTGCATCACCAGGGAGGGTATTGAGTGCCTGTTGGAAGCATTGCAGACAAACACCAGTGTCAAGGCAATCTGGTAAGACCTCCTGCCCTTCCAGTTTTACACCAGAGCATATAGACAATATAAGACCATTTACAGAAATCATCCATCCATCCTTCAATCTTCTAAAAGCTTTTCCTTGTCAGGGTCATGGGGTTCAGACTTGGTCTGCTTGCTTCCTTATCTTTGCATTTTAAGTACAGTATGTGTAATTGGTATTATTCTAATCCATCCATCCATCCATTTTCCAACATGCTTATCCTACTGGGTCGCAGGGGGTCCGGAGCCTATCCCGGAAGCAATGGGCACGAGGCAGGGAACAACCCAGGA
>JAODJX010000007.1:12172732-12194758 GCA_026776945.1 Isichthys henryi | reverse complement strand
GTAACCCAGGCGGAGACTCGAACCCGGGTCCCAGAAGTGTGAGGCAACAGTGCTAACCACTGCACCACCATGCCGCCCTGTCTGAAAACAAAATACTAAAAATGTAAAAAGTCTTGTATTTTGCTTAGTTACTTATGGTTAAGGTTAGGGCTGGGTAGGGGTTAAGGTTTTCATTGTTGGGTTTAGGGCAGGGGTGTCAAACTGTAGTCCTGGGGGGGCGCAGCCCTGTGTAACTTGGTTCTTTCTCTGTTCCACCACAAGCGATTCAACTCAAGAGCTGTGTGGTAATTAACACAAGGAGTTGAATCAAGCGTGTTAAATGAGGGGAAACCCAAAAATGTGCAGTGCTCCGGCCCCCTAGGGCCGGAGTGTGACACCACTGGTTTAGGGTTATGGCCTTAGAAATCAATTGACAGTTTGCGCAAAGATATGAGTACAGGTGTGTGTGTGCGTGCGAGCGAGTGAGTGAGAGTGTGTGTGTGTGTACCTATCCTTATGGGGACACAATGTCCCCATAACGTGATAAATGTCTGTTTTTTTTTTTCCCCCTATGGGGACCGGTTTCCTGGTCCCCATAAGGGAAAACTCTATTTTATAAAAATCAGTGACTGCTATGAAAAAGTAAAAAATGCAGAAACTCTTGTATTTTGCTTGGTTACTTCTGGTTATGGTTAGAGCTGCGTGGGGGTTAAGGATGTCGTAGTTAGCATTAGTATTTTTCCCATAGAAATGAATGAGTGGGCCCCATAAGAATAGGTATACCTTACGTGTGTGTGTGTGTGTGTGTGTGTGTGTGCGCTGTAAGACCATAATTTTATAGTTTCTCTGGAGGTGGGTGTTCCTTCACCAGCCTGTGTGTGTTTACTTAAGTCACTAGTGTGGGTATCGTACAGGCTGTACAGAAAGAGTGACTGGAGCACTCACAGGGATACAGTGCTGGCACTAATCTAAATTCCTGATGGCTGTTTTCTCGCTGTCTGCTGTCTTAAATCTTTAGCCACGCTTCCTGTAAAACCAGTTACTGCAACTGGAATTGATGTGGGCACGTGTTAGGTGTGTCAGCTTGTACTCCGATGACTGGGATAATTTGGTAAAAACCAAGAAAATAAACGTACGGGATGTAGGTGGAATGGGAGATACGCACGCTGTGCCGGATGAAATTAAGGGTACCTGAAAACGAACCGAGGGGACGATGGCCTTCATTCTGCATTTAGCATTCTTTTATTATTTCAGTAGTTTAAAATAAAAGGGAAGTAAAAGCAAGTTGGGTAAATTCTAATGATGATGCAATATTTCTCCTACTGAGGAGAGGCCCTCAGAGCTGGTAGGGCCGCACATAAAGGCACTTCTCTGATGCTGCCGCCTCCCTGTCAGCAGTCTCTCGCACTTAGCAGACCCCCAAATGCCTGGGGCTCTGCCCTGGAGCTGCTGTCTTTCCCAGGGTGCAGCTGGTGAGGTCCCCGCCTCTCCCACCGAGCCCCGTCCCGAGAGGAGGACGAAGAGCGGGGTGGAAAATGGAAATTGACATCACCGGCCACTGTGGGCAGAGGGCCGGCGTGGGAATGACATGGCTGGCACATAACTGCAGGTCTGAGGGATGAGTAATTAGGTGACGTCCTGCCCCACTTCTCCAGGACAACCCCATCGGCGACTGGGACGGCTTCTTCAAGGGGAAGCTGCTGTGTAACTTCGCCAGCCGGGAGCACACCCGCCTCGTCCCCATCTGCGACGTGATGCGAGGTACGCTGACCCCCCCCCCCCCCCCTCCCCAGCCTGGTGCATAAAGCCGGGTTTTGTTGCCGTTCCTCTCGCTATCCTCCACAGAGGCGTCTTTGTCTCCCCGGTTGTTTTTGAGCCTCGTCCGCTCGATCGGCGCACTTGTTTATCAGGCTCCTCTGTTGTTTCTCGCCTCGTCTGCATTGACCGTCAGACTGAACGTTTAATTGGAGCTGTTAAAAAGTGTAGTGGCACCACATTTTTTCCAAGGTGTTCTTGTTTCCGTGGGAGAATGGAAGCGACTAAGACTGTTTCAGGGAAGTGTTTTTGAGTTTTGAGCATGAGGTTCAGAGATGATATCCTGGTTTGCCGACCATGGAGTAATGTTGAGTTGACCACTCTTAAAAAAAAAAATGAGGCTCAAGTTCATTGGTTGGTTAGTAGCCAGTATTGGTTTTTTATCGGTGCTCAAAGGTGGACCGGTGGCTTGGTTCTTTTGGGGGATGTTTAGTGAGTCTTTGTGAAACCTCAGTCATGGTTTTTATTGTATTTCCTTCTTTCCGTTTTCAGAGTCCTCAATGCAAAACTCACGACACAACTTTGCATCCAGAGGAAGTGTCAGCGACAAACCTCCGGCCTCACAGAATAAAGGTACCAAGCGCCGTCGGACGTTAGACATGTGATGAGCTGAAACGTAGCGGGAAGTGTGTCCTGGGGCCTGATTTGAAATGCCTGTGTGTCTCTGTGTGTGTGTCTGTGTGTGGTAGCACCATAGCTGAGTTCTGTGTTGTCTTTTCTGAACAATGACTTGGGAAGTGGAGGGGAAGCCCCGGTATGTGTTTTGCTAACCTGACATGCTGAGCTTTGATGTAGTGCTGGATGTCAACTCACTGTGTACGGCTGCACACCTCTCAGCCATGACCGAAGCTGGCAGACTGATTCGAGAGACGTTACTGATAGTTACTGTTTTGGTACTGCCACGCTGGTGTGCGTCTGTTGTTAAATATCATGACTTGGCAGTTCCGGGAGAGTATGAATGCGATTTGGGTTCCCTCATTTGCCACTGGGGATGACACATGCCACAGAACGGGCTCGTCTCTGTGGACACAGTTCTCTTTCAGAATGACGCCACACTTTTTTAGACCTATCTACAGGGGACGTTGTGTAATGAAAGTCTAAATTGCTTTTGGACCCAGTGGATAGACATGTCTGGGGAAAAAAACACACGTTTTTACTACATTTGTTTTTGTTAATAGAAGTGTCAACATTATGCTATGTGAGAATATTGAGGAAGATAATCATGCAGAAATGTGTCACTAGGGGTTATAGTCTGAAAGGTCTGTTCCGCTTTGCTGAATACCTGCATCAGTGGGACCGATATATCCTGACGTGTGGCAAAAACAGTGATGGAATTTGTGTACGTGTGGGTGGTCTTCAGAAACAGACGATACTTTTAAGTGGAGCAGCTACTCATTTCATCCTGTCAGTCATTTAAAAAATTAACCACGTTAACCAAATTCCCAGACGTTAACCTGTCATTATTTTTGTAGTGAGGTCTCTGCAGCTTTTCCTTAATTAGCCTGCTGCCATATGCTGCCCGAGACACAAGCGCCAGTCTTCTTCTTCTGCTAAGGATAAGTGGTTGCAGGATGGATGGATGGATATTTAACCAGGGATGTCGATATCCTTTATTATTATTAGAGCTGTCATGATTACTCGATTTTAAACCTGATATTTAAAAAGCATCGATTTTTAAAATGTTCTTTTTCGGTTACTCGGCAATATTGTATGAGGAACACGGCGCATAGCAGACTAGGGTCCAGATAAAGAGCGAAACAGTCAATTGTGTGTGAGCATTTAACATTAAAAGTGAATGAAAGTGCATTTGTATGTCAGTATTGCAAAGCAGAATTTAAAATATTATCACAGCAGGACTGCAATGCGAATTTCTCTTAAAAGACGACATTCAGGTGTGACAGACTCACCAACTCATGAGGCATAGATATGAGCCATTTAGCCTCTCGGAGCAGCCTGGCCGGTCTTTGTTGCCACTTGAAATTCTTTTGCTTAAAATACGATTCCTATCGCATGTGAAAATAAAACAAAGGTTATCCCCGTCGCTTAGCCACATCATCTAACATCATATGGTACATAATGACCATATACTTTTATTTTTTTTGTGAATGTATTGGTTGTTTTAGGCTAAACGATACTGACATAAGTTCACATTCTGATGTTTTACGTTTTCGCAATATTTAGGAGTTGCAGATTAAGTATATAGCCAAATGTAACTTTTATACCAACGCAGTCTGCCAAATAAGTTAGTGTTCCTGTGAATTGTGCCAACAGCTCCGAAGCAGTGTTGACAAATCACTTGCTTACACAATATTGCCTCCATGGAATACAAAATATTTCCATTCAGAGGAGGACAAACGTGTTTTCGTGACCGGTTCTTGTTTGCTTTTCTCCCGTTCTCTCATTTTTGTTTAATTTCTCACAAATCGGCCACATGGTCTATGAGTGAGTCCAGCAGCAAAGACTGATTATGATTATGCTTGTGGTGTCTTGGAGAGCGCATGCAGGGCACATGCAGAAGCCGTAGCGGTAAACTTTTAGACTGGTTTTTTAAATTTTTTTTATTTTTTTTTTAAACATACTCTACATAGTGCTGAAAAGGAACTGTCATTAAAATTGCAAAGCTTGCTAAGTTTGGTTTCCTATGACTGCGTAAAAAAATTCCAGTGCAGTTTATTGATGGTTTGAATCCAGCAGGTCCTTGCGATGTGACTTGCATTTGTATGAAATGCCATGAAGATATTAACATTGCACATCTGGCAAGCCCATAAAATGAGGGCGGTTCAGTGGGTAGCGCTGTCGCCTCACACCGCCGCTTTGTGTCTGTGCAGTTTGCAGGTTCGCTCTGTGGGCGCGTAGCTTTTCGGCAGATTCTCCAGTTTCCTTCCGCTGTCCAAAAACATGCAACTTAAGTGAATTGGAGTGTCTAAATTGACTGTATGTGTGACTGAGTGTGCACCCTGCAATGGCTGGTTGCTTCCATCCTCGTGGCAATTGCAGTGTATATATTATATTATAATTAATCTGATGATTCATTCAGTAATCGTTTATACAGTATTGTGCAAAAGTCTTAGGAAGCCAAAAAAAATTATGTTTAACTCTCATGTTGGTGTAAAACTCTGCTGTTATGCCTAGCAAAGTGTGTCAGCTTAGCCATTTCAAAATAAACTAACCCTATTATTTCCATCAACCATACAATACACCCGTATGTTTTTTGACCTGACCACTAGCCCACCTCATACATATCTATTCAATATCTCGTTCACTTTTTTAACTAATTAAGTAAATTAATTAAGCGAGCTGGTGGTGAAATCTAATAAACACATAGAATGGTTCGGGTGCCACTGAGGAGAAGTTTGGGAACTGAAGTGGTGTTCATCTAGCTATCCAAGTAGATATCAGTAACCTTTTGGAGAACAGAAGACATTTTACTAGTTTTTATTGTGTTACTTATAATTTTCATATGTTCTTAAGTTAAATTATATTTTTTGGCCTAAGAAAATGTGCAGCAAAATCTTACTACCCAGATAAATAAATAGCGTTAAACATTTCTTTTGAGTGCCTAAGACTTTTGCACAGTACTGTATATATTACTTAAGCAATGCAATGGTAAAGTTTGTTGTTTAACCATTTAATTGGTTAAAAAGAAAGATCAATTGTTTTTACAAGGGTTGGACAATGAAACTGAAACACCTGGTTTTAGACCACAATAATTTATTAGTATGGCGTAAGGCCTCCTTTTGCGACCAGCACAATACCAGATCATCTTAGGAATAACAGATACAAGTCTGCACTGTAGCCAGAGTGACTGTGAGCCAATCTTCTTGCAGAACAGTGGCCAGGTGGAGGAAAACTTTTCCTGACTCGCTCCTTTAAAATACCCCAAAGTGGCTCAGTAATATTCAGACCTGGTGATTATGCAGGCCAGGCGAGATGTTCAACTTCACTTTCATGTTCATCAAACCAGTCTGTCAGCAGTCTTGCTGTGTATATAATCATCTTGATGCACGACCTTCAGGGTACAATGTTCGAACCACTGGTTGAACATGGTCTTCCAGAATGGTTCGATAGTTCATGGCAGTTTCGAGCTGCCCCACACCGTAACCCCGGATGTGGGAAAGACAGTGAAGGTGGGCTTGTGAGAGAATAATACATGTTTTATATTGTCCACAGACCAAGATTTGTGCTACTGGCACCATTGAACCCGATGTTTGGCATTAGCACTAGTGACCAAAAGTTTGGCTATAGTACTCCAACCATGAATACTGACCCTGTGGAGCTCCCAGTGAACAGTTTTGGTGGAAACAGGACAGTCGAGGTTCGCATTTAATTGCAGTGAGTTGGGCAGCGCTGGTTTTGTGTTTTTTGGATACATCCTGGGTTAGTACTTGGACGCCCCAGTCAGAGAGCTTCCTCTTATGTCCACAGTTACTCCTGCTGGATGTGGTCCGTCCTTTTTAATCGTATGCCGACATTATTCTTAATACTTTGGCTCTCAATGCACCACAAAGACTTGCTGTCCTGGTTACAGTTGTGCCAACAAAATGTGCACCAACAATTCATCCTCTTTTGAACTCTCATATGCCTCCCATTATGTTGTGTGGATTGCAGTGGTTTATGTACGGCTGTGCTGTTGCTCTGCTAATTCAGCCTTCACACTCTGCTGTCACTGGTGGATTATGCAAACAGTAAAGACTGGCCACCAGGCCATGCATATACAGGCATGAAACCTCAAACACTGCCCATATGTAATATAATTGACAAAGAAGTGAGATACACAGGCAGCACTGAGATGTTATGTAGATTGAAATTTCTTTAGTTTCAAATCCAGTGTTTTTCTGTTGTTGTACTGGTGCAGTGCCCAAAGTCGCAGGCAGAGTGTGATGGGTGTCAGTGTGTTCTGTCCTTATATTAATACTGCTGAATAGTGAACTTGCAACTGGACATTCTTTGGAAGCTCAGTTTAGTCACACTCATGCTGAGTCATGAATGTTTGTAATGTGCTTTTTCCTTACTTGTATGTCATTTTGTACTATATTTAGTGATTGGCTGGTTGCCAGTTAGTGCCAGTCAGGGTGTAAATTAGCGGTCACTCACCGATGGATAGGTGTGTCTGTAGTATAAGCTGCTTGCTGACATTTGTCTTCATGCGTTTTAGTCAAAAGAGAGTAACAGCAAAACTTCAGCTAGAGTTTTCCTGACCTCTAGTGGTCATTCGGGTCCAATTGCTTTGAAGCACTATGTTGTCAGCATGTTATATATAAGCGGTGGTGTTCAGTCACTTGGCTGTTCCTCTTTCAAGAGAAAAACTTGAAGCTCGTCTTGCTGCTGGTGCCCTGTCTGCTTTTGCTCGATGTCCTGGGCATTCATCCAGTGCGTTATTCTGCTGTGGGCAGTCGTCATTTCAGCCATTAAGCTCGGCCACAAGCCTCGTCTTTCTTAGTGCTGAGGATATAAGGGACAGCAGCTTTTATTTTTTTCACAAGGGGCTGTTTTGAAAGGTTTCATCCATGGCCATTTTTTTCTTGATGTCTGGACAAGTGGGGGTGTCTTTTGGGGCTTTTCTGTCGTCTTTTTTGTCAAACTTCTTTGGGGGGGGACCTTGAAGGTTTTGAGTGTATAATGGAAATGAGGATCTGTATGAATATTTAAATGTTTCTTTCTAACACAGACCCTAACCCCCTGACCCCCAGGTGAACATGCTGAGGAAGACTCTCGTACCCTGCTCACTGTGTCTCTGTCCAACTCTTATTTACAGGCTTAGGTCTGCAGTGTGGAAACAGGAGCAAGTCTGAGTTTTATTATACTTTTAATGGCAGCTCTGTCGATCACCCCGTGCAGTCCAAATCCAAAAGCACGTGGTATATTGATGAAGGTAATGCTTGCGAACCGAGCTGGGGGGCTTGGCGGAGAGCGACCTCTGTGGCCCCCACTGACCCTTCTGATTCTCCGTTTTCCAGGTTATCAAACGATGCCTTGAGACATTGTCATTTCCTTCCCCCATTTCTTTATTTTTTTTTTTAAACTGATTGGAAATGATGCGGCAGCTGGCCACTGAGATCCTCACCGTCAAGCCTTAGTTAGACTGGGGGTCCTAGTGCATGAACGACATGACCTGTGTGTGATCGCTAGCTTTTAACAATGCGCCCAGGCACCCCAAATATATATATGGCCTGCAGTTTATCCCACTGTACAAGAGGGCCATGTTTTTAAAGAAGCAGTTCAGGTCATCGCGGGGCCCATTTCAGTCCTGTCACTAAATCCCTGTTTTTGCACACCCTGCCTACAGGTGGAGCTGTTTACACACCTTGAGTTTTCAGCACGAGTTTAGTCTGAAATAACGCAGTAAAAGGGGTGATAGGCAAATGAAGCATCATGAACCGTTTGCTGTATTTTTTGGCCCCACTAGACGGTGCTGTTGGTTTGCTTTTGGGCATGCTTTGAGCCCCTTTATGAAGAGAGTACCATCTAATGGGGTCCGAAAATATGACAAATGGTTCATGAAACTTCATTTGGCCATCACTAAGTAAAAGCACCATGTTTCTGACCTGTTGGGATTGGCAGGGCGCATTAGTAAAAGACGTGCCTTAGTGTAGCTGTGGCATGCTGTTCAGCATGTTGGAGCCTCTCACCAGGGTGCGCTCTGTCACATGTGCTCCTGGCGATAGGCTGAAGTATACGGTGTGTTCACAAGTCGGTCGCTTTGGTCTCTGCTGTAGCACCTGCCTTAATGTAGGTGCACATGTGGAACTGGGGACCGCAGTACATCAAACAAGGTCTTCGTCTGGACTGCGCTGGTTAGCTGCAGTTCAGATAAGATGCTGATTTGATGAGTTGGTGCATGCATACATGTGCGGTGATCGCACCTTCGGTTGGTATGATGGTGTGCGGTCATAACCGGTGTGTTGCTGCCCTCCGCAGTTGGAGAAGACCCCGCCAAGTCCCTTACAGACACGCCATCTGACTTCAGCCAGGTGTCCCCGCCAACCCGGGCCACGCCCACCGGCTCACTGTCCAGCGACAACAAGTTCCACTCGCTGCCCTTCTACCCGAGCAGGAAGTGCGGCCCTAACGGTGGCATGACCAGCAGCCCCATTTCACTGTCCGTGCAGTCTGTGGCCGCAGAACAGCACGAGCCTGCCCCCCAACCTGCACCCACGCCCACACCTCCGGGCCCGCCCGGCAACCAGTACGGCCTGGAGGTCGGCTCCCTGGTGGAGGTGAAGGAGAGCCCCCCTCTGTGTGGGGTTATTCGCTGGGTGGGACAGCCCCCGGGGCTGTCAGAGCCTCTGGCTGGCCTGGAGCTGGTGAGTATCACACTGTATCAATGTTTCCCCGAGGATCCCCAGCCAGTCCACATTTTTGCTCCTTCCCTGCTCCCAGCCAATTAAGAACAGTGAATACCTGGTATGGGTGTGTTGGGAGCTGAGAGAGAGCAAAAACGTGGACTGCTGGGTGTCCCTGAGGACTGGCAACACTGCTCTATATTATGTTCATTTAAATTACTGTGCATTACTCTGCATAACACAGCTTTTATATATGTATGTGTGCTTGTGTAAATAATCTTAGTACAACACCTTTTTGTAGTAGTATGGGAGCTCAGTAGATAGCCATCTAGGGTTGGGTACCATTCACATTTGGTACCTGGAAATCCGTTCCAATACCCAGTGGTACTTTGTTCTGTGCTTTATTCTCTCTGTAATTACCAAAAATATCATTTCAGTTTGTAAATAATAAATCCAAACTTCAGATTTTACTTTAGAACATTTTACACACCATGCAAAATTAACACCCCCTTTTACCTCCCTTTTCCCTCCCTAAACATGTTGCATGGGTGATGTCATAGTTTTTATTATCTATGATTATGTCTGCATGTATAACCACTTAATATAATTACACTGAATAATTTAAACCTTCTAATTTCGAGTATATCATTTTTTATGCTTGGTATAAAAACATCAAACAGTATTACATGTTTTATTTAATTTTAACATTGTAAGTTAGCCTTTTTCTACAAACACTAAAACACAGTGTGTTTCGTCCTTGCGCATAAGTGTTACAATACTAATGCTACTGTGATGTCCATATCTAATGAAATTAAACAATAGCATAAATAATAAACTATCGAAAACACAAATCATTCCAAACAAATCACCCTCACAATGGAACACAGTGTGCCACATAACAAATTAATAAATTACAATGTGCAAAACAGCAGCATGGGTGGCATGGTGGTGCAGTGGTTAGCATGGTGGTGCAGTGGTTAGCACTGTTGCCTCACACCTCTGGGACCCGGGTTCAAGTCTCCGCCTGGGTCACGTGTGTGGAGTTTGCATGTTATCAGATTATCCTGTTATTGTCTTGGATTAATTAACAAGACGAACTAGCGAACGAAAGAAAGAAATCGGGTCTTAGATGGAAGCCAGCATGTAAATGAAGACTCATGTAAAGAAGCCAGCTTAGAGCCGATTCGTCTGCAACCACCCCATCACTAGTGTACTGTACCCTCTCACCCAGATGTGCTCTCAGGTATAGAAATTTGATGCCGATTGATTTGACATAAATCGGTACTCGATGACTGGGATGATACCCTGAAAAGTACCAAATCCGGTACCCAACCCTGCTGTCATCTTGCTCTGCCAAGGATGGGTGTTTATATCCCATCTCTACTTTGCGCAAGATCAGACTTACACACAGACTAACATGGACTGTTGCCCGTGGCTCCAATTTTAATATTTTTTTAATCAGGTTGTTACAGCGGTATTTAATTCTGTAGATAGGCCCCCAGCAATGACTTTAGTCCCACCCCCTTAATTCAGCCCTGTGTGAGCGTACTTTCTCTATACCTTGGGTTTCCTCGTGCCGTCCAAAGATACGCAGTTGGCGAATTGGCAGCATTAAATTGCCAAGAGGGTGTGAGGCACTATGAGTGTCTTGTGATGGATTAACAATCCTGTCAAGGGTGAATCCCAGCCCTTGTTCCCTGCGATGCCTGGGACAGGCTCCAGGCTCCAGGCTCCAGGCTCCCCGCAGCCCTGACCAAGATAATTGGTCAAAAGATAGATGGAAAGTTTTCGTTTGCACTACAGTATTTTGAGCTCTTAGTGCTTTATTGCACATTTTTTTTACAGTACATGACAAGGTGTTATGCCATCATTTATAATGTATTATAGCAGTTTGCAAAATTACAGCAAGTATGCATTTGAGTTGCATGTATTTTTAGTAATCTGTACAGTCCACCCTATATATATATATAATGGTTTTACCATTAAATGACATTTATCCTTTTTGCAATTCAGTTATTTGTACACCTAATTGTAGTAGGCCGAATGGCTGGACCCATTAGCTGACAGAGTGCAGAGCTGCTGCCATGTAATTGGTGATGCTCTGGTGTGACTCGTCGCCGCCCCCATCCCCCCAGGAGGAGGAGTGCATGGGCTGCACAGACGGCACCTTCAAAGGCACCCGCTACTTCAGCTGCCCGCCAAAGAAGGCGCTGTTCGTCAAGCTGCGCTGCTGCCGGCCAGACTCCCGCTTCTCTTCGCTGCACAACCCCCCCAACCCCATCGAACGCTGCAACTCCATCGGTGAGCCAGTGGGCCTGTTGCCTGGGGCCATTTTGGGGAGGGGGAGCGTAACAGGTGGCTGGGCTGAGCCGGCCCCCCCACACGCTGATGGTACAGCCCAGCATATCGCATTGCCTTTGAATGTGTACTGAAGGCTGGATGGTCCCATGGGTATGATGGGGGGGATTCCCTTTTCTGGCTGTCTGCAGCGTTCGGGTCCTACTTGAGTGAGGTGGTGCATGAAAACACACCTCCACGCACGGAGAACGAAGGCCTGGAGATTATGGTGGGCAAGAAGAAGGGCATCCAGGGCCACTACAACTCCTGCTATCTGGACTCCACCCTTTTCTGGTAAGAGCGTATTACTGCCCCCTTGTGGTCTCTGTATTGGGTTTTTGATGATGTATTATTATTATTTTGTTGTTGTTGTTGTTTTTATTTGACCTGGTGGTTCAAATTTTTGGCCAAGTCGTAAGCCTGTTGGATGATGTATCCTGCACCAGAGCAGATGAACCTGAGTAACCCGTGATGTGAGCTGGGTTTGAAGCCAGAATCCTGTCTGGACTGGAGTGAGCCCACTGGGCTGGGCTCTGTCCTAATAGGTGTCTCCTTTCCTGCTCTCAGCCTCTTCTCATTCAGCTCCGTTCTGGACACGGTCCTGCTGCGGCCACGGGCCAAGACGGACGTGGAGTACTACAAGGAAACTCAGGAGCTTCTGCGCACGGAGATCGTCAACCCGCTGCGCATGTGAGAGTCGCTGCCGTAACTACTGGCGCAACATGCAGCATTCACATTCCGGCTGTCGCATTCACTGCTGTTAAAAAAGGGGTGATCTTAATTCGTTGTGTGCTGCGGGATCAAACTCACCCCCTAAAATAAACCCAGCACTCCCACTGACCTGCTGGCCATTATTGACGGACCTAACTGAGGGTCAGCCTTGAAGCCCAGTTCTAACAGCATTTCAGCACCTTTTTCTGACTATATGGGTGAGAGGGTCATATAACCTGCAAGAATTGGGTGTTTATTTTTCCGGTAGTTAGTTTTCTATCCCATAATACCCTTCACTTTTTATCCCCTCTCTCTACTGTTGCTGCGTTTCCAGTCATGCTGTCGCCAGATCTGTACGTGGTACAGAGACAACTTCATTTCATAGGGAAGCTTTTAAAAAGGACCAGGTTTCGTACAGCAGAGGTTGCGTTACGTTGATGAGTACCATGTGCTTCCATCAGCCACGGGTACGTGTGTGCCACCAAGGTGATGAAGCTGAGGAGAATTCTGGAGAAGGTGGAAGCAGCTTCTGGGTTCACGTCTGAGGAGAAAGGTGAGTATGCTGGTTGGATGGCAAGCCTGGGGGTGGGGGGTGTGGCCTAGCATCCCTCAGCATCTCTTCGGCTTTTCTCACCCCCCATGTGTATCTGCAGACCCTGAGGAGTTCCTCAACATCCTGTTCTACCATATACTAAGGGTTGACCCCTTACTGAAACTCAGGTGAGCAGCTCTGGTGACTTTTGGATTTTATATTTGTTTTTCTTACTGGAGTCATGCCAGTTGGCTTTGCTCTGTTACCTGTCGCCCTTTTAAAATCCAACAACCCCAAAATTGGGAATATGGGGGTATCAAAATTTGGATATAGGTCAACAACAGAGCAAAGACCTGGTTGCAGGTTCATAGTGTCACAGATTAATCCCATTACATGGATTCTTTAGATCTGCAGGACAAAAAGTCCAGGACTGTTATTTCTATCAGATCTTCATGGACAAAAAGGAGAAGGTGGGGGTACCCACCATCCAGCAACTCCTGGAATGGTCCTTCATCAATAGTGATCTCAAGTTCGCGGAGGTAATGCCCCAATGTTGGCTGTGACTCTCGACGTGCTATCTGGGCATCAGATGGATGCCCTTTCGCCCAGTTAACCCAGTATCTTTGTGTCCAGGCACCGTCCTGCCTTATCATTCAGATGCCTCGTTTCGGAAAGGACTTCAAGATGTTCAACAAGATCTTCCCGTCTCTGGAGCTGGACATCACCGATCTGCTGGAGGACAGTGAGTAGGAAGGCCATTGATGGGGGTGGGAGTAAGGTCGAAGGACATCACCGTGGTTACCATAATGGTGGGAATGGTTTGTGCACTGGTGGTGTTGGTCAGTATGTGTGCATGCCAGACATGCTGGATTTATCAGCGCTGTGCCGGTGTGTGGTTGGCCTCAGCTCCCAGGGAGTGCCGCATCTGTGGAGGTCTGGCCTACTTCGAGTGCCGTGAGTGCTACGAGGACACTGATATCACGGCAGGCAAGATCAAGCAGTTCTGCGAGACGTGCAACACACAGGTAGGCGCAGTCAAAGAGCCCATTCTCGTTACCTCCACGCTGGCTGTAACTTTGTACATTCAGTTGCTCCAGGGATTGACTGACCCTGCCTTCTCAGTTGCAGGTTGCTTTGGATAAAAGTGTCTGTTAATGTAATAAATGTAGTCCTGCTAGCATGTAGTACCCCCTAATTCCTCTAGGTGGAAATAATTTGCACTTGGAGTTCTATCAGTATGTAGTTTCAGAGATTTCCACTAGGTGGAGACAACACATAAGTTATGCAGTTATTATCCAGTAGCTTGTAGGATGAGAGCCACTTACACTGGTTGCTGTGTGACGGCGTTTGCTTCTTCCATTCAGGTCCACCTGCACCCCCGGCGGAAGGCCCACCGGCATGGCCGGCTCTCAGTGCCGCGGGAGCTGCAGGAGGGCGTTCGTCGCCAGGGTATCTTCCCCCGCCAGCGCATGCAGCTCTTCGCCGTGCTGTGCATCGAGACCAGCCACTACGTGGCCTTCGTCAAATACGGCGCCGCAGAATCCGCCTGGCTCTTCTTCGACAGCATGGCGGATAGAGACGGTACGTGCAGGGTGCCAGCTGCTATTAATTAACGGGCGGCCCGGTGGCAGGTGTTTGCCCACGTCCGCTGCGGTTGCGCCGGATGTGTGAATGCATCACGCTATCGCTGCCAAATTGGCAGAGCATGTCACTCTATTTTACGCGAAATGTGTGGAAAATCAGTCTTGGAAAGCAGCAGCAGTAGCTGCAAATCCGTATGTTTGACTGAAATGAGAGAATTCCGAGCACTGGGAGGTTGGTGGATCTAAAAGGCAGGACCTTTTGTCATTCACAACCCAGGGTTGAATTCACTCTTGTGCCCCCAAGCAAGGCCCCTTAACTTGCTCCAGGGACTGGCTGAACCTCAAAAAATTTGCTGAATTTAATGGATTGTAATGGATTCTGTGGTTCCCCAGGTGGACAGAATGGCTTCAACATTCCCCAGGTGTCTCCATGCCCAGAGGTGGGCGCCTACCTGAAGATGACGCCCGAGGAGCTGCACGAGCTGGACCCCAAGAGCATCCAGGGATTCGCCCGCCGCCTGCTTTGTGATGCCTACATGTGTATGTACCAGAGCCCCACCATGAGTCTCTACAAGTAGGCCAGGCCAGGCCCAGAGCTTCTGTGGACGGACGGTGGGGGGGCAGACACGGGACCTCGGCCACTCCCTTTGCCCAATTTCTACACCCAGGTCTACGATGAGAAAAGGGAAAGAACGAAAAACCCTGTTGCACTGTGCATTTGTCCAAGTTTTTGTCGATCCATGTCTCTTCTAGTGGTGGAGAGGGGTGTGCGTGTCTGTATGTGTGTGTGCGTGCGTGCGTGCGTGCATGTGTGCTCAAGTGCACATGTTTGTGACTTGAAATGGAAGCCACTTGTTGGCGTCCGACACAACAGAAGAGTGAAAAGACTCACCATATAATCAGGAGCGGACTCTCTGTCCCTGGCTTTACATCAGGGCTTCATGTGACTTCGTTGCTTTAAAAAAAATAGTGTGTGTGTGTATGTATGTATGTGTGTATATATACATATACATATACATACATACATACATACATACACACACACACACACACACACACACACACACACACACACACACAGATAGATACAAACACCTCTAGATGTGTGCGTGTGTATGTGTGCGTGTGTGTATATATATATGTATGTGTATATATACACACACACACGCATACATATATATGTATATTTATGTATAAATGCAAAAAAAAGTGAAAATGTATATAGTGGTTAAAGGGGTCGGGAAAGGTTGTGTCTGTAAAAGTTCCATCCACTGTAACTAAATTGTCTAATTGAAACCAAAATATATAAATGGAAGTTTTTTTTTTTGGAAAAGATAAATAGTACTTAAACTCTATATGAATTGTTTTGTGTGCTGTTGCTTTGACAGTTTTGAGAATCTGTCATGGTTCCTGTCATTTTGCATGGGTCAACATTCAGAACAAATGTTAATACATATTGCAGGGGTCATGTGCCAGGTTGTGTTCTAATACGCCGTTCATTTGAAACAGTTCAGGGTACCCTCTTTAAAAAATCCAAGCTCTATGCTTTCTGAAGCATAAAAACTTGGGATTCAGGCCTGCTCGTGCAAAGCTGACCTAGGTGTCGATGTGAAACGTTTGGCTAAGTTGCTTTTGTTACCATTTAACAAGCCATTAGCTTTTATTTGCAGCAACGGCTCTTATTTGTTATAACATTTTCTCTCACTTAATGCTTCCACTAGCTACAGCAGTATGCTGCCAGTGTATTAACAGCATTGCATTGTGGGAAATAAGCAAGCTGTTCTATGCCTTAGGATTGGCATGTTGTTACTCATCCTACCATGGCCTGGGATACAAGCCTTCCCATTAAAAGAATAAGTAAAACTGACTGAACACTCAGTGAGTGTGAAGCAGCATGTGGTTCTGTGGGTTAGAACCATGCCTGTGATCAGAAGGTTGCTAGTTTGAATCCTAGAGTCAGCAGAGTGATATCACCATGGGGCCCTTAAGCAAGGCCTAATTCAACCACAGACCCGGCTGTCGTGAATGTGTTTCGCGTTGGATAAAATTGTCTGCTATATAAATTCATGCAGTATAGTAAAATGTAATGATGGACAAAATGATGTTTCATGAACCATTTTCTTTGACCACACTAGATGGTGCTCTTGGTTTGCTATGGGGCATGCTTTGTGCTCGCTCTTGTACAAAGAGCGCCATCTAGTGGGGTCAAAAGGTACAACAAATGGTTCATGAAGCATTATTCTGTCATTCACTAGTAAAATGAGTGGGGGCCGCCAGTATTAGGACCCCTTTCGCCAACACTGCTGTGTGTCATTGTTCACAGGCAGCGAATGGTATAATGTCCTCCCCACCCCACCACCATCACCACCCCCACCACAAACGGCCTTTTCCTAAGGCACTCTGCCTGTGTAGGCCAGCAATGGCTATATCACACCCATCCCCCATGAAATCAGCGGAGGTGCATATGGATACACTGGATAGTAGCTATAAAGGCTTCTGAACTGGCCCCAGGGAGCCACATGTACAGGAAAGAAGCAAATAGCTCAGTGTTACTACCACACATCATTCACTGCTGATTCCATCAATGTTAACTAAAATAAAAGAACCTATTTTGAATGAGCACCTGTCTATGTGTTTTTGCATGGGATGGGATGGGGGTGTGGAAGAAATCAGAGGATTAACATGTACGGACATACTTTGAGCCTGGCTTTAAGTACTGTTCCCATCATTTTGGTGGTGGCAAGTGTCATATCGGAGGAGTTACTATTGGGGAGGTTAAAGCTTAATACAATTTAAAAACAAAGGTATATTTAGGGGAGGGAACCAACTTAAATATTGAAGGGTACATGCCCCCCTCATTTACTATGACCCTGGGGGTGGCCACAGTTCCAAGATCTTTCCATGGGTCATTGGGTGACACAATGATTGTTTTTCTGAGGTTGTAGACATACGTGGCATTGTGTTTCTCTGCTTTTTAAAAACTTCTTTAGTACATCAAAGTTTTTAATATACGCATGGATCCTTATGTAGTTATTTTGTGACTAAATGTACAATCCTGTCTGTCAGGGTACAAGGTACGTGGCATCCACGCAAGAAGAGGCTGGTTCTAACTGAAAGGGCCTGTGCGTCCAGTTGTTCCTCCTTTTGGGTCATATGACCTCCGTTCTCCCTGACGCCCTTGGCATCCCACTCGTACGCTGCTGGCTTTCGGCTAAAAGTTGGAGGCCCAGCGGTAAGTTCATAACTGCCAGATAAGTATTCTTCAGCACAGCAGCTGGTGCACAATGCCCTCTTGTATAGCTTTATGTGACAACATATGCCAGCCGCCCTTCGCATGCGATAATTTAGCTGGGGGAGCAGATGGGCTAAAGTATTGTTATTCTCACTCCAGCTCCGATCCCGGGGGGGAATTGCTAAATAAAATCAAAGCAGATGGACCGCTGGGGCCTGGGCTGCGCTAACGCTAAACAGCTAATGTGCTGCCACCGCTGGCTGATCACTGTCTTTGTGGGCCTGATCGCTCCCCTTTGGAGGGGGTCGGGCGTCTCACTGGGCACTGACTCAAGATCAAGGTTCAGGAATGGGCAAAAGCTAAAAAAAATGCAAAGCTGTATGAATACGTATTTCCTACAGCCGACCTTTCCGCATCCAGACTTTCCCCATCGAAATATCCAGGGTTGTGAACCTGGCATGACCACTGACACTTTCAGACACTCATACAAGAAACCTTATGGCAAATCTATATTATTCCATTATAAACCTAAAATTGGCTATATCAAAATCACTGGGGGAGTTTGCAAACCCTATACACTATTTACAAAGTAATGAAACCATTACAATGCCTTGTGATGGGCTGGCCCCTTGTCCTGGGTTGTTCCCTGCCTCGTGACCATAGCTTCCGGGATAGGCTCAGGACCCCCCTGACCCAGAAGGATAAGTGGTTTGGAAAATGGATGGATGGGTGGAAAACCGTTACACACATGAAAATGCCCGTGCATGTAGGTGCAGATTTGCATGGAATTGAAAGTCTCATTCTATTCAACTGACCAAGTTATAACCTTGTATATCGCGTTATCGGCATAAGAATTAAAATGGGAATTTTTGGGAGGTTTGCGAAAGCTGCAGACAACACACAAAAAATTAGTAATTCATAAATGCGTAAATTATATGTACAGTTGAGTGGGGTTTGGAGTCTTTGGTAGCCTCTCGTGTGTTTTTGCGTGGTGATCTCGTGGTCATCATTGTGTCTCGTGTTACTTTGCTTTGCTCACCAATTGGACCAATTGGAAAAGCACGGTTTTTCTAGATTCTGCCCTTAAAGCCCGTGATGTGGAAAGGTTGACTGTAGGGCTGGGCGATATGACCTCAAATCAATATCACGATCCATTGAACGTTTTACCTCGATTACAATTAATGAATGATTATTTTGATTTTGTTTTGTTTGGGTTTTTTGCCCTCATATGTGACTGACAAGGTTTGTACTGTAAATAAACTTTAAAAACTGGAATTTTTTTCTAATGAAGACTCTATATCTTTGATTTCAAAATAACTGAAGGAAACACACAGCACAGGTCAACCATTTATGATTATTTATTGAATATTTCGAACAACTGAAACCAAAGCACCAATCGCTTGAAATGAAAACGTCTTAGGATAAAGGTCACATTTTAGTTTTAATGTAAAAGTAAGCTCCATAAAAAAGTAGAAAATCAAAAGTTTTCATTCAAGCAAACTAAATAAATTACAGTGGAAACCGTATATAGCGATTACGCATTTCTGGGTGAAATTGATCGCTTTAAGTGGATGATCACTATAACGGATTTTTTTCCTTTATGTCTGAGGCAGATTACCATCTAATTGACATTTGTATAGTTATTACACGAATATAAGTTAATAAAACGCTATTTACTGAATTGTATTGACTTTTAAAATACAGTACAGCTGTTTCAAACGCTTCTCAAATTACAGTGCTGCACAATTAAGTTAAATTACTGAACTGTGTATCATTGAAATGCGGTAAAATACAGTACAATACATAAAATATAGCTTATTGTAGTTTCGATACTAAACCTCCATGGCTCATTGGCAGTTTATTATAATCTTTGATGAGACTATATTCGTAACTGAGAGAAAATTACTTTCTTTTTCCCCGTCATGTTTTCTGTGCTGGCAGCATTAGCCTTAGGTAGCTATAACCAGAAGCAGACGGGTTACCGCAACTCAAAGTAGGCAAGTAAAGAAAAGAATTACCGTAATTTAACATTTTTCCATATGTAATGTATAAAAACACCAAACATGAACAATGTATGCGGACTAATTGATTTCTATAAACGAATTATTTAAACAGAATTTGTAGAGGAATGATTCTGTCCGAAGCTTTTTGATCCATATAAACGGCTGATCCCTATAACCGTGATCACTACATGCGGTTTCCACTGTATTTTAAATATTGCTAGTGTTTAAACCGACTGGTGGTATTACCTATGGTAGCTCAAACAGTTTTTGCGGAGTGTTTATACTTGACCTCTTTTTGTTTTCCTTTGGTGTAAGCTGCTGAAATGAAACAGCTGAGAGTTTGAGTTCGTCTCCATGCTGCTTCACGTAGCAGACTGGACGGGCCGGAGTCACGTGACAACTCACGCGGTAGTATGAATAAGGGGACGGTACATACATATATTTTTTAAGTATTAACAGAATATTTAAAAAACGAAATAACCATCATGGACAAGACCACGTCGATTAGGGGTTCTGAATGTCAGATTTGATTAATTTCCGATTAATTGCCAAGCGATAGTTGACTACTCTAAAATTTCCTATTCCTTTTCAAGTTTCTAGACACATCACAGAAATACATATTTAAACTTATCTGACTGGAAATTTATGGCTGTCGTCCTGTTTTAAAAAGACGCTGATCGGCTAAAGTAGTTGGATAGAAGGAAGAGAGAGACGACGAGCACGTGACATTGGATTCAGAAAAGAATAAAGGTAACATACTGCTCCGGTTAGTGTTACACAAATCTTTGTGTGTCTATGTAATGGCAGTGACTTTAGTCCGTTTCAAATTACAATATTTTTCATGCTTCCCGACACCGCATTTCTCCACCGTATTTACAACATCTAGGTGCTCTATTGCTCTATTGAGTTTACAGACGTCTTCGCTTTTTCACGGCTCTAGTGAATAAAAACGTGCGAGGATAATTGTTTTAGCCTTGCCTGGAGCTGCATTTCACACGAACGTGACCTTTCTGCTTTTGAAAAATACTGTATTTTACTATGTAAACCGTCTGCCATGTTATATTTGTAACTCCTATTTATAATTTGCACGTTCTTCTGTGCATTTATACACAACCGTATTTGTAATTCTGTAATTCATCTTCTCACAAATGTCTGAGCAGAATTCTAAATTGCAGCATGATTTCCATATCTCTGCAGAGCAGGGACATCTTACTCTTCAGAATCACATCGAATAACTGCTTTGACAGATTCCCAGCATTATGCACAAAGCTATTTTCGGTCTATTTTGTACTGGCTTATAAATATAAATCTCACACTAGAGACCTAGAGGTTAAACGCCATAATCCATATCAGCCTCCGCAGCTCCAATAGCATCAAAATTTTATACAGAACAAAACATTAGGGTCAAACTAACACTATTGCGGTGGGACAGAATTCTTAAACTAGGAGCGCGCCAAACCTGCTCCTGTCGACCAGATTAGGGAATCCATTTTAATTAGCACCCAACAGACACTTTAACATGAGGTCAGTGACTTGCTTTCAAAATAACTACCCCACTAAAGGAATTATGAGAAAGGTTTCTGACCCTTGCAGACCCGGGTCAGGCCAAATTCTGGAATGATCCGGCTCTCGCACATCCCACAGTCAGCGCATAGTGTCATCCTGTCGCACACCCCTGTCATCCCTCCTCATTGGTCAGACAGCAGGTTTCCTGCCAGCCCATTACATGCAGCATGCCAAGCTAGCGACTGACTTCCGGCTTCCAGGGAAAGAGGCTTAGCGCGCCATTGATCCAGCATTACATTACTCCACTCACCTCGCGGGACGATAATGTCGGGATTGCTGCCGAACCCGTGCCGTGTCCGACATCAGCTTTCCCTTATGGTGTGGGACGCGGCCAAGATAATTAAAGCAAGGCCCCGAATTAATAGCGGCAGCAAAGCTTGTCAAGACGTTTGAGGGAAAGCGGAGCCTGGCGGAACATGTGGACACTTTCCCGAGGTCCAGCGGAGCCTGGAACGGCAGCTTATCACATTCTGTCACTCACATCTTATGGTGATTCGGATGTGGAGGTGAAACGGGGGTTGGGAGGGAGCGTGAGAAATGATCTGAACTACTGAACAGGCTCATTTACAGCTGGGAGCTCTAAGTTGTTTCAGTGTGTTGGTCTTTGATCTGGGTGGTCTGTGAATGAAGCACAGAGGAGGTCGTGTTGTATTTTTTGGCCGGATACTGATGAGGAATTTCAGGCTAGCTTGGGACTACGTGACACAGAATGACAAACGTGCAAAGAAAACGTGAGTCCTCCTCAGTGTGGTGTCTACCGGCCAACACGTCGCGGAGATGCCATAGCTGTGCGCGGTGACACGAGGGTGACACTAAATATCCCTCCCCTCTTTTCGCCCATCAATTCACGTACCAAGCCTTCCTCTCTTCCTCCCAGCCCCCCCCCCCCCCCCCCCGGGGGGGGGGGGCAGAAGGGCGGGCTGAACAACGGAATGGTTAAAAAAAGTGGGGGCGCAAACAGACACCCCCCCACCCAGAGGCACCG
>JAODJX010000007.1:12151199-12163192 GCA_026776945.1 Isichthys henryi | reverse complement strand
GCCCCAGGCAACGTAGCTCCTGGGATCATTGGAACACGCAAACCCCTCCACCACGATAAGGTCTCGGCTCCAGGAGGAGTATAACTGAAGTTTTCATTTCATATTTACATCTTATTTATTTGGTGGTTGCTTTCATCTAAAGTGATGATGATTTTTGAGAAGGCAGGTCAGACAGTACCTGGAGTAATTGGGGATTAAGCGTCTTGTCTCAGGGGCCCAACAGTGACATTACTCTGCCAACCCTGACCTGTCCTAACCCTCTGCACCCAAACCCCCTGCGGTGAGGAGGCAAGTTTTCTTTTTTTTTTAAAGCAGCTTGAAATGTATCTTCTTAATTTCCAGTTGTGTTGGTATTATTTTAATGTGGCAATATGTCAGTAAACAATGACCGTCTGATTATAGACACAGTGCCCTAACAGCTACACACCACCCCTAGTCATGTCATACCAATTCATACATTAAAACATTTTTCTCTGCCCACCTTGATTTTCTCTCCATCCCCTCATGAGCAGGAATTAAGACACAATAAGAGGAAAATATAATTAGCCTAATTGGATTGCCGATCGCTTGATCACGGTGTTCATAGCTAATTATGTCTGAGCAGAATACAGTAGCTCCGAGGTCTGAATATAATTAATTCTCATTCACATCTCACAGCGAAACCCGAGGTTACAGCAAGTCGATGTAGCGCACGGTATTTGGCAGGAAATAACTTGGAGCTGACAGTAAATATGAAAGGGTAAATATGAAAAGCTCAGCTCAGTAACCACAGCCGCGTGGCTCAGCATGTCGTAAGGGAAATCGAAAGTCGATAGCGGGAAATCCTCATACAGCATTTCAGAAGGAGACCATTAAATTACTTAGCGAGATATTAAGGCCGGCGATGTCAGCTGCCGATACGGCCCACGACTTATGAGCTGCCGGTAATATTAATTGGGCCCGATCGTTTGCGGGATGAGCATTGATCCCTTCAGTTCTCATACGTGACAGTGAGCCGTGTAGCGATTAAGGACACGGACCTCCAACCCGAAGGCCGATGAGAGCTAACTGCCCCTGCAGCAGTGTTTTAGGTGAAGGCACCATGCTGAAGCAGATATACTATCAGGTCCCAGTATTAAGAAATGTGAGCTGGTAGGGGGAGAGGTTACTCTCTGTACACTGATCCTTAGCAGGGTCATGGGGGACCTGGATAGATAGGGCAGAAGGCAAGGATGCATCACATTAGAGGAAACACTGCTTTGAGACACAGGGGATTTCAGCAGCCAGGATTCGAACCCTCACCCCTATGTTTTTTTAGTTAACCTGCTCCCGGCATATTTGACACAGCCTTTTAGTGAGCCCAGATAGGCGGCCTAGGATGGTCCATTTCATGGGGATGGGCCCGGCATGGCCCAGGGACCCTGGGGGCTCGCTTGACGTGAGAGGTGTAATGCGATAACATCAACCATAATTGTGTGAGACGTAATGTGCTCGCTCCCGGGGCAGTGGGAGGAGATCAGGGCTGGGCGGGAGGGGGCACTGGCCCTTTTCTCATCAATTAGGGAGTGCAGGAGGTGAGGAACACCCTCTCTCTGGAAACTGTGGCCGAAATACCAGGAGCCAAGTCAGGACACACACCCAGAGTCACGCATGTGGCCCTGGCTGGGTCCATGGCAAGACGATCAGTAGTGTGGCTTTCCTAGTAAAGGAGCCCCCCCACTGTGTCCAGCCAATCAGAGCAATGCTGCTCAGACAGGTGATCCACACCAATCCTCTGTCCGCTTCACAAGCAGAGGGAAGGATGATATCAGTGTGTGAAACAGTACTATGATGCTTTATTTGCCACTCGCACAAGCACAAACACAACGTCATGCTTCTTTTTACATGCCCTGTCATGCTCTTCTTTGAGACACACGTTTACAGTCAAGTGTAAGGCTTGAGGTCCGAGCACGAGGTTAGGCCATTTTTCCATTGCCCCGGAAGCATTTCGGGAAGTTAAGGGCCTTGGAAAAGGGCCCAACAGACATGTGACTTTTTCTGCAAAAAAATGGTATTTGAACCAGGGACCTTCTGATCATGACCATAAGTCATTATTTACGCCGAAGAGCTTCAGAAACAAACTGCGAGACCCTGCGCTTCTTAAAGTCATTTTCAGGGAAGTCACAGTACTGTTAACATTTTGACATTAGACTGAATATTAAACATTGAGAATAAATGCTTTAAAAAACAAAATACTCATCGCACACGTATTTCACAGCACATTAATCCAGGATATTCCCGCATGAACTGTCCTCCAGTCAGAGCAATGGCATGCAATACTCACCAATAGTGGATATGAACTGCTAAAAATCAGGAACGGCATCAGGTTTCAATGAGGCAGGTCATGCAGGTACCTATGAGACTGGATGGATACCAACCCGCCTACAGCACATGGACACATTCTTGTTAGGAGACCTGTGCCCCATCCAACATCTTCATTTTACTGAAATAATGCATATTTGTCTTTACAGCTCTTTTGGCTGCTCTGTGAAGCACTTGCAATTACGGCTGCACTGTAGTTTAATGAACACCCCCCCCCCCGTATAAGCTCTGATAAGATATGCTTTGATTTTCCTTGAATTTACCCACAATAGTTCAAATTCCTTTTGATTCAAACACAACAAAGAAGCCCTTCTTCCCTCTGGCTGCAGTTAAATCCCAAAATAGATGGTAATAGCGGGAATTAAAGAAGGAGAATGGTAACAGTAAGAATAATGGTCAAAGTGGAAAACCAGTTTATCAGTATCTCAGAGAGCTCTCTATCTGATTTTTACTGCTTTTTACTGAAAACAAAAAAATAACCTTCCTAGTTATTTCAACAACAGTAGCCCGGAAAAGCCACCCACCCCCCACCCCGAATGTGCGAGTCTCATTTGAGGTCCCCCCCCTTCGAGCAGCCCAAAGTGCGCTGCTCATGTCGCTGAATCACTAAGATTATCCAAAGTGCGCCCTGAAGAATTCAGAGCCTACGAACAACCTCAAGGCGCCTCTTAGCAGAGCACAGTAAACAGACTTACGAGTGTCCTATTTCCCACACCCCCGCCCTGGCCCGCTAAGGAAAGAGAAGCTGTTTCATAGATTAGTCATATACAATAACAGATTATCTCTGCACTGCTGCAATCGTACAGGTTAAGAGATGAAAAGGTCACCATTTCAAGTCCCCAGAGGGAAACTGCTACTCCATAATGTCAAATAAGGTACCTAAATTACTTCAATAATGGATCCAGCTGTACAAACGAGTGAAATTATGAGCCACGCAAGTGGCCTCTAGTGAGACGGTGCCTTAGCGTACAGTTACGCCTTCCTGTAGTCACTGCAAAAGGGTACAGTGACGGTCACTGCTGACCCCTCTGTGCGACCGGTACAGCTTTCTTTGGATGCATAACAACAAAAGCACAACAAGGCTGCTGGAAAACCTGGACATTCGTCCAAGGATGGAGCTCATGGACTCTGAGCCGCCTTTCCCATCCACTTGACTTTGCCCAGAATCACCAAACCATGCGCTGGTTAGCCTTTGGCCTTGCTTCCTATCACAAAAAATAGCCAATGAGAGGGAATGACCTGTTGCTGGTGGTACATAATGAGCCCATATATCCCCGGTTCCAGAAAGAGGGTGTAGGGTGGGCTTTATGAGCCTTTCATTCTGGAAAGCAGGTCCCCCCAGGAAAGGAGAGACAGGTAGGTTTTAATGACCCCCGCGTCTAACGAGCTGAGTGCAGGCCTGCCCTGCAGCGGGGGTGGCCTGCCCTTTGATACGGCCCTTTGGAGCAATCCTATGGCCAACAATTAGCCAGTGAAAGTGGTCCTCTGCTTTGCGTCACTTTTTACATGCTAGGTAAGACGTCCGCGGCGTGTCATAAAACGGCCCGTAAAGCATGCGGGTCAAGGCAACTCCACAAACCCCCCACCTCCCCACTCCACACCACTACCACATACTCTGGAACCGCAAAGTTCAACCACCACCCAACGCCAGGCCCCAGTGTGTCAAGCAACCAGTTCATGCTAGACTTTGCTGGTATGTACTTTTTCATACGTACAGCATGTTCATGGTATTTTCAAAAGCAACACTAGTATAATATTGTGAATTTGTCAAGCATGATACATTTATAGGATAAATTTTGCTTGATCAAAAGACCAAGATTTCAAAATACCATGGTATACGGTATACCATGTTTTCGTAACACCACCCAGGTCTAGTTCATGCTCCCACAAACCATCCCAAAACTCTTCTAAATACCTTGATTACTTTCCTCATAAGAGTCACCGGGTCACAGCTTCTATTAAAATGATGAAAGTGTAGCTCAGGTAGCATTACGGCCAACCAGAGGTGGACATTTATGGTGCAGAAAGTAAAAATCCAGACCAAGATTTTGTTTCAACCAACTAGTTGAGCTCTCTGTGACTGTGACTCTTTATGCTCAACTGGTTGGTTGAAACAAAATCCTGGTTTGGATTTTTACTTTCTGGACCTGAAATGTCCACCTCTGCAGCCAAGCCTAGAGATGAGGGCCATTCAGAGCACCCCACACATCCCATGTTTCACCCTCCACATTTAACCACACAGGGTTCTGTAGTGTCGCATGGTCTCAGATTAATGAGGCCCCTCTGTGATGGAACCTTTCTCTGGGCTGTGCCGATAATGAAAATATGCAGGTTTAAATGTGTATCAACAGAGCATCCATCATGCGCGATCACACTGTAAACACTGGCCGATGAGCTTGAGGGGGCGGGGCTTCACAGCACCGTCGTGTCACACCATTAAGGGGCCAGGCCACTGTGGGGCACTGTACTCCAGCATACCTCTTGTTCCCTCCCTCCGGGCCGCACTTAGCCTTCGGGTGCCTGCACGCCTGGCCGTGTCAGCGGTGGGGAAAATCGGAACCCCCTAGGGCATCAGAACAGACCAACCAGGACTTTAACTCCATGTGGGCCTAAGTCAGAACACCTGAACAGCTAGACAAATAACACCCCCCGTGCAGTGCTAGCCTTATGTCTGCAAGCCACCAATTAGGGACTTACCCCCTCATTATTCCCATGTAGAGTATGTGTATATATAAACACAGGCCACGACGACAGTAAAAACACACACAAAAGGTCACACACGCTGAGAACATGCACACTGTTGTGCAAAGGCAAAGCATGTAGCTGCATATTTTATAAATAAATTGAGTTATGACAAACTATTATGCTCTGTTTTATGTAGAGACAAAATATTTTGGCTGAACTACACTTCGTTTTGAATAAAATGTTATAATTATCGTACCTACTACACATAAGGGTGGACAGTCCAAAAAAGTTTTGACCTTTTACTCAGTGTAAATACTGTTTTGTCTTTATAGGGCAAAACTGGTGCTACGGGGGCGACGAACAGGGCAGGAACCATGCCAATGTCCTCTGATAACACAAAAATGCTGCTGCTGTCATTAATTACACACTGAGTTACACACACACTGCCAATCTGCAACATGAGTTACTTTTACGTTTTTTGCTAAGTGATGAATCCTTTAATTACTTAAAACAGTTCAACAGGGAGCCTTGTCTGGTAGTAATGGTAGGAAACACACCCTGCTATACACACATTTCCTCAAGGTAAGCACACTGAAATAAAGCGTTCTTAATTAAACAACCATAATGGACAGATGAAGGTGGAAATCCAACCAGTTAAAAGCCCAGATTTCTTTTCACGACAGATGACTTGATTTTTTTTTTTTTTTTTTTTGTTTTTTTTTTTTTTAAAAAAAGCATATCTTGTTCTCAGAGCTTACAGTCAAACAGTGATGAACGCCTGGACCTCAGAGTGCATGATTCTACATTTTTATAAACTCCATAAAGCAGTGTGATTAACACCAGAACCGAGTTAATAAAAGCATTCAAGTAGCATTGATACATGGAGATTTATGTAACTTAAAGGGGCAAAACATCCCCCCATCCCCCACCTAATGACACCTAGGGGCCACTAGGCTGGGGGGGACGGGACAACATATGCCTGTGTTCCAGAATGTCCCTGAAATGTGTTACAGATCAAATGTGTTACGGATCATCAGTAACTGTCAAGGAGGCCCAAGCGGAGTTTTAAGTTACTGCATTATGGAACAGGTTTTGATTATGACATTTGTACACATTAATTATTGATTTTGATAAATTCCCAAATAGACCTGGTATATTTCTAACCTAAACATCCTAACACTGTAGATCTCTTTGGGGTGGGAGCTCATATAAAAACAGCTTGTGACCATGGTCTGATTCTACATTCCGGCACGAATCGCTCTTTCCCTGTGGCAGTCTGAAGTGGTGATTGCTGTGTAGTGGGGGTGGCCCCAGAAGCGCTGATAATTACAATAATTACTGAGTACCGACAGCGCCCTCTGCATGGACTATCGGGCCGCGCGGGGTACAGGAACCGCCAAGCAGCATGAAACGTGTGCTTCTCTGCTAGGAAAAAAAGGCCCAGATAAGCAGAGTCCAGTAGCACTGATTGAAAGCATTTCCCCCCCCACTGAAATTACCTCCTCAAATGACTTCGGCTGTTTTTAATGGCAGACTATAAACATCAGACGGTTCCTGGCTAAATAAACAAGGAGGAAAATGTTCAGTACCAGAGCTGCTTCTTCAGGGATAATGATTGTCCAGCCTTTGCGAAGATAAACAAACTGGGAAAAAAAAAAAGTTAGAACAATGAGAACAAAAATTACTGCAGATTTATTGCTGCTGCAATGAAGTACTTTGCTTGTGTTAAAATCAGGGGCTCTCCTGGGCCTAGACCCGTAAACACAGCGCCCCCTGCAGAATATTCAAGATTATATGATAAACTCAATTTTATTATTGTTTTATTTCACCGTTTAGGCCAGTATAACTAAATTCCTATCTTCAGTAACTCGTTCAGTCAGGGGCATAAGATCAGGGGGGATTCATCCCCCCACAAATAAATAGACAAATCTCTTTACATTTAAGCAAACAGTCTATTTAGAACATTTTAGCTAAATTTAAACACCATCCCTGGTGTTGTGTTCACTGTTCAAATTCATCCCATCTTAACCTGTACTGTTTCCCGGTTCCTCAGCCTGGCATCTATTTCAAACCCCAAATCCTAGCCTCACAATCCTAGACCTACGTGAAGGTCTGGCCACTTCTGTATGGATTAGACGCTGAACTCGGACGCATATAATTTGCCAGTGAAATCACTGACGCTTCCACACGCCTAAGAAAACTTCATTATATTATACAGATAATAGTCTGAGTCACTAATTAATATGTTGATTGCAAAATAATATTTGCAGGACTGGTTTAAATTGAGTCCAAGTGATGCAAAGTAGTTTTATCTGAGGTCTCATTTTTCCAACAGAATTAAAACCTGAATGGGAAATTTTTATATTTGCAAATGACCCTCTGCACCGGGACAAACATGAACATACAGACACACACCCAAGCAGGACCTGGACTCCAAATACGGGGTTTGTCCCTTTTGCACCACACATTAAAGCACATGGCAGCTTGTTAAGGGAACAGATTCATCTACAGCCAACTCAAGAATGTCAGGAACAGCCAAATTGAAATACATCTATGGAGGAATTTCAAAATACTAGCACGATTTTGCTTGTGTTTGATGGATTCAGTACTCTGGAGACACAGAGATTTAACTTTCAGTCTATAAAGGCCAGTGCCCTTTAGGTAAGTGGGCAAATGATAAAAAGTATAGATGTCTGTAACAACCCTTCCTAGACATAAAGAAGAGAGGAGCTGGTACAGAGACAGACCAGCATGGCGGAGAGGTATTCTGGTTTATCTCTGTTATCTATTCAATTAAACAGAAGAGGATTACCGCGCTGTCAGATAACTTTGTGAAGTCAAAATGCTGCCTTGCTTTTTCGTCCAATTAAGGTCAGCAGGACTATATCGATCAGTGAAAGCGTTAAGGCTAAAGCAGCCAGTAGGGGGTGCTGCCTCGTCCTCCCGTCACACCTGAGGGGCTTTTGTGCAGTAACCGTGGTGGTAGGGCTTAACAACGGCGCTAGTGTGCCTTGCCACTGATTTGTCAGGAGCGAATTGCTGACACGGGCGTCCGACACCTGCCGCCACGGCGATACAGTCCACGATAGAGATGGGCGCCAGTCCACTGCCGGCTTCCGCCCGGAACGCCTCGATGGCCCCGCCCCTCCTCTGCAACAGCTCACCTGCTTGCAGATCACCTCTAAAAAACACAAAGCAAGAAAGAATGAAGGAAGGGGGAGGCAAGAGAGAGAAAATGTCACACCTCACTGATTCCTAATAGCACGGACATCCTTAAGAGAGTTAAGAGTGAAAAGATGCAATTTTGCCCACTGGGATGATGGCAGAGCCATGGACAAAAGAGACACAATATTGCATTCTAGGGGTCAGTGATATTGTGTTGCCCATAATTATTTCACTTCCTTCAATATGTCTCTAAAGCTGTAGATCTGCCCCCACATACAACCCACATTTACAGACTACAAGTATATAGGGCGGTGGAGCCAGTGTGGGGTCTGTCTGTGCAGTGAGGGGGTTAGAAGCACATTTGGATGGATGGACAGATAAAACCACCATTGCATATTCTTCACTCAGTAGTCATTGATAGCCAGAGAAGAAGGGACTGGATCAAAGGACTGTGATGGTTTCTTTGGGAAAGAGTCTTTATAAACCAGGTAGTGATCATCTAAAAAATTATTAAAATTACACTTCCAACCAGTTTCATATTTAAAACTTTATATTATAAAACAATTACTATTAATATTATCCTCACTTTTTAGCAAACAACCGGGCATTTACTACTCCAGCAGGTCAGATTAAGTATTTGGCTTCTGGGTACTGCGCTGCCCCCCAGGAGAACTCAAACCAGCACTTATTCGGTCTGCTTCCAGCACCTACTCTGTTGTTTTTTGTCAATGAGAGGTTCATCGTGTTCCTCCTTTACTCCTATCTGGACCGTTTTGCACCTGCTGGTGCAAAATAGGTCAGGCTGCACCAGTCCCTCCCTCCTGAAACTCTGATCCTGCAGGAGATGATTATGAGCACACAGACCCTCCTACGCTCTGCTAAAAGCACGTTTGTGTGGGGAGCGAGGAATCATTTTTGTTTTAAATTACGCATCGGAGCAACGGGACGGTTATGCCAGTATAAAACATCCACCTTTCTAAGGCTCAGTTTAGCTGTACTATAAACTGGAGATTGTTTTCAAGTGTAGGGACCACTTTTAAGAGCTGGACGCGTCAGAGGTAGGCGTGTTACAACGCGATATATATTCTGTGCTGCTCGATGCTTGGAAAGGTACTCAACCTGAACCATATCCTTAAATACAATCATCAGAATAAAAGCATATAAAATGTGCGTTCCCGCACATGACGACGCATCTAAGTGACTGCACAAGATGCATAAAACCACCCTTTTCGTCACTGCAAAGAATTCTGAAATAATGCGTGACGTATCTTTCATTTCCATAAAGCGATGTTAATTTCAGAGGCGAAAAATGTGACCGTAGAAATTAAATTAGCGAGATCAAATAAACCTGGTCGATCACGGCGGTCTTTTAGTTTCTCTGCCTTTAAAAATGGCTTGGGTCCGACTGGGAAAAAAAGCCGTAGTCAACAAATGGCAAATTACAGCAAATGCATCGAGCCACTTAAGATTTCTTTGAAGATGAATCAATCACTATATTATACTGAGAGCCTATAGGCTCCCTTACTGATGATCGAAGAGTCAGCCTTCACTTCATAGTAGTCTGCAGGCATTGATGGCGTGATTGATCGCTGAATAGAAGTGACTTAGAAGAAGAAAAGGATTACACTTGTCAAACAAAGTCAATATGGGTGGCCCGGGCTGGTCAAATGTTTGCAGTAAATCGTACATAGTGTCTGCACAGCTGCAGCGGAAAACAGAAAAACAAGCGGAAAAAAATGAAAAGCACAGCCGATAGATCTTTGCGGTTAGGCACATCTTATGGTAAAGCATTTCTTAAAAAGAAAAACTGACAGGACAGATACTCTGTCCGTAGGTTTGCTTAGACATCAGCAACACTGTCAGCATCGGCTGCGTTTTCATTAAACAGAGAGAGAGAGAGAAATAACAATTTACTTGAAAACAAACCCTAGCGTTTCCACAGTGGGAATCGACCCCGCCCCCCCGCGTTAACACGGGCGGCACAACCCGCACCGCATGTAGGTAAAGGGCCCCTAGCAGTGACTTACATTTCAACTTAAGGTTAAAGGATTAGGCCAACTTTGGTCAGCTGGGTGCATGGAGTGAGACTTCCAATTCCAGACGAATCTCTGATGCACAACATGTAGCCGCACATACACGTAGGCCTGTGTAACAGTTTCGTAAATCGTCCTGTAGGGTTTGCAAACTATTTCAACGGGTTTGATGTGGCTAATTTCAGGTATATAATGGAATACTATATATTTGGCGTGAGTGTCACTAGGGATGCATGACAGTTGGCAAACCGGCATACGTATATCCTTTTACTTTATCGTCATTGTCATCGTTTGATCATTCGCCTAGTCGCCGGTAAGACTTCACATCACTAACCGATTTCTTCAATGCCCATTTTATCTGACTCTACGTTGGTCTGCAAGCTGCCTTTATGAGCGAAGACCTCGGTCCCCGCAGGCGGAGGCCAATTCCCCGAGCCGGGAGTTATTTACAGCGCCCTGCTCTTTAATAGGGGGAATCAAAGCGTGATTGATTCGGGTTAATGTGACTGAGTGGCAGCGTGAAGCGGCTTCCGAGTGCCCGGGTTAACTGAAAACACTAAACTTCCATAAACCGCCACGGAGATAAATCATAGTTATTCCCGATGTGTCTGACAGCCGCTTAAGCGCCCGCAATCATCGGAAACGCCGCGGGAGCCTCCGCGCCGCCTCTCAAAACACGCAGCGAGGGAGGGGGGAGCGGATGAAACACGCCGGGAATCGGTCATATCAACGCCCCGTGGAGGGACAGGTGTTTTACATAAATATCCGAAAAGCAGTAAGTAAATTCGGCTGATGAAAACGCAATGAAGGGACGCGGATGACTCCCCGATGCATTTGCATCGGCGCAGTTCGCTCACTGCGTGCTTGCTGGTGAGATTATAATGTTTGCTTTTATCTGTCAGAAATCGATATTTCAAACGTCGGATAAAAGAGGAAATTGAACTGGGAATAGACGGAAGAGCTATAAAAGTACAAAGCACAATTATCAAAAAGCACTTTAAAAAGCTTAATAGGATATACATACAAAAAATGCTGAAAATGACTGTCTCCCAGCAATAATGAGAACTTCGTCTAACCCCCTGATCACCTCTAACAAAGGCTTTTGATCAGATGAGATGATGCTTCAAATACAGGCAATGTTCAGTGCAGTAATCTATGTAGGAATTTCCAGAGGTCGCCTCCTTGACCATTAAGTATGATGGTCAATTTTTTTTAAGATTATGGGAAATTTGTTATTCTAAAAATCTCCATGTAACAGAGAAAGAGGTGTTTTCTCTGAGTTAGAAATACCTTAAAACAGAATGGGTTACAACTTACAGCAAAATAACACCTTAAAGAATATTTATCCATTTTTCTCTCTCTTAGCTGAAGAAACAACACTCAGTATCATCACTGTTTCACCAAGCCTTCAAGTGCTCCACAGCGCCCCCTCAAGGCTCAAGTTGGCCCCCAGTGGTCTTTTTTGCCAAATGATATGAAGTCCCCTTTCACAGCTGTTCATTTTAAACTTTTCATCGTCATGCTATACTGGAATGCAAAAAAAGAAGAAAATATCAAATATCCATGAAATAAGCAGCATAGTAGGAGTATCTCATGCTTGAGCCATATGGCCATTTGGCCCTTATGAGTGTCATGTCTCCTCACTTGTGTACAGGTATGCTTCGTGGGTCCCTTCTGTTTCTTCAGCCCTGATGTAAACACAGCAGTATGAAGAAGATTGTGAGAGCTTGCTTTCTGGAAGCAGACATGGGGTGGGGTGGGGGGACGGGG
>JAODJX010000007.1:12097989-12121496 GCA_026776945.1 Isichthys henryi | reverse complement strand
CCCAGGTGGGGATTCGAACCCGGGTCCCAGAGGTGTGAGGTGACAGTGCTAACCACTGCACCACCATGCCGCCCCCCCTTTCAAACTTATTATTATTAATTACAATGAGATAATTGGGAGACTAAAGACATTTGTCTTGTGTATTTCATCTTGTTTGAACAGATAAGCATGTTACAATTTAGACTGAACAAAAAAAAAATTGGCTTATCATTTTCTTCATTTATACCTTGCTGTCTGCTCTGTTTAAAAATATGACTATTGATATCTCAACTAAAAATATTTCTGAACTAAATTCATCTTAAATGACTCATAAAAACACACCAGCAATTTCACGGTCCACACAAATAAATGCCCGTGTCATTTTACAAAATTCGAAGAATAGAAAATTCATCTTCCAATCTTCTTATCCAAGTGAGGCCCAAATAAAAAGAACATTTGTACACTTTTAATGTACGCTAAAGATAGATGTTAGTGCTGACTATATTACAGATATACTTGATATTGTAACAATAACAACCACATCATTATCACCATCATTAGTCAGTCCTCATTATTAATAAATCCAGGCACAGTCATCTGAAAATGATCTTTCCGGTCCCATTCTGCTGCACCTTGCTGTGTCGTCTCACAGCCCCAGCCTAGAGGAAAACCAAAATAACAAAATAAAATCTCACTAATTTTGCACTGTTTGTGCTTCATTCACACATCATGTACAGTGTTTACTGCAAGCCAGCTTGTAAACGTGAATATCTGACGCTGTGGCAAGGAGATAAGTCACAAAAAAAAAAACGCCCTAACTTTCGAAGAACACAACACATGAGCAAAATGCCAGGATGATATAATGAAAAATTTTTTGCTGACTGTGAAAGTTAAAGCAGACATATTTCTATTTCATTTTTAAGGAAAGACACCCATTTCTCTTCCTTGTGTCATTACTTGTATAAAACACACACGGGAATTGATGCTGTAACATTAAGTAACACTAACTTTGGAAAACTGTCCTTAAGAACGTAATAAAGATTAATTAATTAAGCTTCTGACATGTATATGGTTTTATTTTGCATAGGAGCCAAACAAAAACAATGCAGAACATTATTTGCACTCAACGTTTCTTGCCAGGTGCTTCAGAAAGAAACGTATCTGATGCATTGAGTTGCCTGCATCATTTTCAATAAATTGAAACAGCATTCGCTCAATTTTAATGTATCCTTTTCTCACTGACCTGCTTATCAGCTGTAATGGATTGTGATCTATCAAACAGAAGCGTTACGAGAAGTCAGATTCTAGAGTAAGCGGAGCGCAGCAATTTCCTGGGATTAACAGCACCGACACGCAGCCTCCCACCGACCGAAGAGGAAACTCAGGAAAGCGGGAATCTTGGTAGCACTTCCTCTGTGTGGGGAGGTGTTGCTTGGGTGTTGTATGGAAAACGGGAGGAGGTGTAAAGTGCTCTGCATTCCCAATCGCAGCAGCGGAGGCATCCCGCGCGCTGGCTCTGGCCCTCATTCGGTGCCCCTCCCGCCGCCTTGCGCTCTCCACAGCCTGTTCATTACCATAAGGTATTCATTAAAAAGGCCTCGCGTTTCCACAGGCCTCATGAATGACTGCATGCAATTATTGTTATAAAGTGTAAAACAAAGGGGGAGAGGGCATCTGTGGCCGTTGCATCTCGATTATGGACCTCTCTTCCCAACTTTATCGAGGAATCTTCATCAAATGAACTGAATTTTAGTCTATAGTCTTTTGTGACCTTCGGCTACATGTGGCTGTCGCTCCCTCTTGACAATACGCTGTGCTTTTGTCATGCTACTGGTTTTTGTTTTTATTTGCGTTTCTTTCTTATTATTGTATTTCAATGGTGTTTTTCATTGTTATATTTGTTGTTACATTGTGATTTTATTTTATTTTGTGTGTTGCTGCCTGTGAAGCACTTTAGCTGTGACACTATGGCTGCTGTTTGTAAATGTACTACATAAATACATCGGCATTCCCATTTTCATTATTAGGACCGTTGTTATGTGGATATAGAAGGACAGAGCGACTGTGGACAGACCTGGAAACAGAATTAAGATGAATAGGAATATTTTAAAAATCCGTTCTTCTTCAAACTAACAAGCATATATTTAAACTGGACAAATGAGTATATTTTAAATAAAGGGAAGATCACAGCCTGACTGCTTTAATTGTTGGTATAACAGCTGGATGCTTTAGGAGTGGCGGGAAAATGGGGAAATGGAAAGTTACAAGTGTTATGAGTTAAATTGGGATAATTTTATATCCATTTCTTTGAAAATGCCTATCTGAGGATTTTAAAGTGAAGAAAATGTGCTTAGTGCAGTTTTCAGAATCATAATAGAGTGTGTGTGTGGGGGGGGGGACACTTCAGAGATCCCTATTTGCCAAAAAGAGGAATGTGTTTAACACTACACAGATTAACAGAAGACACTGCGCAAGATGTCTTAAGACAATTAGTTAAACATTAGAACTAGTGCAAGAACCATTTTGGTCAGTCTTACCTTTTCCCACTTTGCCCAGCAAGTTAATCTAATTTGAATTAGTGCCACAGACTCGTCATTGACAAACACCCCTGTCCAGAAAGCACCAAATATGTAGTCAGGAACAAAGAAATTTTACAATATCACCTATGAAAAGGAGTAAGAGAAACACAGTAAAATAAAGTAATAATAATAAAATAATAGTAATAATAACGATAAAAACAACAACAATTACTATTATTATTACTGGACCAAATTATCGTGTGACTGTACTGTGATACAGAAAAATTGCATGCATGTACTTAATTACAAATGCAATACATTTTGGAAATTTAACAAATATAGATTAGCCCAAAATTAAATATATAAAAAGAGTTACAGATTCTCCGAATGCTTTTGCTTTTGAAGTGTCTTTTGAAGTGTTCTCCGTGTCTGCGGCCTGATCGTATAGAAGGTTTTCCTGGGAGGCCCAGCAAAGGAGAGGCAGCTCTGGTGGCCTGGAACCCGCCCCCCCGCCATCACACATCCCTGACTGCCAGCCCCGCCCCCTGACACTTCACAGCCCGCCGATCAAACCCCACCGACCCCCAAAACCCCCGTTTCCAGGGAGCAAACGCCTGAGCCTCCGGACAGCAGGAACACAGACATAACGCTGACAGGAAACTGGAGCAGCGAGGTGTAGCACCAATTACGGGCAGGGCTGGGGCTTTGGGGGGGTGGGCTTACAAACAGCGCTCTTTGTGCACAGCCCTGTGACACATGATTAACTTTCATTAAAAAGCCCCTCGGCCCCCAGTCACCCAGCACTGTTGGTGGCACTCCAAGCACAGAGCCTCCGGACAGGAAGTAGGGATGTTGATCTTGCCAGGCAAGCATCTTCGGCGGCCGCCATACCTGCACATTCTTGGGGAGTTTTATTCCCAATCTCTGACCCCATTATGAGTAGCTAAATTACTTCGGGGGGGGGGCTTTTTGCAGCTGCCATGACATTCTCGAACATAAGAAGAATTTAAGTTGACTCATCCGTATAAAAAACTTGGTAGGTGGCGTGGGGGGGGGTTGTGTGGAGGACTAGGGGAGCAAAAAAAAAAAAAGCTTTCTCATGCGCTTTTTGCCGTCAATGAAATTAGGTAATAACTTAGGCAAACGCCTTGAAATCCGCCCATCCCTAAAACAGGCACCATCACGTACAGCTGCTGTAATCACTTTAGCAGTTCATCGTAAAACTGCCCTGCAGCTTGTTTGGGGGAACGGATGTAGCAGTTCGTACAACATACACTATGTGTATGGCTTTGTTGGGGGGGGGGTTTAACATAAAACTGGGGGTCCTGCAATGACCCTGGCTGCTGGCCTCGGTTTGGCCCCCTCCCTACCGATGCATCTGCCTTCTTTGTGCTCGCTAGAGAGATCTGTTTTATCTAAAAAGGTCAATTCATTCATCTGGCCACCAAACAGAACTGAATATAATTATCCTCATCTTCAGCGTGTACGATTCATGCTTGAATTCATTTAAAAAAAACAAAAAAAAATCCAGTTGGCAGACAAATGAACTCCAGGCAAATCTACTGAGGGTGATTCAGGTATTACACAGTTCCGTTCACAATACAACATTTTCATTTAATGACGTACATATTAACCCTAGTAAGCATCCAATTACTTTGAATAAGCGAATGCTCTGTTTTAGGAATGCCATTTGTGGGCACCTCCGTGCAATCGGAGGCAAAGGGCTCCTTTTTCATTAATCTAACTCTCATTAAAGTGCAAGCCAGTGGGTTATTTCAAATACGCCTGCTTTTAAATACATGTGATTCCAATTTCAATTTGCAAGAGAGCAGGGGAAAAAAATGTAGAAAGCACTTGCTGTCAGGTGTTGCAGCTGGGTTTAGAATGACAGGAACAAAACTGACTTGATGAGCTTACTGTGCCAAACCGGGCGGCTGGGCTGTACAGGGCAGACTATTCATATTTAATTACACGTCTCGGGCGTCGGCCTCAGATTGTGTTACAGCACCAAGCCCCTGCAGCAGCACGACCGTGATGCCTCACGTAAGCATGTCCTTATGAATCATGCCCACTGCGAAAGCGGAGCATGTTTACCCACATGTGTATGTCTGGCAAATGAGGCCAGAAAAATTGCACTAATGGATGAAATCGGCAGTGTAAAGAACAAAAGCGCCCTGAGTTTCCCAGGATACTGACTCAGTCACACCGATACAGGAAATGCAACTTCTTACTATTTGATACTAGTTAGTAATGTGTCTGATGAGAAATAAAAAGGCCGGCTTTGTCCTTTGAATGACACTTTAAACCAAATGCTCCCACAATTAACATGCCTGTTGAATTTCTCCTGTGTTTCTGGAAGATTGTTAACTTGCTTTGTGCCTCCAGGGGTGGCCTTGAAATCAAAAACGTGACACGCTGTAGACTGGTGAGTTTGTCCCTACTTTGTGGGGGGGGGGGGCTGGCAGACCACCTGGCTTACCTGTGAACAAACACACTGCTGTCTGCAGAGAAACTTCCAAAAATAGGAGTTTAACCATATTTGTAAGGACCTACCAAGGGCCACTAAGGGAGGGGCACCATGGATGTACCCCGAGTGTAAAGGTGTGTAAAATGCTGTGAAACCTGAGGCTGCTCTCACCTTTTCTGCAGACTACCTCTCTAGAGGTACATTTTTAACTGTACCACATACCATACTTGTGGTACGGTATTTTTGATACTTTCCCTTTTCCTTTATCTTCCAGTCAAGTACCAGTACCAAACAGTGCCAGTACCAAACAATACCAGTACCAAAAGTTCCAGTGCCAAACAGTAACAGTACCAGTTTTGGTACTTCCGGACTTTGGGGGGGATCAGCAAATGCTTTCTTTGTTGATTCGTCATACATATATCCTGCCTCTGAAACTGCCATCTTGAAAAAGATTTTTTTCACCCCCCCTCCCCCCAAAGACAAACTCAGAAAACAATAATAAATGAAGGAAAGAAATTTTAAGTAATAATAATGGCTATGTGGACAAATTAAGAAATCGATGTTTTTATTTGCGATCTGGTTGGAAAAACAGATGCAAAAACATAAGGATGGGATAAGAAAATAAAGTGTTAAGAAAACATACGAACTGAAAGAAATACATGAAGTCAAGACTTACTTTGGATAGAAGTTTCTGCTAAATAAGTGAATGGAAATGTTAACAGGTAAGGCAGTCTGGGCTAAATGCAATTGAACAAAGATAAAGCCCATTTAAACTGGGGTACCTTAAATCTGACAAGCTATCTATATCATCCGAAAAACTATCTATATCATCCAACAAACTATCTATATCATCCGAAAAACTATCTATATCATCCGACAAACTATTTATATCATCCGATAAATTATCTATATCATCCGACAAACTATCTATATCATCTGATAAACTATCTATATCATCCAACAAACGATCTATATCATCCGACAAACTATCTATATCATCCAACAAACGATCTATATCATCCGACAAACGATCTATATCATCCTACAAACTATCTATATCATCCAACAAACTACCCATATCATCCGACAAACTATTTATATCATCCGAAAAACTATCTATATCATCCAACAAACTATCTATATCATCTGATAAACTATCTATATCATCCGACAAACTATCTATATCATCCGACAAACTATCTATGTCATACAGTAGCTAACCAAGAAATCTCGCTTTGTGATACAGGCCCCACACCTCAGAAAAAATAACACAAAACATCCAACACAGACCAATGCTTCCTGGTCCGCAATATTTTTAAAAGTAAGGGCTAACGACCCATTCTGAGGTAGTGATGGCTGGTTCAGAGGGAATGAGAAACAACACAGGAAGTATGTGTGCCAGAGGCTGCCACAGAGCTTAAGGGGCGGTGAAAATGGGTAATCCCCCCCTCCCCCCCATCAGGTCGAATCTGAAAGGTTTAGAATGATTAAACAATAAGATTTTAGAAAGTCAAAATTTAATATGTGTTTTTGAATCTATAAACAGGATTCTGCAATGCTGAAGTCTGCTCATATAACTAGCTTTACAGCTGTTATAAACAGACTTTCAGTACACCCAAATTCCTTAATAGATTAACAATCATGTGTTTTTGCAACTCCAAACCAAACTCTCTCTCTAACAGAAAAAAATGTACATATGCAACAGGTCACATATGAGGCGGAACAGGTTTGGTTACAGTACCACCTGAAAACAAAGCTTTTGCATGTGGCATTTTCCCACAATCCTCTACATTTTTTTTCTCAAAACAAACGGGCATTCTCTGGCAAGGGCCGAAAGGGATCCTTTCAATGCTGAGCATTAAATTAGTATGGGTAATTCCTAGCCATTGTCAGGCACTGGGAAGCCAGTCCATATAGGAGTGCCTGTACTGAATTACAAGGCTGATTCGCTGACCCCCAAGATGTGTGGCCCCGTCTTTGAATGAAGGAGCTTTTTCATTTACAGAGTAAGAGGAGGTATCATTTTTCCCCAGACAGGAGTCATTCAGCATTAACACAATGTGTTATTACTGGTTTTTAATTGAAATGTAAATTCTGGGAACACTGTGACCCACATTAATCTGAGGGAAAAGGGCACGACTCGTTTTGCAGTCCGTGGAAACAGGCCTCCTTCATGTTAATAGTTAACCCCAGACAACCCGGGGGTATAATTCAAGGAAGGCCTGGTCCACCAAGCCCACCCCCCAGATAAAAATAAACACTAACTGTAAGGTAGTTCATCTGAAACACCACTGTATGCATGACAGACCAATACTATAATGACAGCTCTTGCATTGTGCCTCTTTGATGCTTCATAGAAACAGCATCCCCCAAAACCATGTCTTTACAACACATACACTACCTATATACATAAATGAGATATGCAATTTTATATGACTGCCTACACATTTGCAAATTCAAAATATTTTTGTAGACATTTCCAGTGGAACCTTCTTATAAACAAACGAAAATGCTTTTGATAAACAGCACCAGTACCAGACACCTGCAAAAAGCTGAACAAAAGTCTACTGTGTAAACCAAAGATTCGCCCTTAGGATTTGTCGTTTGTTTTGTTTAAAGGTAGGTGACAAATGCAAATCCATATTTTAAAAAATAAACAATCTTCTATAGATGTCCAGCAGAAATTTCTTTATGGTTCTTCTTTATATTTCTTTATATCACTTAGGGTTGAGATTAGCAGAAATACAAATCCAGAAACAAACATCCATTGATCCATTGATAATTCTAAAAACTATCCACTGCAGGCGCAGAGAGTCTGGCAGTGCTGGTAATTTAAAGGTGTCCATCAGACGGTCTGAGTGGAAACAGACCGTTAAACTGTCAGGAAAAAAAGACTAGTTTGTACCTTTGCTTGTCACTGGGGCTGTTCCCTCAAGGGTAAATGTACCATTCAAGATTCAGAAATGGACTGTAAGGATACATTTTTGTACAACTGGGGTTACATTGATGCTGTTTGTAGATTGGGGATGTTCCTCAGAGTTCATTCTGTACCTGAAATTAGACTAAAAGGTAAATTTACCTACATCTAGAGTACAACTGTCAGACCCTTGAGGGTACAGCACCAGTGACAAGCAAAGGTACAAATTGGTGGCCTTTTTTCTGACAGTGTAGGTGATCCTCAAACCTGTCCTGACATGTAGCATCTCCTCTGACCGAACAATGGAGAAAAACCCCTGCAGCCAAATGCCAGTCATAACTAATGTCGATTAATAGCATATCAATGGCCTGTGACAAGTGCCTTCCTGGCCAATGTAGTTCGATCAAGCGGCTGAAATTATTAAGTGCATAACGGCCCGACGATTTAATCTAATGTTTTTCATATGGATTGATTATTTAATGTGAAGATCAGGCTAGTGGGGGCAATTAATGTGGGAACTCTGGGATACATTTATGACCGGCCTGAAGATGTCCTCCTGATCTTGGGTGACATATGTCAACTGATGTGCATGGAACTGCAGAAGTAGGAATATAACAAGAGCAGGGAGATGCGTCGTGATTAAGGAACCCGATGTGTGACCTGGATCTAAGTTGGCTCTATGACGGTTGCATGATGTATTTTATCTGCCCCTCGTGAATGTCACTTTGGACAAAAGCATTAACTATTATATAAATGTAAATGTGGGAGCAAATGGATCCAGTAGCTATTCTGGGGGAAAAAAATTATCGGAAAGACATGCAAATCTTTTTTTTTTTTGTTTATAAGGCCTTTATAATGCATTCATAGAACATTCAGTGCACCTTCATAATGCATTCATAGAACATTCAGTGCACCTTCATAAATGCATTCATAGAACCACCACGCACTTCCTGAAACTTCTGCCCCGTGATCCCGCCTGAGTCATTATCAGTTCATTGCTTGGCTTGGGCTTTTGTGCAGAGCGACATAAGATTTTACCGATTTACGCAGCTGGACACTGCACTGGAGCAATTCATATTAATGACCTCACTCAGTGGCACAACTGCAGTGCCCTGCTTAGGGAAACCAAACTTCAGAATAAAAGCTTCTGCCCTTAACCATGCAATACTTGCTTACTTGCTTCTACACTGGACACAAACACCCTGGTGCAGCAGCATTTGTCAGCAGCCATACCACTGGTAGTTGATACTAGGCAATCGATCTGAGGCTAAGCAGGTTTGAGCCTGGCTGCTACTTGGATAGGAGACCAACCAGGAAAGCTTGGTTGCTGTGGAAGAGGTGTTGCTTTGGCCAAAAGGGGAGTGAAAATGGTGCCATCCTTTGGATCAGAAGTAAAACTGAGGTCCTGACTCTCTGAAGGCATAAAAGATTCCTGGGCATCTTTTGAAAGCATAAGGGTGGTACCCCGATGTCCTGGCTAAAATCTTTCCTTCCCTTTCACCACCTTAGCTACTGTGTTAGTGTACTGGTGCAGTATGGCTGCTGTCACATGATCCAGGTGGGGGCTAAATAGTTGGGGTGGTTGAAGAGGCTCCCCATTGGTTCTGTAAAGTGCTTTGGGTGCTTTGGTAAGGATAGTCACTTCTACCAAAAAACTTAAATGAACACATTTGGAGTTTCCAGCGTAAGACCTATGCTTGTTTGCAGATTTATTCAGTGCAGTGAGTCACTTTTACGTGTCGGTCTGATGAGCCGATCCACCAACTGCAGCACTATAGCAGTGAAATATGTCACAGATCTTGTCACAATAATAATGCAATGGATTTTGCTGACAACCTAAAGAGTGTTTGCAGCTACATGGGTAAGTATGTAAAGAGGACGGCTGAGTGAGGAGTAATTTAGGCTTTTCATCATGGGCGCCGCTGCTCACATCTCATCCGTCTGTCCAGAGGGACTTCGATCTTTTGCCTCGGAGCTGAAGTGAGCAGGAGGAGACGTCAGGACGAGACTTTTCAGACGGCGGGGAGCAAGACACACCATCATTGGGCCCGTCGCTGCCAAACTTCAAGAGCCCCTGGGGGAACAGTGGTGCCTCAGCTGGTGTCCATAGAGGTGGCACGGAGAGGGGGGTGGGAGGGACACAGAGTATCGACCTCTGGACAGGTGCTCTTTTCATTCCTGGCCCACAAATGACAGATTCAATAAACTCACGGCATCACGGGATAACGGCGGAGACAGAGCAGCCAGACCCACTCAGGTGGCCCCAACATCCCAGAGGAGCTCTGGAGAAAAGAGGGAAAAAAAATATTCTAATAACCCCCTTAGATTTCTCACAATCTTTGTGTAACAGAATATTCCTCCAAAGCCCAAATCCCACCATCTTAAAGGCCCGGCTACACGGAGAGGAATAACAACGACTAAAACCACGGCATAAATTAAAGTTAGATTGGGATGGGGAAATTTAATCTTCAAAATGGCATTAAAACGGAGTGTCCTGTGGTCTCCAAGGCTTGCAATAGACAAGAGCTGGCTAGAGTTACCTTTGTAATTGTTATGGTGAAAGGGACACAATCTACCTACTTAATCTTGAAGCAGGTCCCTTAGAAAGACAGAAAAGTGATCCGCCCATATTACTGTACGGCAGAAAAAGCAGGAGAGATGCATTTACAAATGGAGACGCATGTTTGAAAAGAGACTTAAACACAGGTCAGGCAGCTCACCAACTTTTCCTAAACCCTCTCTATCGCTGTCCGTTCACTAATGCGCTGCATGTAAATTTGAAAAATGCGAACATCAAGCTGCACCAGTTTGACGCATTCGACAGAAGCGGCATGACAATGGAATGATCGTCCTGAAATGACTGCAATGAAACCCATCTGATCACACAATGGGAGATATGTTATGCGTAATGAGTGGATGAGAAGAAGCCAAAACTGGAGTCGTCAGACTCGCTGGTTCTGGCTGCTTGACAGAGCTGCTTGCCTTGTTAAAGTTGGCAAAAACTGGCATGCAAATCTTAGATCATAAGCTCTAAGGTGAAGGGGTCCAGCTTGCTTTAGTTGTCAACCATTTACTTTCTCTTATTCATTCACTGCAGTTAACCCCCTCCGCAAAAAAATAAGACTCCAAAATCTAATCTCCTTCTTTCCACCAGGAAAAAGTCAATGAGGATCACAGACCGGAAGAGAAATTTTATTTCACTCAGACTGTCATGTGTACAGAGCGAGATCACAGAACACTGATCTGTTATCACACTATATGCTGCAGAGGATATCAGCAAGGTCTCTATCTTTTGAAAGCATTGATTGATCGCAAAGAGGAGAAACTCCTGTTTATTATCTCTTGGGTCACAACAAATTTTGGCCAAGAGGCTGAAATGAGAGGGATAGAAGCAGGGATTCAAATCAACAAAACAGCAAATTAATGTGTCCTGACGCTGTCAGGAGAAAGGCCTCAGCCAAGGGCCATGTTACTCATGCTTAGCTTGGGTTTGCCCACGGAAGGCAACCGCAGGTGTGACCGGGGGCTTCCGGAAGGATCTTCGGTGGTCACTATTGTCCACGGCAGGCCTTTGATCTCACCACAGAAAGCAGGGGAAACGGCAGGGGTCCACTTAGGGCTCCATGCTTCTGCCGGCACTAAATCGAGAGCAACAGCACGGGGGGAGGGGCAAAGCTACCAACAGTGTCTGTACCGCTAATCCACACTTCGCAAAATGGTCATTAATTCAAGGAACTGGGCGGGCAGGGAATGGCCCAGATACACCAGGGTCGAATGCTGAGCTTCACTTTACAGCAGCACTAATATTCAAACCGAATTACCCCTGTGGCTGATCTAATCTGAGGAACCGCCTTTACAGGCGGCCATTCTGGGCCTTCAGCAGTAAGAAACTTCTGAGAACAAGTCAATTTGCATCAAAGCCCCCAAACAAACCCTTTGAAGCATTTTGCACAGGCATCATTCCTCAGATTTCTATTGCTGATCGCAGCGAAATCAGATGTAATTAAGATAAAGTGCAGCATTTTTGGAGGCCTTGCGGATGAAAACCATGCTGAAAATGCCAGTAGGGAGCAGCAGTTTCTATTTGCAGAGAATGTTTTATTTTTTTTTAGGCCCATCAAGTGTAAAACCAACAGCCTACCGGCGCCGTAAGCTCAGCCACTCCAGCGTCAGAGGTGCTGGGCAGGCACGCATCCCGTATCGCCCACTATTAAATGACAGTGCTAAAGAAGTTATGTTTACAAAGACAGTAACACACTGCTGCTGTGGGCAGGAAGGCGGGCACCGTGTCAGCCCCAGATGTGGGGCAGTGTGAGGGACAGACAGGCCCCCGATCGACACACGTAAGCGCTGGTCAATGCGGACTCAGGCTCCACACATCGTACACAGTGAGCTGTGAGTGAGAGACTCTTACAAGCCTCTCTTCCTTTCCCTGACGTCCTTCTTAACTGCAGTGTCTGCGTTGAGTAAACAGCCTCGCAGGGTCACTCAGGAAGTGATCAATTGTGGTGTATTTTTGCCACCTGAGCTTCAAATGTTTTTGTATTACTCCACAGTGCAATCAATACTTGGTCAAATATGTGCTGCTGGAGGGGGAAAAGGCAGGAACTAGGAGGATCTGGGCAAATAGTCTTTTCACAATTAACAGCTCTTGTTTATTCTCACAGGGTCATTTATATTGTTTCTCCTTGTAGTCTCTTCATTTTCAAAACAAAACAAAATTGCATAAGCACCTAACAGACTCCTCTCTTAAATGTAATTTTCAGTTCACTCCATTTCCTAACCAAATCACAAACAGCAGTGCAGGTCATTTTTATGATTATGTGTGTTCAGTAATCACTGGCCGTTTGCTGTGTCTGGCCTTACAGAGCTTTGATTTGATCGACTTTAAATAGTGGTATTAAAAGGAACTATTCGCGTAATTAAATAAACACATCTCAGCAGGACATATTATCCCATCGAGTTAAGCTATTGCATCATTTAATATTTTCCATGTATCGGAGGCCCCACACTTGCTCTGCATCAATAGGATGTCAAGATACTTTTAAGGAATAGACGGCTTGTGTTTGTTTCAGCGCACCCATCACACGAAGTTTAATTAATGCGAGCATAAAGCATTGAAATCTTCGCTCAGTTCTCTGATCCCAGTTCTTTTGGTGAAATTATTGTCGGCCGAATAGGTCGTGTGAAATGTTAAAACAACACGCTTGCTTTAAAGTAGGCTACAAAAACGTTTGTGTGCATCGATCTAAGGCATTCATTATTTAAACAATAATGCAGGACATCAAATACGTGCTGTGTCTTCACTTTAAATCAATATGTTATACGATATTAAGACGTGGAACCTTTTAAAACAACTTTATCTTTCTTGTTTATTCCTAACCCGGGTGTACAATGAAGGCTGGAGCTCTTTACCTCACCGGCGTGTATGTACGAGGTCAGTCGTTTGTTGCTTTAGCTTAAAATACGAGGTCAATACGATCTCCATTTAAACCTATGCGACGGCCATACTATTCTTTTTTCAGAGATTTTGTGCGCCCTTTTGCCTTTTACGTTCAGCTTAGTGACGTGGATAAAGCTTTTCATCTTTGCCCGGTTTTCTCAAACAGATTTCACGGCCCTATGATGGTAGTAGCCTAATTGGGCGCAAGTTTGCTTTTCACAGCAACTTTAGCCAGAACCGAGTTAGATCATGTAATGAGTTTAATATTGCGAAAACATTACGTCTGTTTTGACTTGTGATGTGGCCAAAATAATATCTGGAGTCACAAGAAACCTTTACAAACACGTGATAATAAATATACATGGAATAAAATCGATAAAAGATAATGCATGAATCACATCCATAACAACAACCGCTGTTTCGACGAAAGATGCTCCCGTATTAATTTATTGTCGCAACCTTTTCATCACTTAGGTTTCTTTAAACAGATGAATAAATAAAAAAAACAGCGATGCATTTAAATGATCTTTCAACTGAAAGTACTTTGCATATGCCTAATATATTAAATCAATGACAATATCTCTACTTGCACACTGTGCTTTAGTTACGTTACACCGTTGCGTTAAAGTTTTTATTTTTGTGGTGATTGTTATTCTTTGTAATAGGAATATAAGTTCCTGCAACATAGGAATTACAATAATAAATAAATCATACATTCTGTAAGGAAACGAAAATCTAACGCCGTATATATTTTCTTGAGGTTGATAAAACACCTATACCGCTTAGACAAATAGCAAAGAAAACTGTACTGTTGAAATCTTGAAAAAGAAAACTTTTTTTCGTATTTTCTACAGAAAGCCAGCCATTTTCATTCGGTTTATTCTAATTTTATAACATAAACCTCACATTTTAAATGAGAAAGGAATTATCAATATAGGATATTAACGTTAAATGCATTTAAATTAAACATAACATTTTACTCGATTAATATTCAAATAAATCCTAAAACGATTTACTGGAATCTCAGAAGTGTAAAACAAACAACCCGGAATTGCCAAAAGGCTGCAACAACCTATTTGTATATGTGTTTAATAAACGTAAGGGTTTTATATGTTTTTCACCTCCCGTCACTCAGTTAAATTTCCGCGCTCTCTGTCCCCCAAGGCATTCCACAAATAAACACCTGAGTGCGAAAATTTGAAAACTTATATATACTTTCAGTCACTAGTCTGACCTAAGTAAACCAAATTCAGCTTTCCGTAATAAACGGACCGGAAGCCGATGCTGCGCTCAAACAAAATCCGATCCGCGGACCAGATGTGATCGCCGAAGTACCTGGGGAGAGAGGCGGGAATCTATCGGCAAACCCGGCCCATTGCAAGGATCATTTAGCATCTAGATCTTGTAAATATTAGGGAATTTGGCCAACTATAAACCCAGGGAGACTGGAGGGAGGAGGAGGTTAGGAGAAAGCTGGGCTTAAATTAACAGATCCTATATTGCAGGAAGTGCAATGATGTGTAAAATTAAATGCAGCTGTTTTAAAGCCGGGGTAAATAATTTCAAATCATTATTCATTTTATTAATAAAATTTCAGAGGTAATACTGTTAATTTTATCTGTTAAATTTCCGTGTGGTTTTACGAGATCATATCGACATTTCAAAGTTGAGTGTTTGTATACTAAACTGTAGATGTCTTATCTATTAATTCGTTTTAACATTCTCCATGAAACGTACGAACCTGCTTAAGCATGCGACAGCCACAATGTTGTGATGATTTATTGTTTTCAGTATTTGAAACATAGTAAGTGAAAATCATTTTAATTTTAAAAATATATATTTTAAGAAACGTTCTAAAACATCGATCATTGTCCAAACAGAAACAGAAATGAAATTGAGCACTCAAATAGCACGATGCTTTAAAAACATTTAATGAACCAACGTATGATACTTAAGACTTGCATATTTTGAACTTCCCTTTCAATTTTTAAATTGAAGAAATGCATGCGTTCGCACCTTTAAGATAATGGACAATAATTTACAGTGTACCCTGGGACTTCAAATCGTCCCTGACTATTCTGCTAGGCTTCCTTTAACGATATTTATTTTGCATTGAAATAAAACAAACATTTTTTTTCGAAACAAACGTCGGCATTTCCGGGCCGCAGAAATAATCATAGATGGGACACGTAAGATTTCGTAGATTGACAAGAGCGGGAAATGTGGACAAATCCAACAGTCTTTTTCTGTTACGCAACTGAGACGAACTCATTAATTTTGCCTCGGACAAATTGCTCAAGATCCACTGCAAAAGCCGTCTTTTATTTGTTCGCCGGTCAAAGCGAAGGGACTTTAACATGTGGTTTTTGGACGCAGCATGCGTGCAGAGAATGGCTGTTCTCACTTGAGCGTAATTCTAGGAATGTAATGTAGTTTGCTTTCTGTGTTAATTTAATTAAATATTGATGCAAAAAGTAACAAAAGAAATGAGACGATAATAAAAGGAAAATGGTATGCGGCAGTGTTAGACCATAACACAGGAGGCGTATTCACATCACGTCTCGCGTCAACTTGAATAAAATTACTTTAAGTAGGAGAACTTGCCTTCTTTTGGAAAAAAGAACTGCTGTATTTACTTATTAGGGTTAGGGATTAGACTATCTTGTTTGTTAGTTCGCTATTATGCTGTAGCTGAATCGAATACTTAACTTTCAAGGAAAGTGCATGATATAGTTCAAGAGGTTTTCAAAACCTTCCTCGTATAATTTTATATTATAAAAATCGCGTACTTGTCCTCTGGTCGACATGAACTATTATTTCAGGAATAGGTACATCTCTCGCAATGGACCAAATTGGAAAAGTTCTGATTATGTACAGAAGCATCTACACCTACACTGCATATGTTGTGGAGAAAGACGCTGAAATGTAGCAGCAAGCGGCGATCCTGCACTTCCAATGCGCGAGGAAATAAAGGAAAACGACAGAAAAAAAAAAAAACCCGACGCAAAACTTTTCTGTTCGGCCAGGGAAGACAAAAGGTTGGAAACTCCCTTCAAAGAGCAGTCATACGTTTTAACTTAATACCTCAAACCAAAAGACAAATAAAAACACGCTACAAAAACAAGTCTTAGGTAAGAGTAAAGCAAAATACCATGAACAAAAATGGGTTAATTCTATGAAAAACTTTGACAGCCGTTTTATTTTATTTTTTTTCCTTCAAGAGAAAAAAAAAAACTCGACATGGCGGGGGGATAAAGGACGATTTCGGCTTCGTAGTCACGCTCCTGTTCTCACTATTTTTTTCAGAGGAAAGATTAAAAGATAAAGCTAGTGGATCTTCCAGCACAGAAGTGTACATTATTTACAACCTTTGCTGTTTATTAGATCTAACACATTACAGGAACATCAAAGCCTATGTTATACATATATACTACATATATAAAATAATTTAATGCCAAGGTCATCTACCCAGATATGGTTGCAAACGCTAAGTTTCAAAAGCACGTTTTAAGCACTCATACAAACCCATCCTGGCCATAGAACAGAAAACTAACTGTTAATGTTTCATCTGAATTCCAAGCAAGGTTATAATCACTAATAAATAAGCGTCTTAAAACTGTATCATGTTGTACATTGTACAAAAAGAGTCAGTTTCCCCCCCCGATAAAGTTCATAAAGTTTCAAACAGCTTTCTTTTTTGCCATGACCCGCCCCTTGTCTTCTTCCTCCCTTTGCATCATGGGAAGGCTGTCGTTTGCTAGTTGGTGACTATTTCTTTATTATCCTCCATGAAGCGCGCAAAGCGGAAATGCGTCCCATTGTCGGCGCCGGCCATCTTCTCGAGCCCAGCAAGTGCGGTGCTCGCCTCGGACATGGGCAACTTCTCCATGCTCCCCGTGCCGCCCCCCAGAGGGGAGCTGCCCCCGTGGCCCACACCCCCAGACAGGGGTGGTAGACCCCCGTTCTGGATGACTGAGATCTCGTTGGCCTTCATGGCCAGGCCGCTGGAGAAGGCTGCGGCGTACTGGTTCCAGAAGCCAGTGGGGTCGCCATTGCCAGGTCGCGACACCATGTCCTTCTGGAAGATCTCGGGAAACTTCACGGGGTTGGTGCCCAGAAAGGCCATGGGACCATCCACAGATAGCCTGCGACCCCGCCTGGCAGGGGCGCTGTTCCACATGTGAGTTCCCATATGAACCTGTACAGAGAACAAAATGCCCCCACAGAAAGATTAACAAGGCTAATTTGAAGGGGACATCAAACACACACCAACAGAAATGGCAGCAGTCATTTAATCCATCAAATTAGTCACCCGCTGCCTTCTTACCAGTTCTCAGAATTCAAAATGCTTTGCAGCAGAGTTTCCCAACTCAATCTTAGGGGACCCCCAGACAGTCCAGGATTTTACTCACTGCCAAAAATGTGGACTGTCTGGCAGGAAGCTGGGAGGGAGCAAATGCATGGACTGTCTGGGGGTCCCCAAGCACCGGGTGGGGAAACACTGCATTACAGTACAGCAAGCTTTACGTGTTGCGTATAGGCAATAGGCAGCAATCAAGCATCAATCAGATGGTACAAAGACAGCTTAATGCCAAAGGTGATTGTAAGGTCAAAATGATGGATAAAAGTAGGACAATGTTTAGCTGAGGAGAATGCTAAGAGTAATATTTGTATTTCATACATTCAGCAATAACCTTTAGCGGCATGAAAAGCAGTGCAGTAAAATATCGCCATTCACTAAACGTGTATTTTTTTTTTGCTTACATCTGAGCGAACGAGAACAAATCCTTAACATTTAAAACAAAGTTATTCTTCTTTTAAATTTTGCACATAAACATGGTGCAGCTTTTATGACACAATCCCAAGCTTTTTATTGCTGATCCTGTAAACTTAATACCGACTTGCATTCCATAAGATGTAGAATTAATTTTTTTTTTTAAATCATGTATTCCATGCAAACTGCTAACCTGTTAGAAGTTCTCAGTTAATGATTGCAAATCTGACATTGTTTATTTTATCATGAAAAGTGGCTGCCCCGCAGATTTTCCACGACGGTTTTATTTCTGTTAGATGTAAAATGGGCACTTTTGCTCAACTGCCAAAGACATTTTAGTCACGTATTTAGTGGCAAGGAAGGTTAACCTGAGGAGGGATATTAATCACACCAGTACGCATGAAAAATCACATATGAAAATGCCACACTACCACTATGTACTCATTCAATCCAAACACCAATGTATTTCAACTTCACATTTCTGCTATTTAAAAATAATAATAATAATAATAATAATAATAAATTATATACATATATACATACACACACACACATATACATACACACATACACACATATATATACACACACACACACACATATATATATAAATCTATACATAAATAAATGTGACTTTCAGACGTGCATGGTGTACATAGAAAAATACTCCCTGTTACTGATGTGAAGGAATATGGTGCTAATTGAGAAAAAAAATGCAGTTTGAGAAGTTAATGATTAGGAATACAAACAGGCAAAGGAGTATCCATTTACAACCATGACTAAACGTACCTTGAGATTGCCTTTGGTAGTGAAAGCTCGTCCACAGATAGTGCACGCGAACGGTTTTTCCCCAGTGTGCGTCCGTTCATGGATCTGCAGGGCACTGGAAGAGGAGAAGGTCTTTCCACAGGAGTTGCAATTATGCTGCTTAGGTGTCCGCCGAGGGGGGGCTGAAGAGAGCACTGGGGGCGACGTGGCAGCCTGCGATGTCGCCAGGCTCACCACAGGGTCCTTGGCATCCTGGTAGGAGCCGTGGAGGAAGCCGTTAACCTCCGTCTTGATCATGGAGGCCAGGGAGCTGGTAGAGAGGAGTGAAGGACTGGGGCTCGGGGTGGAGGGTTCAAAGAGCTGTGAGGGCAGGTCTCGCATCTGGTGAGTAAGCATGTGCTGCTTGAGGTTACCCTTGGTAGAGAAGCCACGGTTGCAGGCTGTGCAAATGAACGGTCTCTCTTTGGTATGGCTTCGGTAATGAATGTCCAAGGCACTCTGGCAGGCAAAGGTCTTGCCACAGATGTCACACGCGGTGTTCTTGAAGGTGCTGCGCTCACGGAAGGGAAACATCATGGTCAGGGGGTCCTTTGAGGAGTTACAAGATGTCAGATCTAGAGCCCCAGTGGCTGGGGGCTGCTTGGAACCCGTATTAATATGGTCCAGTGACAAAGCCTTGAACTGCCGGTCTTCAAAGTTGGGGGACTTGCGGTGAACAGTGGCACTGCTGGTGGGAGACGGAGCCTGCATTGACGAGGTAGACTCGGAAAGAGTTGGGCTTCCAGCACTTTGGCTCTCGACATCACCCCCCAGGGATGAGGAGTCATTGGTGAGGCGGTCCCCCTCCAAAGAGCCATTTTCCATGGATCTTGCTCTGCTGGCCTGCAGCTCCTCCAGTAGCTCTTGCTGGGTCACCTTGGTCTGGCCCTCCACACTTCCCCTCCCAATATGCTCAGGCTGACCCGGGGAGGAACAACGGCTGTCTTGGGAGGCTTCGGTAGATCTGGGCGTGTCTGGAATACTGCTGTCGGGGAAGTCTTCCATGCTTTCCATGTTGTCATCAGAGAAGTTCTCCAAATCATCGAAGTTTCTCTCATCGAAGGAGCCCGCATCTGACCCCATAGACTCAGGGTAAGTGTCAGGGAGGGGGGTATTGGGAATCTGCCCTCCCATATGCATACGGATGTGCTGCTGCAGGACCACAGCATTGGTGAACTTCTTCTGACAGATAGGGCAGGAGTGCTGGACCCGGAGTGGGGGCATGGCACGGTGGACACTGTAGTGCGTCTTCAGGTTGCCCTTGGTGGTGAACGCACGGCCACACACTCTGCACTTGAAGGGCCTCTCACCAGTGTGTGTGCGGTAGTGCATCTTCAGCGCACTCTGGCAGCTGAGCACACGGTGACAGATGACGCACTCGTTAGGGTCACTCCCCTTCCTATCAATGTTCTCCACGAGCTGCTGCAGCTTGGAGGTCTCCGAGGTGTGAATGGGCTCCAGGAGCCCTGCGAAGGGGAACTTAGCCTTGAAGGGCTCAGACATGAGCGGCACCAGAGGATTGGTGGTCACAGGAGGGCTGCTGGTGGCACAGTCTCTGCTGCTCTCCATGGCAGAGCTTACACTGGTGAAGAAGTTGATGGGTTGAGTGCTCTCTTCGGTCTTCCCGTTTGAGGTAGGAAGGGTACCACCTTCGCCTTCTTCTGAGACACAGTCGTTAGTTTTTGCAGAGAGCTCGGCCGCACCTGAGTCGCTTCTGATGGAGCTTGAGGGGCTCATAATGGCCACAGAATGGCTCTCCTCTTTCTTAATGAAAGGGGGCAGACTGTGGACAGTTGGTGGAAGCAAGAGGCCCACGGAGGAGGTCAGGGTAGACAGAACCGGCTTACTATCCAGCCAACTGGTTACTGGCTTTTCTGGTGGCATGGACATGCCGTATGGAATGCCAGTACTGGTCGGAATGTTATCTAAATGTTCTGGAACGGGGTAAGGGTTCATCTGGATGTGAGGGTACTTCTCTTTATGCCTCTGGAAGTGGACTTTCAGGTTCCCACGGGTGGAGAAGCGGTTCCCGCAGATGTTACATTTGTATGGCCTCTCCCCAGTGTGAGACCGCAGGTGGATCTGCAAGGCACTGTCACTCCCAAACACCTTGGCACAGAATCTGCATTTGTGTTTGAAGAAAGCCTCCTCTGGACTGCTCTTGGGCTCAAATGAGGTGATGCTGGGGGACTTGCCTTTCCTTTGCTGTGCCAGGGCAGCCAATGAGCTCAAGTCTTCCACAGTTGTGCCCACACTGGGCAGTGAGTTAGGGAACATGGGATTGCTAGGAAGGGTCTGAGGTAGTAGCGGGTTTGCTACAGGATTTAAAAGGTTCCCTATCCCAAAAGCAGCCGTGGATGTTTTCACCAGTGATGGATTGCCATGGGGAGGCTGTGCAGGTTGCCTTTCTGAGGACAGGATGCCCACAGTCGATGGCGTGCCAATGCTCTGAGATGACTCGCCCGCAGGGGGTGCCGCTGCACTGCCAGGGTCACCCTGAGGTAGCTGCACCACTGCTGCCGCTGCCGTCAAGTGTTTCAGATTGCTGATGCTGGCAGATTGGCTGGCAAGACTCTGAGCCAGCCCTGCGGCTGCAGCTAGCTGCTGGGAGAGGTGTGAGCTAAGGGCCGACAGTGGGCTGGTGCCCGTCCCTGACATCCCGGAGGGGCTTCTGGGTGCCTCGGCCGTCTCGGGGCTTTGTGACGCCAGCAGCAGGATCTGGTGGCGGATCTGCTCGATGAGCTGTAACTGGTGGACCTGCTGCTGCTGCAAAGCCAGAAGCTGCTCCATCAGGGCCGGTACTGCCACTTTGCAGCCAGTACCGCTAGAACGGGTTCCCTGGGAGAACTGAGCCACAGCCACCTTGGTGCTTTGTAGGTTCTCGATGATGACATTGCTGCTGATCATGGACAGACCACCGAGATCGTTCAGATTGGCTAGCTGAGGTAGAGACGTGGATATGGCCGAGGCTCCGGTGGAAGGACCAGAACCACTCCCAACATTGCCACTGTGGTCTAGGCTGCTCACGACAGAACCGTTGCTATTGGCACTGCCGCTACAGTGAGCTGTGGGCACGTCCACATCCATGGATTCCACTTCTTCCGGGGCGCTGCTCTCAGTGGGGCCGCTACACTCGATGCGATCAGTGCCAGCCACCGAGTCGCCCGCCAGCTCATCGGGGTCTTCGCTTGGCGAGCCCGGAGAGAACGGCTCGGGAGGGGAAGCCGGGCCGTCGTTCACGATCAGGACCAACGGGTTCTTAGTGCAGTTCTTCTGGTGCCGCTCCAGGTCGGCGAGGTCAAAAAACTCCGCGCAGCAGCTTCCGCAGACACGGGTGTCCGGCTCTGCTCTCGGGGAGCCCTCTGGACAAGGCCCCACGTCCCCTGAAATGCACAAGGACACGGGATTAGTAACCAAAACGCATTGTGGCAGAAGACGGCACTTATCTGCCTCTAGACTCACACAAAAAGCAGCAATGCTGTGCCACAATAAGGGGATAAGAGACCAAATCAATAACACACCTCAAGTATTGCTTAAAACTGATCTTTGTAAATGTGCAAGAGGGTTCCATCAATGCAGCTGTCTTAGATAATCATTTTCTTTAGATAATCCATCAAAATATAAAATACTCCCAACTGAAGATGTCGGGGCTTAATGCATTTTCATAGCGGAGTATTGATTCCCAATATTTCATACTCCTCAGTGTCTACTTGTCCGCCACGCGCAAATCAACCATATGAAGGATTTATTAGACTTTCAAATAGCTGTCAGGGCTGCTCATTTCCAGTCAGCCAGAGCTGTCCTGGGCAGATCCTACTTGCCACTAAGCTAATTTGTGGCCTTTTGTCCTGCCAGTGGCACCTGATAAAAGGGGTGTAAGCTGTGTAGCACATGGAGACAGAGCAAAATGGCAGCAAATTGTCAAAAAAAAGAAATAAAATAAAACAAAAAAGGTAGCAGGGCAACCGTTATAAAGGGCTGGAGTGTTTAAACAATAATAAATAAAAAATATGTACATATAGACATACATACACACACACACATTTTTTCTTCTCAGGATTGAATAGCTGTATTACCTCTAACAGAACTTACATTTAAAATAAGGGCTGCATGTCTTTAGTTTTCAACATGAAATCTGCATTAAGTCAAAAGGAACATAGTTCTTTTCAAAAACTGCACTTGTTTCCCCATAAAAAAAAAAAACTGACTGGAATTTATTTATTTATTTATTTTTAATGGTTCATTAGTATCACCCACAGACGAGCTCAGATAATAACCGATTCACCTCGTCTAGGAACAAAAACTACTTATAAAGAAGCTGTCCAGCTCTTGCATGTACATAAGTACAAATTTGTAACAGAGGAAGACAGCAGTAGGAGCACACAGCAGCTCACAAACATACCCCGAATCGCAAGGCCCGGGTCAATTAAGCAACACCAGCCCCATCCCCCAAAAAATTCCCGTCCGCTGTGCCAGTACTGCTGCGTTTAACACGTACGTTGATTTACAAATTACAATTTTCCATGAATCCCTTTCATCGCCTTTGTCACACCGTCTCACCGCATTATAAGTTAGCATGAGAATTCATTTGCAAATGAAGC
>JAODJX010000007.1:12084453-12097932 GCA_026776945.1 Isichthys henryi | reverse complement strand
CCCCGGTGTCATTGTAAAGCAGCATGGCATGCTATTGTCTTCACAGCATGGTAGCAGTGGGGCCAATCTGCGCGCCCATCTCAGCCAGATCCCCAAGCAGATCTTCAATTCAGGGATTATCTGCCTCCATGTTCCTCTGTACTGAAACATCAGATAACACTAAGTTGCCATGACAGTAAAACTTTCCGTCACACCTCAATACCATGCCAAAAAATAAATAAATAAAAAAATTCATAAAAAGGTGGAGCAGGGGAGGTTCTGGGGGACATACATGCAGCTTATAATTCTAATATTAGACTTAAAGAAATTTAGACTCTAATGAAAGGGCCACAAAAAAAAATAAAATAATATATATATATATATGAAATTTATTACACACACACATGCAAATATACAAGTAAGATAGACGAAATAACTATAAGGGCAGTTAATACTAAAAGTGATTTCACTACAGTTATTTGAGTAAAATAGTGTGATTCTTCCACAAAAATCCCTCGGAAACTCCTCTACAGCTGTTAGGCAGTGGACACTCTCTCTCTGCCCCCCTCCCGAAATTAATAGCGGCTTTGACAAACAGCGGGCCTCAGGAGGTGGTGTGGGAGGGTGCGTGGGATGGGGTGCGGTGGCGGCCGCAATTCAGCACCAGCATCTCAGAAGAAGAGCGCCGAGGATCAGCTCTCACTAGATGAAGGTGCCACTGTGTGGAGGTTCTCCTCATATTCTGCCCGTCAGGCCGGGCCCCAGATAAGTTTGTCAACAGGATTCTCCAGCATTCTTCATTTTTTTATAACTGAAGAGATACTATGCATTAGACAGTAGCCCCACAACACTAAAAGTCAACAGAAGACTTTGTACACGTATATTAATAAAACACCATGCCTCCTTTGAACCTTTTACAGAGTCCCTGCATACAGACTCATTTTGGCAAAAGAGGCAAAATTATCATAGGAAATGGTTTCATTTCTTTGAGTGGATGAGTTCATACTGGTGGACAGAAACTAATCTCTAAGCAGGAATTCATGGGTCTGAGCGGAATGTACAGCGGATCAGAAACAAAGCAGTACGGTGCCATTCTTTGCTTCCCTACACTGTCTCTCTCCAGCATGGAGACCAAACTTAAATTTTGATACTGGCACTTTCTAAGTCAGCCGTCTATATATTTTATATACGTGTATATTACCGTTTTCAGTTTAACCTGGCTAACCGGTGTCACAAATAATGAGAAAATCTGTAACCTGAAAAAAGCATAGGAAAAATATATCAAATAATAAAAGAAAGTTTGTCTGGGCCATGCTTGAGAACAAATAATTAAACTCCGCAGCTCCCTATATTATCTGGTAATTCCACATCTCTGTAATATTTTAAGTAATTCCATCCACGTGTTAAAAAAAGAAAGATTTGTTATCTAAAACAAAGTTCAACCAGTGAATGAGATTAATGCAGTTCAGTTCAATTTTCCATACCAAAAAAGTATTACACAGTACTTTTATTTACTGGATTTATGAGAATATGCATTTAAAAATAGTATGAAATTTAGATCAAAACAGGACAAAACTGCATTAAAATTACCGATCCCTCCGAGATCGTGCCCTCCCTTCAGCGAGGTGGAGTGGAAAAAATTATTTAAAACAAAAAAACAAACAACCAGGTGCTGCAAATTGCACAAGATATTCACAATATTTCCAAATTGATTAATATGAACAAAATTTTTTTTAATCTTAATGGTTTAAACAGACCCTTTCACATTCCAAAAGCCGCTTCAAAAGTTGCACCAGACACTTAAAAAATCCCACACAGCCAAATCAACAGATTTCTGGTATTCCTTTAACACACTGAAACTTTACCCTCTACTGGAATAACAAAGTCCGGCACTGTACAGAGTCTGCATTTTGCAGCGTTAAGGTGGATTAACTCAGATTCATACGAGCGCCATTTCCCTACAAAAAAAAAAAAAAAAAAGTGGGAGCTTCGGTTGTGTCACTGGTACACGGCGGAGAAGCGGCAGATTAATAATCAGGCCCATCAAGGGAGAAAGTAGCTTGATGGGAAAAGAGCGACACTGCGGACTGAGGAGAGGAAGAGGGGGTTTGGAGCGGGAAGCCGTACAGACCAAGCAGGGAAAGAAGAGAAACCAGGAGGAGAGCAGTGGCGGAGGACAGGGATGGAAAGTTAGTTTCTAATCAGAAATTAGAAGTTTGGGAGCTTCTACATTACATATGCAGGACTGATGCCCCCTTGCCACACTTCGACGTGTCCAAACACAGCACCTCTCCAAATGACCCCGTCAAGCCCCGAAATAAGTCCGACTAAACACTGAATGAGCTTCCATCAGAGCGACGGTGCCCCGAAGGAACTAGCCTCGACAGCTCTGCTGCACTGACACCAGATTTAAAGTGGGGGGGGGGGGGGAGGGGGTGGTGGGGGGGCTGGTTCAGGGGAGAATGAGAAAGCAGGTCCTTAGGGCTACATCGAACTTCTACTATATAAACATTGGCAAGATTTCAAGTAACTGAATCCTTGCCATTTTCGGGGCAGAGCTGTGTGAATGGACCACCCCGTCAATCTGCTTTCGGGGGGCTGCTCTGCGAAGGTGAAAAGGACCGTTAGAACAACCACACTGATAAGCCCCCCCCCCAAAAAAAAAGAAAAAAAATTAAAGGGCCAGAGTCCAGCCAGGGAGCCTGTGACTCAACTGTGGGGGTCAACCGTTGGATACGGAAGATCCTCTGCTCTGCCGAGCCTCAGAGCGTCGCCCCTCGGTGGGGTGCTGGCAAAGGTTAAAATAGCAGAGTGGCAGCAGTTGAGCTCAAGGGGCGAGAGGCTGACTCCTTCATCGCCCTCCCCCCCGCACGCCCACCCACATCCACACAAGCCAGGGGGTAAAACCTCTACAATTTCTACATTGCCGTTTGTTAAAGACTCCGTTTTACACCCAGAATTATCAAGACAAACACTGACGTTATGTTTATTGTGCATTTCCTTTATGTACATGTAATTTATACATGCAGGTGATAAGAGGCAGCGTCTGCAAGGTTTATTGCATTTCAGTCTGACGCAGTCCAGTAGCTTGTAGGAAACTTCTGAGATGCCTCAGCCGACAGACGAACAAGCACTGCTAATCAAGCCTTTGTCGAGCGCCCGGTGAACTTTAGGAAAGCAGGACGAAGGCAGAGAAGACATTTGTTGACAGCCTAAGTCTGCTCTCGACGTACATCACAGCAGAACAACATCAGACAACAACTGTTCGGTCAAGTGGAAATTTGAGGTGGAAGATTTTTTTCGTTTGTTTTAACACGCCACAATAAAATATATCCATGTTAAATTCAGGCAACCATTTGTTCAAGACAGACAGAATTTTGGGATCATAGTTCACATGCATTATGGTTGGTGATATTGATTAGCATGGGCAGTTAAAATACTTTTTCTTCATTAGAGAAATTTTTAATTCACATAAAGTTAATCTCTCAAAACATTTTAATATGACGTTCGGGGGAGTACCGTGGACGTTTCGGAAATTATAAGAAGCTCCGAGTACAAAAAGATAATGCGTAAAGGAGAAATACTGAAAAATGCATTATGTAAAAATGTTTCCCGTTACTGATATGTATCCTTGTGACTTTAAAGTCTCACCTTGCTCCAGTTTTAATTACAGATACGGGATATGAGGTCACTCATTTACTTTTCCTTCATTTTCGCTACTATTACGCTGAAAACATCACTCCCCTTATGAAAGTTTAATTTTTAAAGTCGTGTGGAGCACTTCCCCTTCTTAGGCCCCATATTTTACATTTGGACACGAAACACAAAAATAGAACCAAAATGCTAAATTATCTAGAAAATTGCTTGATTTTGTTTATAAGGGACAAGACTGAACACACTCCGGATGAAAGACCCTTATCAAAAAAGCTTTATGGAGGGGGGCGTACAGAAGGACAAGGAGGGGGAAATGGTGATAGTACTTCTTTGTACGGTTTTACCTAAGGACATAATTAGGCCACTTTAGAGACCTTGTGTAGAAATACTTAAAAATATCTTAAAAGTACTAAAAGTTCAACCAAGAGGTTATTTAACACAAGTGTCCGCGGAACATACTAATGGTTATATTTAATTTTTTTTTTTTTTACTTTTCATGCTACCCATTAAATCTGGACAATTAGACGTTTCTAAGTATTAAGTCACATGTTAAAATTACAAATATTATTCCAGCTTTTAAGTAATGAAATAAAACATGAAGATTTTATATAAGTCACGCAAAGCACTCGGGACAGGCCAGCCTCGACATAAAACTGCAAACTAAACATGGGCAAAACTACACTTTATAAAGTCTAGCTAGAAAGTTACTTCGCAAAACCATCAAACCCTGTCATTACGTATTCGGTATTACTGAAAAGAGCAGAATTTACGGAGGAACAGGGAAAGTTTTTAACTCACTAAATTCACTAGAAAAAAAAAGTTTATTTTCGTCACATGTATTTTATATGCAAATGCATTAATTTCTGACGTCTTGCCTTTTCTCATCTTTACCAACATTCCCACATCGAAACCTTTTGAAACGCGTTTATTTTGCAACAGGATTTCCGAGACAGTATTTTTAAAAAGTACACCAAATTACTTCATAATTCAGGATCCAAGCCAGTAACCCAATGTGGGTTTTGCCGGTCTCAATTTTAAAATATATACATTGTCAAAAGTCTGTACCTGATCAAAATGTCTGGACATTTACACGGAATAAATTGCATCCTATTCCAGCAGACACACTACCCACGTCAGGATTTTACTAAATACCTCTGTTCGCATAATATCATCTTGTGTAATGTTTTACAGAATATTACGGAATATAATACTGTAATTTGGTAGCATGCAATGATCTAAAATAAGCTACTTGTGCCAGGTGCGTTTTAGGTAATTTTCCCCAGTATTTCTTAAACGTTACTGGGAAGTGTGGTTAAAAAGACGTGATCCTTTTTTTCTTTGAGCGCGGTGAATTCAGCGAGGACCGACCTATAGACCGACCTCCGGGACAAGCAGCTTAACAGTTTAATACGCCGATGGATCACTTTTAATGCAGAAATTGGCTTGCGTTTAGCGAATGTGTTATTGGTCATATTTTCATTAAAATTAAATTCATAAACCACGGCAGCAACTAAAACCATCGATCGCTATTAGTGAGTATGTGGATTTAACGCTGGACCATACTTCTAAACATGTTGCTCGTCAGAAAGATGGGTCGAATGAAAAAGTTTCTGAAGTAAAGATTACGAAACTCATGAAAAAGTAAATACTGAGAGCTTCAAACCTTAAAATGGTGTGTTTGTGATTATTTTCGTTATTACGATTAAAATTATTATAGCTCTAATACAAGCAGGCAGTCATACGCTTTCAAAAAGTTGAGCGAGCGAATCGGAAATCGCATGAAATTCTGTGGGGAGAAGCGAGAGAGGAAAGTCCGGAAAGTGGACCGGGCTGGATTTAGTCTTGAGGTTCATAAGGATAAAGGTACATCGGTGTGATTCAAAGCTCAGCCTCAACTCACCATTGTGCTCCGATAAGGCCAAACGCGGGTCCGACTGGAAATGCTGCGGCTTCGCTTGTTTCCTCCGCGACATGGTGGCTCACACATCAGCCGGGACGGAATAGAAAATTGCTAAAAAATCTTCTCGGAATTACGGAAATCGAGCCCATCCACCGCGCATGTGTCCTGCTATAATTATGATTATCAATAATGCTTTGCGATTAATCATACGGGGGCTCTTTGAGGGGCGATTGGCACCTCGCCAGCCCCCTATTCAAATGAAGCCTCTTTAATCAATTAGCTCCTGATTTGCTGGGGACTCTTGTCTCTCTGTCAGCTCCCATCCAATGAGTTGATCCGTGTGGAGGAAAGGCTGGATTTTCCAACTCGCTTTAGATACAGTTTAACCCTTCTTAGTAACCATCTGGGAGTTGTGCGCGGTTTATCTTGGCTACTATAGGAATGTCAGAGTCCTACGCTCATACGTCCCCGGTATCGGTATTATTTATCAATCGCCAAACAAACCCACGAAGGTTTAAATAAATTTAAATGACCGAAGTGGTGTTACAATCCGTGCGGCCACATAAACATCTCGGCACCACATCTAACCTGCATTACTCCCCTTATTCTCCTGTGCATTAAGGTCGTAAACTCCAAGGTCTAGTATGATGGCAAACGCCGCTCCTACCGCTAGACAAATGTTCCTTCAGGCTAGAGAGAGAGGAAAAAAGTAAGTTGTCTAATCAAAATTAGTTTCGTGCCTAATCGCGATGGCAAGATCTCGGACGTCCACGGAATGTCTCGAATATCCAATTCAGGTTCATTTTAATTATCGCCGTACAAAGTAGCTAACACGTTTTCAGCGCATTCGCCGAACAAACAAACTTTAAGGACCCATGTAACGCTGTGAGAAACGCAGAGCCCGGCCCATCTATGATGCGATTGGCCGCGGCTCTATTCTATCATAGGCCAGCGGAGGTGCCAGATCTCCGTGTGTGTTGTAAGTGTGTGTGTGTGTGTGTGTGTGATCGCACATGTAGGGTAAGTACAAGTGGCGACGACATGAGAGAGAATAAGAAAACGCTTTGCCGCTTTCGGGAACACGATTTGTTAACTTCCTTCGAGATTTTATTTTGTTGCGTTTGCTTATCTCTCTGAAATTGAACGGCATTTGAGTTAGTGTGGATAGCATGATAGCAGAGCCGCTACGGCGTTAGTGAACGTTGGCAGAAATGAGCATTCTCGTATCATTTGCAACAGTAATCTTCAACTATCTAATTCAGAGCGAATAATTTTACAAACAAATGTATTTCATTTGTGTAAATAGCTAAGAGAGGCGCGATGAAGTCTACAAAACGTATATTTCTTTAGGTGAGTTATTTAATTTAAGTTGAATTGTAGCCTGTGAGAAAAAGACAAAAAAAAAATACATATTTGTCACATATTTGTCATGTAATTTAGTAACTCATTACTTTCATACACATTTCATATATATATATATATGTATTTTAAACGAATTTATGAAGCCGCAGAAGTCAGCATCAAACACGATATTGAAATAAATCGAACACTTAAAAAAAAAAAAATCACACAACACCGGCGTGGCAATTTGTATGAATATTCCGTAACATGTCTCACGAGATCGCTCTGGTTATGCCCATCATAAAACTTTATGTTTAAAGTTATTTAATGAGTCCCGACAACAATAAAAATGACGCACAGTGTATCATATTAATAAGAATAACAACTCAAGCTAGAACTTTGAATACTGAAAAAAAGTGATACAATATTATTATTATTATTATTATTATTATTAATAATAATAATAATGCGCCAGTGTTATAAACCGTTTAATCAGGAAGTATTGGGGAGTGTGTAAATCCAAAGGGGGAGCAGAGATGTCCCGCGCTGCAGCTGATTTATTACACGGAAAAGACAAACGAAGCTATCAGCTGGGCTGATTTTGAAGAATGGAGATAATAACGTTACTATAGGTGATGCCTCGGATGCCATTATTTTTCACTGAATATTTAAAGAGCAGCTGCAGGCGAGATGAATCTAGTGCCTTCCTGCCTCGGCTACCTACTTAGGACGTCTCTTATTTATTTATTAATGAAAGAAAAGAGAGAAATGAAATCAGAAACACAAACCTTCTTGCGTTTTTTTTCCCAGGCTGATTAATCACCAAGAGTTGGACGTAACAATAACCCACACGTATCTATCATAACTCTTATGCAAGTTGATGTAGCAAAACAAAAAAACAACAACATTTAACTGGCACAATGAGCTGCTGTCAAGATTCAGTAACTTTAATAAAACGGCAAAAAAAAGTGGTAATTAAGTTATTAGTTAAACATTTACCGCTACATAGCGTAAGAAAGCATTTTAGATGAAGTTCATGCTGTTTTAAATATGATTCAGCACTGCAAAGTCAAGAATCCTGTCACCGAAATCATATCAGCAATAAATCCAGAAAGATATAGGAGGCATGTCTGCAATATTGTAATACCCTGAGCTAGAAAATCAATGGTCGGTTAATTGATGTGAGTGTTCGTGTGAGATTGTAAACAGGGTGATTTGCAGTCCAGTCGAGCGAGAGACATGCTAAACGAGATTCACATCAGACGGTCGGGCTACATTGTGTTAACAACACAAAACAGCAAAAAGGGGGGAAAAGTTTGGGACTGATTTACTATAAGAAAAAGGATACAAAAAGAAAAAAAAAAACAGTAGGACAGGGGTTAAACGACAGGGAGTCAAGAACGCCACGTAGTCCTCAAATCGGGGGTAAAATTGGACATGAAAAGTGCTTAGGAATGTTTTGTACTATTCAGTGAAATACAGCTTAGGTACTAGAAATTAATTTAACGTGAAAATAAAATCGGATAAAACAGAAAGCACTTGATGCGAGGAAAAGGAACAGTTACTTCATTAGGCTTTGTTGGCTGTTTCACGTTTTCAAGGTAATTGTGGCATTTCGTAATGTTTCTCCTCAACTGCGCGAGCTGTGTTGGAGAAAGTGATAGAAACCATTTCTGGTGCGCTCAAAGCGCACTGTTACCGGCTAATCAATACGACGGTAGGGTGCGGAGCGAGGGAGGGGCTGGTATCGGCGATGGGGGGGGCGGGGGTGGTCGCATAAGGCAATCATTCACTATTATTACTGGCAGCCAATAATTGACCGTGGCTCAGAAACACACCGCGTTTGACCGCATAATTGAATACCATACGCCGTATGGGTCAGGGAACAAGTTGTATTTTATGTCTGCAGAGCCACAAACTTCTTGTTTTTGAAAGTTTTTATAAAAAGAGAATTTATTTTCTTTCCTAATACTTGACAAACTTTTTTTTATTGTGCTTCTCAATGCCCACTAATTATGTTAGAAGAAAATTGACAAATGTTTTCTACTTTCATGTAAATTAATGAAATTAGTAGATTCACCTCAAACGCATCGGCTGAATTACGGAATTATTGCCATTATTATTCAAGACTTTGAAAACGACCGATCAGTTTGTCCCTCCGAGACATTTAGATGAGTAATTCAGCCGGTTGATATGAATTGTTCTTCAGTGATCTTCCCCGTTCATTAAACGCATGGCGACGGGTAATCCTGGGGTTTATCTGTGTGATTTACTGTCGAACAGTTGGAATAACTTTGTTCTTTCTCAAGAGCCCTGCACGGGTTTGAAGGCTGACGATGAAAAGGAAATGCAGAGAAAGAGTCAGAGCTGTTACAGAATAATAGATAATTACTCATTTCAGGTCAGGAATATAAAAAGAGTCACATCGATTTTGCATACAAATGTGACATTTGTCACTGAACATGGTTTAGGACTGAAATATGCCTGATAATCATGCTGCATTGCAATACATATATATTATTCTTAATTGTAGGCCTATACTTATAAATAGAAAGAGTGTATTTGTTAATCATCTCTAGATCACTATTTCACCAGGTTAATGAAGTTTATGCTTCCAGGCCACCTTGTTGACATTAACCCTTTCCACTAATAGCATCTTCAGTTTTTCAATCCTGTCTGATTGAACAAACAAAATAGGAATGATTTACCACTAGTAACGCTTTGATCTGTCTTTTATATACGATATAGCTGCAATTTCAGCACCATTTAGGCCTACATATATTTCGCAAACATTAAAATTAACAATAACTGTCCTTTCGCATTTCCTTATGTACTTCCACGAACCCCCAATTATCTAAAGAAAAGCATAACTAGTACACAGAAGATACATATAAACATTTCTGCAAATCTTTCAGATCTTGAGAACAAGCTCGATCTGTCCCATCGCTTTGAACACAACGTCATCCGTACATCTGTCACCCGAAGCTGTACTTTGTACAATTAAAAACATAATTGCTCCTTATATACCTAATTGGATCGACGTTTGTAATAAATGTCGTGTCTAGTCAGTTATAATACTACATTTCTATAGGCCTGTTTGCATAAAAAATACGTCTGAAATTTTCAGCCCCACCATCGTAATATCGTAAAGTATAAATTTTATATGTTTTTCTGGTTTCCTCAGTAGTGCCATGTGGTGGGGATTACATACGGACTGTCAGTTACATTAAAACATATTACCTGTGGAAGCGGAGAATGATCTTAATTAAGAGATTAAACCTCTGCTGTCTTCGTACTTCCTAGGCACTGCATGTTTTTCTATTATAATCCCTGACGATTTTATACAGATTATCTAGAGGTCATATTTGTGTTTACACCCCCACGACGTTTCCTTAAAGTAGCCCACTCTACTTCCTCTTTTTTCTACGAGGAAACATTAAAGAAGTAGGCAAATATGCAAAGGTGCCATTCGCTGTGTACAGAATCCAGTCTCCGCACACACACGTCCCTCGGGTGTTTGTTGTGCCTCGGAGTGTGTGTTTGCACATCGGCAGTGAGTCTCAAGAGTTCACAAGAAGCGGTGAGAATTAAGAGGCTGGGAGGCTGAAGGAGCACCGGCTCCGATTCGCTCCCCCAGTCGTTCTCAATCGCCAGGTGGGAGAGACTCTTTCCAGCGTATTCCTGAAAATGGCCACGTAGGGATCGCGACTTCGTACAGCGAAACGCCGAAACGTAATCCAGTGTGCCCGCCTTGTATAATTACACAAGCGCTGCAAAACATTTGGCTGCTCGGAACAGCAGGTTTGCTTCTTCCGATTGAATTAAGACTCGAATGAGCGTGTCGCGGACACTGGGGTCAGTGCCTGCAATTCAAGTTTTTTTTCCTCCGTATTTGTATTTATTACGTTTCAGAGGCTCGCTGTCCCCAGTCTGCCGTTTCGCAGTATCATTGCCTGCACTTACGCGGCATGTCAAACGATGTCATGACTTAATACAACGTAGCCTATTATGCCATACCTCCTCCTACTTTGCGGTTGTAATTCGCAGTCGACCGGGTTTCTAGGGGGAGGGGGGGATCTTTGCTTCATCGAGGTATGTTTTTAGTCCCTGGCGGCCCACGTAACACGAAGAACCGCATTATACAAAACTACAAGTAGCCTTCCTCATTAACGACAAGTAAATGCAAGTAAAGAATGTGTACGGCTGGATATGAATGAAACGCTTTAAGGTTTCGAAAATGCACAATTGATAATGCACGATTGAATAAAAGTTTAAAAAATATTATGAAAGTTCTGAGATAGGTCAAGGAAATACATGTTTTGGTACACACGGACTCCACCACGGAGTTTGTGCAAAGTTATTTAACAGAAATTGTTAAACAAGTTGATTGAAGACGGATAAATGAGATACACAAAGAATATAACAAGGAGGACCTTGCAGTGTGCCATCTGTATTCCTCCTAAATGTGTTCTGCTTTCATGTGACTTTGATGAATGGTATTTTGAGAAAGAGATACTTAGTCTTAGCCCCGTGTGTTAGTTGTTGCTGTAAATACAGTGGGATTGCCCTGACAAAAGGCATAGCCAATGTGGGAGAGCGGGGAAGGAAGTAAAAACACTTAATCTTGAAGAAATCAGAATAAAAAATCAGAGTAAGGCAAAGTTAGTATTTTTTAATCAGTATTTGTGCTATTTGTTCAATCAACATATATTTACAACAGCACAAATTTACTATTAAAGGAACAAAATAATGTTCAGGAACTATCTTTGTAAATAATCCACAAACAGCGACCCTAACCGAAAATAAACATGTAATAAATATTGCTGCAAAGTTCCAAGACGTCTAGTGGCTTATCTAAAGCCGTACCGGACTCAAGCTTTCTATCGGGTCCTAACAGACAGGCTGACATGCTGGCTTTGCCCACAATGGCCTCTTAATGCTGTCGATGGTTTGGTGCCTGCGTCTCAACTGAGAAATGGTACCAGCACGGGAAGAGCAAAAGTATCGGTCTGCCGTCTGTCCGGGGCTCCTCGAGACTCAGAGCAAAGGGGTATGTGGAGAGTCAAGCCCCTCCAAGCCCCTGTGTGTCTTGTGTGTATGAGTACCAGACTGTTATGATGTATGTACTGGCATTCCCACATTTCAGAGCTCATTCTACTTCTTGTTCAGAATCGCACACCAAATGTGCAGAAGCCTTTATGTAGGAATGTGGAAGTAGAATGCAAAGGAAAATTCACCAGATGCTTGGATTTTACCCCTTTTGTAATGGCAATAATACATTTAACTCCAAAATGTGCTGATTTATGTATATTTAAGTATGTAAGACAACTCTTTAGACTACATAACTGAAAATGTCTAATATGTTGTTATCTTTTGATGTTGAACAGTGTAATAAGCATATATTACAAATTATGCAAAAACACAGCACAATATTACACACTTAAGAAGAAGATGAAGAAATCATTACATCATAAGTCATATGTTCAGGCAACATCTGGCAAATTGTCAAACCAAAGACCATTGCAATTCTGCGGCTATAAAAAAATGATGTAGTTAAAAGACTGATGCTGAACTGTACATAAACGGAGACAGAAGAACATCTCTGCATCATCATGACCTGTAACGCCCCCCCCCAACCCCGACCCTCCCCATGGACTTTATAAAGATCAATACGAATACTGATTAAATATGTGTAGACAATAGGCCAGTGTCCCGGCAGCACATATCCAATCGAGGGAGCTGTTCATTCGAACGGACCGTACACACAGTTCCAGGCCGATGTGGACACGCCGTACAGCTCTCATTCTGCTCTCTCACACATTTGAAGGAGCTTGTAGATGGGCAGTGCAAGACGTCGGAAAGTCAGTAATGAATATAATTTTCTATAATCATAGTCCTTATTCACTGCTCAGGCAAACCGTTTACGGCACTAATCTCCAGCGAAGTCTTTATATTCAGGACTTAATGCTTATGAAACCAATGAGTACTAAGTACGAATCAGTGAATCCCCAAGTGCTGGTCACAGAAATAAATAATCGTTTCTTCAACTTCATCATCTTCACACGAGGCTAATTTCTTTAAAGGGAGAAGAACTTCATGAAATCGAGAAGATCTTTATGTAAGTGCCTTCAATGGGGAACCATACTTCATGGATATATTTTGAGTGTTTACTATAAATCTAATCGGTTACAAGTGATGCTTTTATTTAAAAGTTGCTCACAGTTTCATCCGTTTATACAGCTGGAGAGTTTTAGTGAAGCAGCCGAGGTGGAGTAAATGTCTCCGGCCGGGGGATTGTCACCAAGAGCCGTTGGGGGGTGAAGAAGCTTCATGTTACGACTCCGTTCCACGTTGCTTTGGAGGAAATTAGCTTTGCTCCGCAGCACTGTGTCAGTAAACAGCAGCCACGTGCTTGGGTGGTTAGTGTGAAATGACAAAAATAAAAATCCCTCCCTTTATCTTTGTCTGTTACTCACACAGACACACACAGGTTCTCCTTCAAAGAAGTTTTTTTTATTACTTCCTTCCCTTCTCGGGGGGGGGGGGGGGGGGGGGGGGGGGGGGGGGGGGGGGGGGGGGGGGGGGGGGGGGGGGGGGGGGGGGGG
>JAODJX010000007.1:12068772-12084279 GCA_026776945.1 Isichthys henryi | reverse complement strand
CCCCAACTGAATGCACATGGAAGGACGCAGGAGCTAAACAGTTAGCCTGACTGAGAAGCCCCAAGGTCCGTCCACCATCAGCACACATGGTCTTCTGGCCCAACACTGATTTCTGCGAGAACAGAATGAATCTCTACCACCGCATTTCCGAAACAGAGCGCTTCCATTTGTAAACAGCATCCTGTTTTTTCTTTATTTTATACAAAACAGAACAGTCAGTTTACTTATTTGCAAGTGAGATGCATTTAAAATATCACAACTGCCATATGTTTAAAATGTTTTCAATATAAGAAAATAATAATATATTTATTTTACTCTGTGCTGTATGTTACAGCTGTAAAATTGAATAATGTGAGTTTTATGGTTATTTCTCTTTTTTTATTCAGTAGTATTCCGGCACTTTTCATACATTATGGTTTAACGTAATTGCCACTTCTCTTCACAGTGAATTACGTACTTGTTTCAGGTACTGTACAGGGTATCATTCCTTACAAGACACTACACTTTGGAAGCTATTGTTTTGAAATCGATTCAGATTCAGTATTTACAGCCTTTTCAGAAAAGTATCCCTTATAAACACATGATAAATTGCATCTTTCAGCTTAGAAATGGGACAGACTGTTGTATTTCTTTGTCACTATTTAAATGTTATGACTCTGCTGAATGTATGCTAGATATTAATATATTTAAAAATTGACTGGCTGTATGTATATATGTAAATATAAATATATATCTTTTCCCTTCATTTTCATTCACAGGCCTGATGTCTAAGTGTCTAAGTGACACAGGCAAGCTATCTTCAACATCACATGCTTACATCGGTAAACATTAGACACTGAAACAGCACAACTGTAATCACACATCATTTTAAAAATCAGCAGATGAATGGCTGTAATTCTTCGATCATAGCCAGTGACAATGCATAATGAGCCCCGCCCACTGCGTACGCTTTTAGCCGAAGCGGCTCGCTGGCTGATCACTGCCTGTCATTATGTCACTTTAGCGGAAATGATGTCCCGTGTCAAGCATTCAGACCCTCCATGCTGTAAAAATGCCTCTCTGCTTTTTCCAATTACACACCCATTTGTGTGAGGAAGCGACGATCACTGTGTTTTTCAGCTTTTTATCTAAAATGACCCCGTCTCTAGCAAAGACCCGAAACCCCCGGTGTGTAAATAATACACTGCTATTGTTGCAGGTACGAGTGCTCGCAAGGCACAGCTTAAGACAAGAAGCTGCACTTACATCTTAATTACTACTGTAATCCTGGTGATAAGGGGTAATGCTCTGACATCACTGTGATGGTGGCCTTTCATTTAGGGTATAAGAATAGTTCCCATAAGCATTGCTGGTAGGAAGCACACCTTCAGTGCATTCTGCAGGTGCCAGAGAGCCAAAGAGAGTACAGACAACCTGGTTCTGGACATGAATGCAAGACGGTGACTCAGGGCAAACTGTGTTCTGGAACATGCCGTTCTCGGGGAAGGCTGCGTCCCAGCATTGAAAAAAGTAAAAACGACAAGACAAGAATCGCTCCTGCGAGAAATATGTCGAAAATAAATGTCACGTCAAGAAGATCCCCATGATTCAAACGGCAAGTGATTGAAATGTAGCCTCACATTAAAGGTTTATTGATCCCCCTGGTGGTTCAGTAATTATTGATATGTCCATAAAGAATTGGAAACTCAAACCAATATGTTGCGAGAGATCACAGCACAGCGTGAGGAGTGAAAACGGGCAATACCTTGGTAAGAAAGTGTATTTATTGCATCTCCTGGAAGCGGATGATCTCAACAGCCATTAAACGTGTCTTGAAGGAGAAGGAAGGACAAAGTTTAGCAGTGGAGACCTCAGCACCCTTGGAATGATGACGCAACAGGTCAGAGAAGCAGAGGGTAGGCAGACATCGCCTTCCCAAGTCTATGTTGGCACCAGACACTGTGGGCATTTTCTTAGAGGATGCCTTGGCATCAGAAACACCCGACTGGCAGCATAATAGTGGGAATAAGACCTAATTGGGCTATCTTCAGTGAATCTAGAGAGGCTATTCTGAGCCACGCGCGGCTTCTCTCTTATATGATGGATTGAGATGCTGATGAGATTGGATGCTTGGTCCATCCACTTGTCTCTGATTTTGGTGGGGATTGTAGAAGCGAATCAGCGTTTTTATGCCGGCGATGAATGTAAAAACCAAGAACTATTTAGCGACTGAGCGCTTTTCTGAATCGAGACAACCACAGCCAACAAGGACATCACTGTAAACAGGCTCCTCTCAGATGCCTTAAAACAACAACAAAGTAGCAATTTGAACCATAAAACTTAACGTAACACAGGGTACCTACATACAGCTACTATCCATAAACCAAAGTTTTATACAATGTAGATACTTAATTTCAAAGGTTTTGTGGTAGAATCTTACATAAAAGTCACATCATTACCACATTATTATATACTTCCAGATAGGCTACTCCTCAAGTCTACTGTATAACCTGCTCTGGAAGCAGAGTAGAAGCTCACTTCATTCCTGGTAAAGATAAAATCAACTTGCAATCTCCAACCTTTCTGCTAGGCTGGCCTTTACTCGTCCTTATCTGCCATGGGGGCGGGGGGAGAGCAAGACTGTCCCAGAGGTGACAGGAAAGCTGTGTGGGGACTCTCAGAAGCACCTCACCCCCCCACCTCAACCCCCAAGCTCACTGGCTTGTATCACATCTCTTATTGATCTATCTGCTATCCACTTTGCCCGCTGTTTACTTTTACAAACGGCCTGACAGGAAGAATGCAAGCTGTGGTATTTCTGTGCCATAATAACATAAGAAACTGAAACGGGGACACAGTAACAGTGAGAGTCGCCACCAAGTCCCCAGGGGACACATGAGTGGGGGTTTTGCGCTGTTTGTTGACAGAGAACCCTCTAACACCTGCTGAATAGGGGCCAAGCATTCAGGTCTCTATGTGGCTTCAGAACACATGTAGAGTAAGCCTAGAGCCCAACCCAGGAGGCATTCGGTTTATCACCGAGCACACACAACCGCACACTAAGGACAAGTTAAAGGAATGGCACTAATTACACACACAGCGGGGGTGGAAAGTGAACCCATAACCTTGGACATGTGAGGCTACAGCATTACCTCTTGAGCAGCAATCCCACCCACATTTAACCCCCCCCCCCCCCCACTCCACTTTTTGTAGAATAGAGTGGTTAAACACACACTCTTTTAACCTGAAGGTTGCTAGTTCAGGTCCCCCAGGGGCATTTTGCATTTTTGGTGAATTGCTTATGCAAAATATTCCACTGTGTGAATTACAAAGTGCAAAAACTGTTAAAGGGGTTTGGGAAAACACTGGGGAAGTAGCAAAGTGATAATAATGATTGCATATATAGGTCTGACAGGGTAATTCTTCGTATATGTGCTACCTGTGACCCTCTCCGTGCAGCACCTGCTAAATTCCTGTGACCTCTGCCTGTTCGACTCATTTGGAAGGTCCGATTTACCCAGGAGATTAAAGAGAAAAGTCTGCTTTGCCTTTGATACAATTAGGCCTTGTTTATTGTACGAGTCTGAGAGCAACTTTAAGCACAGGCAAGCATGATAATGGCATTTACTATATCATCAGATGACTTCCCCCTGAACACATCTCTAGACCTGAATGGGTGTTGGAAAGCATCCACTCACAGCCATAATTTTCACACCCAAATAAATTTTAGTTTGTTCTCTCATTTATTTACACCTTATTAATGCATGTCCACAAATGGATGAAAAATATAGTTATTACACCCAGAGTACTGGAAGTACTGAGTATTTTATAATTACTACGTTCCGGTGTTACCAGGTCATTTTTGGCAAAAAATTGCCAGTAACTTTTTCAAAATGAAAACAGAAAAGGCTAGTATAACATACCATGAAATTCAGGTCTTCGTACATTGTGCATTAAGTAGATTTCAACATTTCACTAATATTATAAGTTTCAGCTGTTGTCATCAGCCTAGACTTGCCCGTAGATGCAGTATAGATGAATGATAAAGTTATAAAGCAGTGTATCAATTTGGCAAGTGAGATAAATACAATTTAGATATATAATAATCCATCGCTAATAGGAACCTCAAAATTTATGTGACACTTTTTGGTATGTGAGCAGAGAACAAGTATACTGTATGATAAAGTACATAAAAGTACCAGAGATAGAAGAAGTTGTATAGCCATGAGCCAAGGGAGGGTGGGTAAATGGAGAACAGCAGGGGGCCATGTGCTGAGCCCTGATGCACTCCCTTCAGGTGAGGATAAGGAGATGACACTTGACCATCTTCAGGAGACTCTGCAGGATTAAGGGTTGACAAAACAGCCGAGTCTACGACAATTGTTCCTTTCATCTTAAGCCTGAAGAAAGAACTGAGTACTATATAGACTTTGAAATCATGGGAATGTAACTTTCAAATAAGAAGCTAAATCTGCTTAGCTAAATAAAAAAAAGTTTCTTATTGCATTATTAAAGACAAACCTGATTGAAATAAATTCTTCTCTGGAGTAGCAGTAGAAATCCAACTTTTAAGCACTGGCAGTCACGATTTTTTAATGCGAGGACTATTCAATGCAGGATTCTCATCAGCAATAATGCAATCAATTCCTCCATCCTCTACAGTTTCATCTTTACACCTTGACTGAGAAAGTTGTGGACGCCAGTACTTTGGAATTTCCTGTAATTCACTCACTAGATTCAAACGAAATCTAGAAAATTTAATTTGCTAAACCCCAACAAATTGTCCAACTGGAGAAGTTCTAAAAATCTACATTTTTAATCCCCGATAAATAAAATAAATAAAACTCTAACAATTTCAGAGATTTAAGAAAAGCCCAAAAAGTACAAAATAATATCAGTTGTAACATAGTTTAAGGATTAATCAGAGTAGAGGTTAGATTGACATTACATGACAAATAGTCTTTATCTTCAACACATGGTGTCTTTGAACCACTTTTTCTTCTGATGATTGGATATTTTTAAACATCTTTTGGCCAAAGTCCCCTCAGAGAGCTGCTTATAAATAAATGTAAGTCCTCTATATTTTGCAAAGTTTGCTAGAAGAAGCAAAAATAGTGATAATCAGTGAAATGACTGTATTGATTTAGATACATGACCTACCCTTATCTCTTAAGCATATCAGGTCGATACTCCCACAACCAGGACAAAGATGGAAAATTCAAGAATCTACTGGTTTAACACCAAAATAAGAAGGATCATTACCCTCAAAGTTAAATAACAGTAAAGCAAAAAGTCACGAGAGGTTAATTTTACCCATGTGGACTGGACCCATCCATTTGGGTGAGCATAAATATCTCAGACAGAAATGATTATTTGAAAATATGGCATCCAGGAATATAAATCAGTTCTCCTGGACAAATTAATATAGTTCTCTTTTTCGATAGTATGAGCGTATCATAAATCGCGCCCAGGGTATGTAAATCATGGGTCATTTTTTATGACAACGCCACCTTGGAATCACACTAACAGAGGTGCTGAGCATGTTACCCCTTTCCTGGAAAATGAAGAGCCTCCTTGCGACGGCTGGACACAAAGCGATCGCGTTTGGGGTAGCAGAAACATCTACTGCTCCTCACATATCTCCCGGTGTGCAAATGGGCTAAAGTAATACAGGATATGGTGTGTTGGGGGGGGGGGGGGGCAGCGGGGGTGACAGCATGACGGAGTGAGCAAGCGAGGGAAGGGAGCAGGAGGAGAAGGGGGGTGGGAGGGAGAGGATACTGAGGTAGCAAGCAATTCCTCTTTATCATCAAGCGAAATGACTCCGCAAATATGACAATAAATCACAGAGAAAATCAATCTGAGGGGTGGCAACTGCTAGCCACTGATAATGCATCAATCAATATTTAATGTTTAGCCTTTAATTAATCCACAAGCTGGAAGCATTCTTTCAGTGACAAAAAGGAGAGTGTGGAAAGGCTTAAGCAGAGAATAGTGTTTATATCTAAAAGGGCCTCATTTCTTTATAGGTGTACACTGATGGAAGCATCACCAATCTTTTTTGATTCTTCTCTATTTATTTTAAAGCAAGCCCGACATTTGGGCCCTGGATAAAATAAGGATTTGGCAAGATGACAATATATCAAATGTGAAAGTCGACGACTGGAGAATCAGACGCAAGATAAGGCCGAAAGACTTTGGTTTGTGGCCCAAATGTGACCCCTGCCCCTAGTTTGAAAGTCGTGGGGAATCTCCTCTCACATGAGGGTCCTTGACCCCAACCCCCCCAGTTTAACAGGTGTTTTGCGTCTGTGGCGGGTCGCACACTCCCTGACAGCTGGGAGGGTCATCCATGACGCCCTCATGGCTCCCACGACAGGCGAGGAAAGTGTGCTTGATCACACCCACATGGGCGGTCTCAGCTTCAGGCGCCGTTTCTCAGGAGCTGTCCCGTGCTTCGTTCCCCTGCGACTCGAGCTCTGGCGGAACCCCGGAAGCGCCACCCCCGCGACATCACGCCAGAAAGCTGCGAAGACCTTCAGCATGGCGAGCTGGCAGAAAAAACGTTTGTAACCTGAAAGCGTCTGCTTAGGTGGTTTTGGGAAATGAAGCGCTAATTATTTCACAGTAAAGACATGCCCCCCCACCCCCTCCCCCCACCAGAGCAGCTGGCAGCATAATGCTAATACAACTATATTTGTGACCAAAAGTTCACTGGTATAACTCCCAAGAGTGGCCTTAATGGTGTGTTATTTACTCAAATTACTACGGTAAAGAAACCCAGCTATATAATTGCATTTAGAGTGAAACCTGCAAGCTCTGTTGCTTCATTTGAATTCGCATGTCTTCTGAGCATCGCAGAGATACAAATAGCCTAACCTACCCCAGCCCCAGACCCACACGAAGGCCCCCCAAGTTTATGAAATCATCAGACAGCAGCCCCCGAACGAATCTGAGACATGCTGGGGAAAAGGCCATTTGAACTGGGAGGCGTATTTACCATGAGCTCCTGGATTACTGGGATGCATCCCAGTGGTGCTAATTACTATGTTCTCCAGGGGAAGCAACTGTGGGATATCAGATGAGGGGGTGCTTGACACTTGGCTACCTGGAGTAAGATTGTGCTCAGATAATTGGTACACTATTACATGCTGAGTGGGAGACCCACAAGGTTTATTTAAAGACCTAATGAACAAGAATCTGCAAAAATAAGGGTATCTACTTACTCCTCGCAAATTCCCATTCGTGGCTCACCAATATGACACCGATCCAAGCACTAATCGATCTTATCGAACAGATATCAAACGTTAAAGCTTTATCAATGACAGGAGTCTGATACAACCTGCTACCATTATTAGACATTTAACACCATATTATTTTTAATATTGCTCGATATTTATTTTGAAATTTATCTCAGGTGGAATAAAGTGGGTGACTGCAACATTTCCAGACACTGAGCCTGGAATCTTCCCTAGGAAGCACAGGGGATGAGGCAGGAGATGCCCTCAACAGGCAAGATAAGGCTGGGGATGCCCTCAACAAGCAGGATGAGGCAGGGAACACCCTCAACAGGCAGGATGAGGCAGGGGACACCCTCAACAGGCAGGATGAGGCAGTAGACACCCTCAACAGGCAGGATGACACAGAGGATGCCCTTCACAGACAGAAAGAGGCAGGGGACTCCCTGAGTATGCAGGATGAGGCAGGGGGCAACCACAAAAGGCAGGATGAGGCAAGAGATGCCCTCAACAGGCAGGGTAAGGCAGGGGACGCCCTGAAGAGGCAGTATGAGGCAGGTGACACCGTCCAGAGGTAGGATGAGACAGGTGATGCCCTCAACAGGCAGATTGAGGCAGGGGACACCCTGAACAGGCAGGATGAGGCAGGAGATGCGCTCAACAGGTAGGATGAGGCAGAAGACTACCTCAACAGGCAGGATGAGGCAGGGGACACCCTCAACAGGAAGGATGAGGCAGGAGACACCCTCGACAGAGTACAAGTGCATTGGCTCGCACATACATGCAACAACAAAGTACGGGCAACCAAGAAATCCAGAAAGGGAGGAAACAAGAGTGCTTGGAAGAATGTTGAGTAAACACAGGAAGAACATTCCAGATCTGTGGTTTGAACCCTCCCTATGCTGGAGGTGTGAAGCTGATCGATCGATCTATCTATCTATGAAGTAGTTCATGATTTGTAAGCACAATTGAAGGTGAAAAGAGATGCATATGAATGTTTTGGACTCTGCCTTGAAATACAACTTTATTATTCTAAATTACTTTAACACAAAAGTAAAACAGGATCACATAAAAACAGAGACATCCATATATCTTACACAACCACTTGTCCATCTTAAACAGAGTCACAGTGTGAGCCCAGAGTCCATCCCAGATTAGGGCAGGGGGACACCCTGGATGGGATGCCAGTCCATTGCATGAACTAGATTTGATATTTACAAATGAGCAGCTGTTTCATTATGGTGTACAGGACTTCCCGCTTGTGTATTTTACTTTTTGATATTAATCAAACACAACCATCTGCCTGTCAGTCAGCATTTCCAAATTAGCGTCTTCTGTCTGTCAAGTCAAATACGAAATGGGACAGACCCATTAACAAGACCAGACAAAGGAGGACAGCATATTAAAGGCATTCAGTCTGACAGGTCTTTTATCTTAAGCAAACTAGGAACAGCTCATAGAAGCTCTATATTCTCCTATAGGAGATAATCTTGGCCTTCAAGGGCCCCTCATTTGCATTCAGAGAAAAAGGTTTCGATTTTTAAACATGAGACAATAACTCTGATCCCCAGAAGTTCTTAGTGTCCTTTTTAAACTCCTTGTTTGGTGTGAAACTGGAACAGAAGGAGGCAGGACTGAGACCAGAAAACCGTCTCACAAAATCAGCGCGAGATATCATTTTGAAACAGTTTATCATGTTGAAATGCAGAATGAATAACTGCTGAGAGGGTGTTCAGGAAGAGTGTAATTTTGCAAAATGTGTTTATGAAACTCATGACGGTTTGTCACGTGGGACATTTCCTTTAGACTGGATCTCATGCTGCGTGTAACATCCCCCACAAGTGATGTAACGAGGGTGAGAGAGGTCAGGTCCTGACAGGTCTGCAGTCTGACTTTTTTTAAAAAGACTCTTTAAAGTTTGCCATTGCAAAATAGGAAGTAAAATTTTGGGTCATAAATGAACCTTTTGAAACACATGAAATATTTGCATACTGTAAAATTCAGTTTTTGGCAAAGAGTAAGGACTGCAGATGATGAGGTTATTCTTTGAATGGAAAATTAATGAACATTAATGAGTGTTTCAGGTTGAAGTTCTCTCTGGTATTAGTCAGGAAAATCTGCTAGGGAAATGTACAGCTGGTATGGCGCATTTGGTATTTATGCACAGCCAGTCCCTGGGCAGCGAAATGGCTTTGCTGTTATACCTTTGAATGAAGCACTTAACTCAAATTCCCATAAGAATGTCGCTCTTTAAAAACTTGGTTGGAAGCAGCAGGTAACTGCATTCACACCCAAGGACACTTTCAGGCACATGGAAGCAATGCAAGGGCGAGATGGATGGCCTACTGGCCTCTGTGATGGAGGACCCCGGACTGAGAGTGCTAAGGGTGACCAGTGGGCTGCCTGTTTCATTTGTGACACAATGGCAAGGTTGATTATAGAGCTGATTTAATTCATGTTGTGGGGCAGTGGGAGAGTTTGTTGATGGGTTAGTGGAAACGTGCTTTGTCGTGACTGAAGGGAGGGGCTACCTCCATTCTAATGCCACGTTCTATTTACCTCAGAGGTCAGAATGACATCCAGCACAAGTCGGAAAGCAGTACCAGAGACCTGTTTCAAAGAGCAAGATGTCTTGCTTAGTCAGACAACTTGTAGAATTTAAGGTACCCCAGTTTAAACGGCCTTTATCTTCACTCACTCACATTTAGCCCAGACTACCTTGAATCTGACAAGTTATCCAGGTAAGCAAGAAATCCTGCTTTCGGAAACAGGTCCCAGTTCTATCCAAGTTCATCATTATCCATGTTCCACAGTAAACACTACATAACTCCAGCTTTCACTTCGGTTGATGAAGGGTGCAGCCATCTTGAATTTTGAGGTTGGGATGGCAGAGGTTCCTCCGACTTTTCGATTCGGAATTTTGACTTCAGGGGGATTTCAGGTTGAAATATCCAACCAAATATTCTGACTTCCCAGTTCAGACAGAACACAGCATAAGGCCCATTCTATAATTTTCAGCAGCATATTCCAGCTTCATCCTGCTCTGGGCCCAGAAGAGACCGCTCTGCTTGCTGCCCCCTGTAGGACCCCCTCCAGCATGGCTTCTGCCTACCAATGTGGGCCTTAGATAGCTGGTACATAACAGACCACAACCAGAATCCCAGCATCCACCATTACTGCAGAGAGTCACTCTTTCTCGTACCCGCGTCGCCCTTCGCTGGCCTTGGCCCACTGCCGCCAGCCTCTCCTCCTCATCCAGCAAGGGCAAACATTTATTAGGTGTTAGACGAATTCACAGGCCTTGGAGACTCCGCACCCCCTTGCTGGGTTTACGGCTGCCCGTCCATCCCATGAAGCGGTCAGTCCTGGGGGCGGCCATGGGGCCCCTGGGGGGCGAGGATGCCTCCCTGGCCGTAAGGCTCATCTTCGCTGGCCAGTCACTCGCCCGGCTTTAAGAGCTGTCTGATGATGTCACCGCTTTTACGGGCCATTTGATGAATTTGCTGCATGATTCGAAACCCAAATTTGCCACAGGCTTCTTCAAACTCGGCCCGATGACGGAAAACCCAGTGGGACGCAGGGCCGGCGGCCATCTTGGGGAGCGACTGGTCGTTGGAACTTCAGGAATGTGCCGCTGTGTTTTACTAGGATGCTTTCATTTCACTGCAGTCTCCTGCTTAAAAACATTCCCACTAATTCAAGTTCTGCGCCCTAATTCTGCTGTTTTCCTCCCAAGAATGTACATTTCTTTAGTGCTATCTTTAAACAGATGGAAATAAAAACTGCATGGGAAAACCGATCTAATCTGACATGAGTGCATCAGATCGCAGCCCAGATTGAGCAGAGTTCTCATTATTGTCCAAATGAGAGAAACAGGAGGTCTTTATATCACTCAGCTATGGGCGAAACACAGGGGATATAATCTGGACATACACACACACACACTGGTTTGTAATTATATCTTTGTGGGGACTCTCCACTCATTTCTATGGGCAAAACTCTAATTGCAACATGATGAACTGAACCCCTACCCAGCCCCAACCTTAACCATAAGTAACCAAACAAAGTATGACATGGGTTTTGGCATTTTTAGGTGTTTGATTGCATTCACAGATCTTTGTGGGGACCTAAAAAATGGTCCCCGCAATGTGAAAATAACATTTGGTCCGCACAATATAATATAAACCTTATCCACACACACACACACACACACACAATTATCCAGCTGTTAAATTTACACATTTAAGTTATTTACAATTATAAGCACTACATGCATTTGTTTTAAAAATAAAAGTTGAGTGGATTACTTAGAAAAACACACACATGGACATTTTAAATGGTATCGATTCATTAAACTTGCTCTCAGCCAGACCGCCCTCCCCCTGTTCAGCAGATACCTGGGAAAGCCTGGGAACTTATCTCCTCAGTTACTCGCTCCCGTTATTGTCCTATAAAAATGCAATTTTGCCGGGAGACAATTACACAATTGTTGCTCCTCAGCTAATTGATAGCAAAACGGTAAAAGCATTCGGCCGCCGATCCATCTCGCCACCGGCTTCAGGCCACTAACTGCCCCCCTCCCCCATCATGAATCAGAGCCACTTACCCGACCCCCAGCCACGCCGTTCTCCTTTTATCACTTTGCATTTTCATAAATCTCAGGTGGCAATATCTTAATGTGTCTCTCCCACACACACAAATTCCCCAGGATATATATAAAGCGGTATGCCACACCGATAATGCCGGATCCTTTCAGCATCATCCCCAGAATACTGATGCCAAAAGCAGCCAATCCCAGTTTTGAGGTCTCTTCTCCCCAGAACCCCCCAAACTGCTCCTATTTTGCACACCTAAAAGCGAGTCATCTCTATTCACTCGCCCCATGCAGATCACACTCTGAAATGCATTAGCAGTCTCTCTACATCGGGGCTGTTCAGCTCTGGACCTCGATTCCAAATCCAGGCCTTGTTTTTAGTTCTCCCCGATAGTTAGTTTAATAATTACTGATTGGCCAGAGGCATCACGCCTGGCTCACAGGTGAAGGAAGGCTGGAAAGGCAGCAGGGACTCGGACCTTGAAGACCGGGATTTGAATGGCCCTGCTCTATACATTAATCATGGCAAAAATCCTTATGCATCACATCACTTAAGTTTATAAAAAAAAATATTCAGTGCTGCAAAAACAGACTTGGTGATGATACAGCTGCTTTTTGAACTGCATTATTTAGATATAAATAATGGATTCTTGTTTAAAGAGATTTCCTATTTAAGGATTAAAAACATCTTCATCTGGACAGGCGTAAACTGGGACTCGGCTAGATTAGAGAAGGCCCTGCTCATCTTATCTGAGCGAGAGCTTATGTTTGGGAGAATCGATGCCACTCCAACAAGTTGTTCATTAAAATCTGAATGACAGCGTTTAATTCCTGGTATTACAACAGTGTGTTGGCGTTTGCTCTCTCCGTACCGGTATAAAGGAATTAGACTGACAACCAGAACCAAAACACAAGGCAAGAGATTGATTACTCAGCCCTCCTGGACCGACACTCTGAACCTCTTAAAATTCAAGTGGAATATTGAAAAATACTGACGTCAGCAAGGGTGCTGTTTGTGCTTAAGGGATCCGCGCTGAAACGCAGCAACATCTGTGATACAGAGCCTTTTCAGCTTCCCACTCTAATAAGAGGTATCACATTCTGTTTAGCCCAGACTGCCGTTGGACATCTTGATTGCTCTGCTAACAGCAGAGAACGTGATTGTTCCGACTTCTTAAAGAGGCGATGCTGCAAGGACAGTGGGGCCCACCGGATCTGGTTCCTGCACAAGATTACCCAGCACTGGTATGGAAACTAATAAGACCAGCAAAGAGGTTTTATTACTAGGGAGATATGCTGGTCCTGGATGATCTTATGTCTACAGCTTTCCATTGTTTGTTAAACTACATGATTTCATAACTCGGCTCATTTAGCTGGGCAGGACAGAGGCTAGCGTGGCAACCTCAGAGCTCGAGGGACTGTGGAATTGATTCCCACCTCCAGCTCCTGGTATTCAGACTGTGTGTGTCATACGATGGACTTTTATCGCGTCCAGGATGTCCCCTGCCTCATGCCCAATGCTTTCTGGGGAAGGCTGTAGGCTCACAGCCGTGCTGCACTGGATAAGAAGCTATCAAAGACGGAGGAAAATCATGTTACCACTGTGGAAAAAGTGGAACATGTTACAGCCCCCTAGGACCAAAGTCAGCTGAGGTCTACAGGGAATAAGTGTTAAAGGTTTTTAAAGCATCCGGCCAAGAATGCTGATTAGAGTCGAATACTAGCTTTGAGGTCCCACTAACAATGAAAAGAGAAACGAAAGAGTGCAGCTGTGTGAACCATTTCAAATAATACAGCATTTATCAAAGGCTGTATAGTGATGGAAAGAGTTGGTGCTCTTGTGCTGATGGAAGCAGGGTTTGGATTGGCTGGGGGATCTTGACTGGCCACTATGTCAGCCTGTTAGATACCCAGTAACTCTTCATTGCCAGCAATGGTGGCTCGCTCTCCCAATCAGAATTCAGCTCTCCAGATATGTGAAACAATGTTTCAAAGTTCAAAGCCCTAGAATGGACAATGTATGGACAGTGATCTACAGTGGACCATGCAGATCACAGGGTAAGCACCACTGTCAGCCCCTGTGGGGAACCTGGTCTGACGGAGCTAGAAAACAACTAAGGCAGGAGAGAAAAAGTCTTGGACCTTTTGATGGTGTTTCAGTCCAAACCCCAATGATTTATCTGCAGGAGGCCGAACGTCTAACCAAGCAGCCATATGCTTGCTATCCCTGCAAGACTCTGCACCAGTCGTTCAGGCTCCGATCTATAATTCATGAGCCACACTAACCCCCCCTCCCCACTTGAGACTCCAGTAAAACAGCAGTGTGAAGTATAAACTTGCCTAATGCCAATATCTTGTCATGCTCAGAATCACAATAGGCCCACTCTCCTTCTATCCATCACGTGGCGGCGACACCCAGAGCCACGATATTATCCAAATATTATTAAAACTTTGACCTCCCATGTCCATAAATTCAACCCAAATGGCCGTAGTGCCATTATATGGGGGAAAATGTATGGTCTTGCGTCGTTGCGGAGTAATTATGCTTGAAAGGAAGCATGGCCGGGCATTCTGTGACACGCTGCCGAGGAGGAGAGCGAGGCGGCCAGCAGATGCCTTCCTTTGCCGTCATGGGTCGCTGTGCCAGCTTTCGTGAATTCTGCATTATTCATGCTCTGGGCCGGCCCAACCTGACTGCGGGGCCGTTATCTGGTCCCAAGGTGCCAAACATCTGTTACGGAGTGCGTGAGCACAACCCGGTGACATGTTCGCAATTTCGGCATCCTCTGACGTTTGGCTTGTGGTGGTACACTTCAAATGGTTGGCCCTGGCTGGCCCTGGCTAGCCCACTGGCGGCCCACTGGTGGCCCGTCTCTCCCCCTGGGAGGGCTGTGGCTTGTGCATCCCCCTCATTCCTTCCTAGACTTCTCCGCTGCCTTCCTTCTCAGTAACACCTTATCTCTGTGCCCGCTGGCCCTTCCTTCCTCCTCTTCTGATCTGATCCTCTGCATCTCTGACACTGAGACACTGGACCTATGCCCCCCCCGGGGATTGGTGGTACTGGAGGCTGCTTGAAGTAGCTTGAAGGAAGGTAGCACAGCAGTGATTTTCGTGATATTTTAATTCTCCGTGATCAAAAGTCAAATTCCTTCACTCACACGGTCATTACCTTTTCAAGTCAAGTCAAGCCAAGTAGGTATACGATCCATATTCAGATATACAATGGCAGAAAATGGCGTTCCCCCAGGACTATGGTGAAACACACAACGGCATTGGCAGGTGAGGGTTTTCACAATTCTGATGGTGCAAAAACACAGGACAGTGTAAAATACGTAGAGCAATGTGATTGTAAACCATTTGGTCTGATTCTGTATGTCCGTGCTGCTGTGTAGCTCCTCCAAGTGATCTGGGGGGAGAAGAAGCGGACTGGGCCATCTCTGTCAGTGTTAGAAAGCAGAGGTACTTAGTGGCTTCGGGGGGGTACCAGTGTGCGTGTGTGTGTGTGTGGGATGGGTGTGGTGTGGGGCGGAGAAATGACAGAACATCTGGAGAGCTGCAGGTGTCTTCTCCTCTTTTTACTCACCCCTGCCAAGTGACATGAATTTCCTGCGGGGGGGGGGGGGCGGCGGGGGGGCGCGGGGGGGGGGGGCCGGGGGGGGGGGGGGGGGGGGGGCGGGGGGGGGGGGGCGGGGGGGG
>JAODJX010000007.1:12031789-12044138 GCA_026776945.1 Isichthys henryi | reverse complement strand
CCCCCCCATCTCCTGGATATCTATGGCTTGTCATGAGGGTTATCTTACAAAAAGTTTTAAGTCACAGCAGGGAAGCTGCTGGACATTTTGGGCCCCATGAATTAATTAGATATTGGGCCCCCCAACCCAGGCCAATCCAATTACATAAAAAACATTTTTAGGGCCCTATTTAGTAAATCATCCTAACTTGCACCCCTGAGTCACAGACCCAGGTTTTACTCAATAGACGAACAGGAAATCACACATATGTACATGTGCACACACTAATTACCATAATAACACACAACACATGTGCATAATATGTGGCATATGTGTAATGCCTCTTCACAATTTCATCAGAAAATCCCCATAAGCAGATTAACAGGTTAATGGACAGTGACGTTACCCCCGATACACAGATACATTCATACTTTAGTGATGAAGCACATGAGGTGCATCTACAGTTATGTGTGCATGCGTGTGACACCCCCCCCCCCCCACTGAGTGCCTGTGTGTGTTCTGCAGCCCGTGCTGTGTGGTCAGTGGCTTAGGGAGAGGAAAGATCTGAAGGCCACTTGACCGGGGGGGTACAGCACCATGCTGGCCTGTAGATCGTTACAAATGGGACGTTTAGCCACCTCCGCCTGTAAACTCCCCCCCACCCCCACCCGTGTCTTTACACATGCAGCGCGGCCTCCTCCGACTCAATAGACCCGCTGTGCGGACAAATCAACTGGGAGGGGGGCTGACCTTTCAACTCCGGGGTCAACTCATTAACACAGAGACTGCTCTCCTGTATGTAAATGTGAACCGTAACTAAACATATTTAGCATAAATGCTAAGAAAAGGACACGTCTGTCGCTGCCTAAAGCATACAAATAATAATGCTAAAATGAAACAACTGCAAAGAACTGCTTCCTAATACGAATTTCAGAGCCGAGTGAAAATAGCTGCAACACTTCATCAAAAGATGTGGAACGGAAACATCACACTGCTGTAACAACTGCGCTGTGGGCCAAACCCACATTATCGCTAAATGAGGGGCTTTTGATTCATACCACCAGCAAAATCTAAAAAATGTATGAAGCTTTGGGACTAACCCTAAAATGAATGACTTCAGTGAAAATAGTATACTGCATTAAAACGGTTAAATAGCATGCGATTTTTAAATAATAATAATAATTCATTCACTTTCGATAACCTGTTTATCCTGTGCAGGGGTCTGCAGCCAGTCCCAGAAGGCAGGGAATAACTCAGGATGGAGTGCTGACCCATCACAGGGCACATTCACACACCATTCACACCTATGGGCAGTTTGCGAACTCCAGTTAACCTCAGCGCGCTTTTGAACTGTGGGAGGAAACTGGAGAACCTGTGGCCTGTGCTACGAAGCACAGTTACTGGCTTATCAGGGTAACTTCTTGGGTAGCTCTGCTTCGCAGTACAGGCCACTGGAGGAATGACAACATGGGGAGAACATGCAAACTCCACACATATGGGGCCCTGGTGGAGACTTAAACCCGGCTTCCAGAGGTGTGAGGCGACAGTGCTAACCACTGCACCACCATGCTAACCACTGCGTCGCACCCAAATAACAATATAGCATACATTATTATTATTGTTAATAATATTATCAATAATAATAATAATAATAATAATAATAATAATAATGACAATAAGTATTATTAATGAACAATTAATATTGCCTAATAATATCAGCATGGGCGTGCTTGCAGATATGGCGCCCCTACTTGAGAGGGTCCTCTGTAAAATGAGGGTGCAAGAGCAACGGGCAAATTCTGGAACCAAACCTCGCAATGAGAGACATCACCTGGGTAACGTGTGCGATGTCGCTGTAAATGTACGGGCCCTGTTTGGAACTTCATTCATGACTCATAGACAAGACACACAAACAACTCTTCCTAAAATTGACGGTATATAAAGTCAGCTGCAGGTCTCATAACCCAATATCATGTCTGGCATCTTGTTAATCCTACGATTCCTCATAAATGTTCCAGGTGATTTAGCACATTGCAAAGGCGATACACATTCTATATTGTACGTAGTGCCAAAAAGTGAAAAAAAATTTGTAATTCGATAAACCTCCGTCATCAAGCAGCGAAACTCAGATACCGAAGGGAAGTTGGCGGGTAAAGGAGTCGCTGAGACAGATCGAATGGTATGAATGTGTAATTGAAATGGGGGGGAGGCAGGTGTGCAGCCATTGTTCCATTTGATGGGATTATTTGCACTTCTCAACAGTGGAAAAACCAGGTATCATTAAGAAGAACCATGTGAATTTACAATGTGTGGATTTGGTGTGTGTCCCCCCCCCGTCGTTACGGTTGTGTAATTATGTGCACTCTGTAATTAGGAGCACAGACTACAGGACCTTGCTGATTACTGTCTACTCTCTAAGGGCTTGGGAAACTGAAATTGCGGAAAACTCTCAAAGTACAATGGCATGATTGTACTTTTTAATTCTTTGGTTTACCTCTTATGTTCTCTTTATACTGTCAAAGTCACACCAGAGGCGGAACAAAGAGGAAAGCAGAGGGGGCAGAGAGTCTCCGGGGGGGTGTTTCTGCAGGTTGCCTCCATCTAACAAACCCCAAAATACTTTGGGTTTTGTTATGGTCATTTAAAAATAAAAGCTGGATAAAAAAAATTTCCCTTTAATATGTGTGCATGTCGTGTACTGCGCTGCCTTTCTTTCAAGGATGAGGTGTGTCACTAGACAGAGTAGGTGTCAGTCAAAGGTTTGTCCAATAGAAAAAGAACGAATGGGCTTGGGGTGGGGCTTAGGTAGAGTTAGGATGAAGCTTTGACAAGAGGCGAATCAATGCTGATGCACACACATGATCAGCTACAGGACACTTGGGACATACATTCAGGAACAACTCCCCAACTTTTACTCTCCACCAGCAAAGAATGGCTCTTAAGAGTGGAAATATAATTAGATGCAGGAGCTCTTTTGACATATGTCTGTTTTGTGTTGCATATCGATTAGCTGTCACAAATAACAAGCTAAAAGAGAAGGGTCCAGCTGCAGACGCCTGTATAGTGGAGCTCCACTGGAAATACGTGATCTCAACTCTGTGATACAGTGAATAAACCCTAACCTTAACCCTAAACCTAACCCTAACCTTAACCGGAGATCCACTTTACGTCCTTAAAAATGACGTGTTTCCTGTGGAGGTGACGTATATTTGGTGGAGCTCCACTCTACAGGCTTCTGCAGCTAGACCATGTTGAGCTAAAATGATATTTCATTGATTTAAAATCAATATTTTTTTTCCTTTTCGCCCAAACAGGAAGTGATCATGCACAGTGAAAGGGGATGACTAACTTAGTACAACAAAGCCACAATTTTATAGACCATTTCCTCTGCTAGATAAACAAATAATAGAGACAATACTTTATAATAATAATCACTAAATGAATTAATAAATGATAAAGGATAACTTTAAAAAATTACAAATGAATAATAAAGAAATGACGAGGCCAGCCATGGATGGTTGATTTTTTTGATCTGTATTGGGTGAGGCGTGCAGACAGGAGTTTATTGGGCAGACCTGCAGCAAAGTGAAGCCACTATCGACTCAGTAAGAAGCAGAATTATCCTTTAAGAACAGCACAGATTTCTATAAAAACTCTTGCTGTTCAAGACAACAATACGAGAGAGGCTTGATGGGCAATTAGCTCCTAACATGGGTTACTGTGCTGATCCAGTGAGGGACTGGAGACTGGGATCCTGCTTGGGCTTTGGTGTAACTGAGTGGAGATGCGGGATCCCGGTCAGGTGGACCTCCGGGTAGATTCAGTGACATCACAGTCCTTGGCCAGACCGCCACAGGGGTCTCTACTAACTAGCGATACACAGAGGTGGCAATTTCTGGTCCAGAAAGTAAAAATCCAGACCATGATTTACTTTCAACCAACCAGTTGAGCATAAAGAATCACAGAGTACAGGTCACAGAGTACTCATCTGGTTGGTTGAAAGTAAATCATGGTCTGGATTTTTACTTTCTGGACCTGAAATCTCCACCTCTGGCGATACATTATACTCTAAAGAAGAGTTCTCATTTTTGATATACAGAGTTCAAAATGGTGGCCAGATGGGCGCTAAATGACGCTGCCAAGCAGGGCACAGGCTAAGGCTGGTTCCAGTAAGTAGTGAAGCAAGTAATCCGCTACCAAGTGTTTATGTGGTCTTACTGACAACTGCAATCAACAAAAAAGGACTATGGAGAGACCTTGTACATCTGCCATGGTAGGGAGGTCCAGTCATATCTGTCTCAGACACCAATACTCAATCCATCTGAAAGTTGTGCAACAGAAGAGCAGAACCAAGACTGACGTGCATTAAAACATTATGTAGTGTGGGAATCACTAATGTACTTCACAGTGCGCAGCTGTCATAAACCTCATAAACTGCCATAAATCGCACCCGCTACCAGTATCTACTTTCTTGTGTCTCAGCATGCCTCCCGACCACCTTAAATGCTAACATTCCTGTGCCTTCGACACACTTTCATTTAACCCGTGAAACCAGTCTAGTGAGACATCTTGCCTGGCTTAATAAAGCACGCGGTTCTTTTTTCCCGGCGTTGCGCCAATTGTGTTCAGCACGGATTACAGGTGGGGTTTTAATAACCGGCTTTTATCATGGGCTGTGTGTATCGATAATGAGCTGCTTCAGCCAACCTGAACGCTCCAGTGTGTACATTCACGAGGGGTGAATGAAGTAGCACGGATTAGGACAACGTTCCCCAATCTGGTCCTTGGGGACCCGTAGCCGGTCCACATATTTGCTCCCTCCCAGCTCACCTACGCTTGGAGGGAGCAAAAACGCGGACCGGCTACGGGTCTCCGAGGACCGGATTGGAAATCATTATATTAAGGTACTGGTAAACAACTGGGGAAAGTCTTCCTTAGCAGGGCCAGTCCGCTGTGGCCAGGTGCCAGTGGCGAAACACTGTAAAAATGCAGGAATGTGACCCTCACGTTGGTAACGAATGTTTGAGGTTGGGGGGGGCGGGGGCGGGGGGTAAAAAGGCTGCGGCACTTCAGGACGGGTTCCACCAGGCCCTCTGAGAAGGATGTGCATTGCAGCCAAACGTTTTTGCATCAATGCCATATAGAGGGAAACAACAGGGCAGAAAAGAGAAGCAAACAATATAGAGGCTCTCAGGGAAGGCAGCCAAACTCGCGCTCTGCACTGCTTTCTTTACCAGCTCCAGAGGTATTTCAGGCCCAGGGGAACTGGAAGCGGCAGGGCGATTTGCAAATGAATGCGACGGCAGTTGCGGAAATATAGCTGCGTGCCGTAGCGCAGGGCGCTGGGACAAACGGCGGCTTTGTGGGGCTCAGAGGTGGAGGAAGATGCCAGGGCTGTTTAGTGACAGAAAGCCCACTTTGATGCCACGGCAACAAGGCTACAGGGACCAACTGTGATATCTGCTGGTCTTCTGAGGGTGCCTGAGGTGTGGCTCGGGTGGGGGGGGGGGCAGGAGGGTTGGGGCAGTAGGCGGGAATGAGGAGCATCCCAAAGCGGGGGGCCCGTCCAGCGAGCCTCCAGGTCCGTTGCCGGGCCCCCGTGACGGAGAGCCGACATTACATGCTCATTAGGGCCTTTCTCCCGTTTTTTCACTCCTCATCCCACATTTTTTGTCCTTGTTTTAATGAATGTAAGTCCCTATCTGGCTATCGGTGGCCCTCTCTCGTCACACGCCTTTCTGAAGGGGGCCGCACATTGACGAGGCCGACCCACTGGAGAGAAAAAGGCAAACTGCCATGAAATGAGTGTCAGCCATTAAATATGATTTCATTCTGAATAGCACCAAAGCACATTCACCCACTGAAACTCATTAAGCTGGCATAATCTCCCCTTTCTTAACCATAACAATGATTTTTCGACTCAAAATGCAGTGGTGCGGTGGGACTAAGCGATTAATTCAACTTGCATTCAGAGTAATAAATCAAATCCAACTTATTATCCTATGCCTGCTTCCCTAATTCAAGAATGCTCACAATACTTGTCAGTCAGTTTAGAGACAACACATTGAAAATATGGACCACTTCACATGTCAATATTAACCATTGCCCAGTTCTAAACCTCAACTGAGGCAAGGAAGAGATGACACTTATCCATGTGTGTAGATTAAACTAATATCCTAAATACAGAACCAAATAAAAACAAAGAAAAAAGGGACAAAGGTGAGCAAACGAGCCTGAAAAACAATCTGAGGATGTTCTTAAGTTAACATTATTTCACTTGTACTTTTTCCCAAATTTGCTCATAAACTTTGTGGATCTTTTCTCTCTCAAGCGCAGTTCAGTATTTATTTATTTTTATAAAAATGAGTTTAAACACTTAGGTGAAGGGGACAGCAGCATAATTACTGCTGTGATTCAAACAGGCACCTTTTAGGGCACACCTTCGGGTCCTTGGCTTGCAGCCACTGTGCCACCTCTCTGAACACATTAGAAGGACTGATGCTGCTGTGAATTCACTCATATCCTTTAACTAGTTTTAAAAATCATGGCATGAAATAAAGTTTATTAGATGAATGATGCCTCTGCAGGTTCCGGTAGAAGAAGATTTCCTGCGCCGGATTGAGGGTAGGCTGTGAACAGCTGTGTCGAACTCCTCTGTCGGTACCACTTGTGTAATGCATGTTAACCGCATCGCAGGGAGTGCAAGGGGTCAAAGTCTTTAAGTGCCTGTTGGGATCTCGGCTCGTGCATCACATGCTACGGCTGCACAGCCTTCAGATAATCGTTCGCTGTGCGGAGGATCAGCCTGTTGTTGATGTAAAATGATACATTTATGACGCATTAAGCCCGTCGATGTGGGGCAAATCGTCATATATATGCACATGCGGCGGGACAGGCAGCAGATCACAGAACCCCCCCTCCCTTCCAAGTCTGTGAAGTGTCTTGGGTATCCCAAGACAAGGAGCCCCTCGGGATACCAGAGCCGTACCCACATACCCCGGGTTTGGAGCAACGGTGACCTTGCCTGACCTTTGTGTTAGATGTGCGCCAAAAACAGGTGTGGCATGGAACCTGAAACCTACTAGAATGGGGAGAGCCCAGACCATTCACATCACAAAGACACACAAAGAAAATGTAATGAAATGAAACACCTCTGATATATATAGCAATATGTCTAATAGATATTGTGCCTAGGTATTTTGACACTTTGTCAGGACAAATATTGGGAAATTTCATGAAAGGTAAATCACTTTTATACTTAATATTTTAATCTTCTCTAAAAGAAAAAAATAAGTATTTAATAATGACGAAATAAACATCTTTTTCTTATATTTGTCGGAATACGGTTTAGCAATTATTAATTTAATGAAAATCAGTAAACTGGTAATCCTCACAGATAGAGTGTGACCGTGTCTGAAATGTATAATTCCAGAAACACAATATATACATAAATAAGCGAATAAAAATTATTATTTTGTATTACAAGCAATACCTCTTTTGATTTTCAATGGGATTGCCTGCACAGAGTCTGGAGAAGAAGAACCCAAATCAGCACCTGGAAGCGATTTTCATTACTTTACAGACGAACCAGCACACAACCGAGAGTTCAGGGGAACCGCGGAGCCACCGTGTGAAGACCGTGTGAGGACCGTGTGAGGACCGTGTGAGGCCATAGTCCTCCATATCTCACCGACGGATGAGAGACGGACGCACGCAAGCCACCCTCTCAAACACCAGCTGACATTATTAATGCAGTATAAAATGTGATAAAGCGCCCTTCTCACTCTCGGGGCTAATATCGCGTGATTTATTTGTGTGCCCATGAAAAAGTAAGGGTGTTGTTAAAAGCACAGGTGTTGGAAGCCTCTCCCATCCCTGGAGCAGGATCGATAAAGGCGCTTTTACACAATTCAGCTGGAGCCAGCCCTGCTTTCATGTTCCAATAAAACCCCAATTTGGTGAGTCACAGAGTAAAGGGTTAGTTGTTGACATTAGATGCACAATCACACACTATTTACAATGCAGTTACACACTTTGGCACATAAATCAAAAGCACTAATATGGGACATTATGTGCCATAAAGTGTCTGTCCGCGATTGATTTGGCATAACAGAATTGGCTACTTTTTTTCTGATGGCCGAAACGTGACACAAGTCTGAAAAGTGTATATTGACATGCTGTCAGATCATGTGGCAAATTCCTGTAGAACTCTTAAAAAAAACTTCAATACCTTTAAGGGGCACTTTTTTTGTTAAATATATAGTCGCTTGTATCTTGTCACTGAGAACTTGCTCAGGGTCTGAAATGTGGATCTTGCTTCATCTACGTCAATGAAATCATGAGCGAAATATCACTTAAACGTAAAGGGGAAGGTCTGAAATGAGTCGTGAGATTCGATTCCGCAGATTAAAGAAGATTCCAGAAGTTATCATATAGCAGCCACGAATGAAAGGGGGGAAATATGGACAGACAATGGAGAACATTAAAAATGCCTTTTCCTCATTCATCTGCACAATGGCAACATAATCTAAGAAGAGGTGTATTTTTACAGAGCTGTTCTCATTCTTTTCTTTTGCTCTGTGTGACTGCCATGAAAATGAACTATTAATCTGCTTCCCAAAGGAATTCCTCTTGCCGGAGCCAGGGTTGACAGCAGCCATACAATGATTGTTGTGTGGTCAACAAACAATTTTCCCGAGCCTCAGTGCCTTTCAAAAGGCCTGTTCCTTTCACCCCCGATGATGTGAAAAATGTAGCTGTCAAAGGTTCCTTTTCTTTATTCCTGCACAAAGATGTCAGACGGGGAGAGTTAGAATTTCTAAATGTGTTAATCTGGGCACAGTGAAAGCACCCCTTCTCCACTACCGACTGATTTACCCACAAACAGACTGTCTCCTTTCTCTTCCTTTAACTCACAAACCTGGTTTCTATCCAGCCTCCTCTTACACCCCAAAGGTACCATCCAAATCCACCTTCACGCATCCATAGATAGCAACGACATTAATGGACAGCTGGAAACAATTAGATCACACATATAATATCTGATGTCCGTTCTGAGAAATATGACCAGTATGGTTTATTACCTAAATATAGCAGGTATTACTACATCTAAACAACCATGAGTGATACACAGATTAATTATTAAGAATATATAAACCATTAAAAACTTGATATCTGATACTACTGAATACGGGATGAAATAAATACTTTGTTCTATAAATGGTAGAACTATTTAAATAATTAAACTCAATGTCAGCCTTAGTATTAACATGAATGATAGCATATTTAAATCATATGCTATGTGATACACATGAATATAGGTGCAGTACAGCATCAAACTTAGGCAAAGACCCCAGAAACAGGACACGTCCAATTCCTGACAGGCGACCCTCAGCCCGCCCCCCTCACCAGCCTAAACTAACCACTGCCCTGCTCACATCCCGGTCATGGACCCCCCAGGCCCCATTACTGCTCTGGTTCTACGTGCAGCCTGCGGCACCGATTCCTCAATCTGCTGCCTCCTTAGTAATGGACTCGTCACCTGGATTATTACAGAGGGACACGGTCTGTTTCAGGGTAATGTGAGAAAGCTATTGACCTCAGCATAGGGTGAAGGCCCCACACAGGCACCTATTTCTGGGTCCAAGCAGTAACTGCACATCCCAGCATTCAGTATGTAAATTCCCCAGAATATAAGTGTATATTTCACAGGGCTCCAAACTGATGACTACCTGGCAATAATTATCACCTCATCTCTATTAAGACACACAAGCCAACAGTTTCAGTGTCTGTAGTCTGTATGCCAGTATTTGTCTGGATATAAGAAGCATTATAGAAACTGAAACAGCAACTTACGGGGTATTAGGTAGCTCAAGAGATTAGGGCTCAGTGACCCTGTCCGGAAGGTTGTGGGTTCAAATCCAATGGACGGCAGAGTAACCATATCACCTTTGGGTGGTCGAGAAAAGTCTCACATGTGTGTGACTCTAGCTCTTATGGCATCTAAGCCTACATATATGCAAACTACCAAATTTCCTCACAGGCCTTAATAAGGCACCTCTATTCTACCTCTGTGAAATTGACAAGGCCAATCAGAGAAAATGGAGGCTTAGGTATATGTCCTGATTTTAATTCTATGCTCTGGTGCACTAACAACTCAGTGTGAGTGTCAGACAGGCTTTGCTGTACATTAGCTCAGTGACCCTGAGGTCCATACAGGTCTCCGAACTGGGTTGGGTATTCCTTTGTGGAATCTACAAAAGCCAGATAACCATGAACATCTCCATCCCTGGTGTCCCATCAACCACAGTCCAGGCACAGACTGGACTCTGGTCTGCAGAAGACCAAAGAGACAGCTTTTCACAAGCCATAAATGTGCACAAACTCCACTTCACATTCCAGCATGGGGTGTAAAGTGAACCGCCACCCCCATCCCAATACAGCGTCCACCTCAGCCCAGGCCCCAGCAGATACGCACGCGGCCGCGGCATCGGAAGCCAGTTTCAGTGCTGCTCACATGACTCATTAAAACCCAGAGCCCCCCAAGGAACAATTTCAGAATGTTCCGGAGCAAGAGGTGAAGCTGTGAATCACACAGGCTAAAAAACAAAATAAAACGACTCTGGTACTTAAACGGCACTGCTCTCTGCGTTTTTCCCAGTGTGTAAGTCTATTTACCTGTGGAGCACAAGTGCGTACACTTCAAAAACAAAAGACTTCTAGTGCTTTTTCCGCCCCTCAAATGAGTCTCAAAGTTTTCCTCCTTATGTCCCAGTTTCCTACAGGATTCAGGAGTGAATTGCTGGTTTTACAAAAGGAGGGAAAAGGCAGAAAGAAACTCTCTGCTCTGCCAGACCAGCTATGAAATATGGATTCTGTACAATGGTGTGCTATTTGCATGTGACAATATCACTGGAGCAAATAAAAGATACTTTTGAATAGTAACTCTTACCCACAGATGGCTGCTCACGGCAGAGTCTCAGGCCTGCGTAATTGTATCACTAATAAGCAGTGAGGCAATTAAGCATATAAGTGGAGCCACAATCATGGGGACGCGAGAGACGGCCAAGGGAACGGGAAGAAAAGGAAAACGCTGGACAAAAGAGAAGAAGCAGTGTGCTAACCGTGTCCCGCCGCTGCGTTCCGACCTGTTTATGGCTTATTGTTGCTTCTCACTCTCTGACTCAGTCTGACTATCCCAAGAGTAAAAAAAGAAACGGATTATGATGAAGCCACGTGGGAAATGGTGATCTAATGGTCACTTTGGCAGCGCTGTTTATGTGCTGAGTTTTAGAACAAACAGAAAAAGATTAACAGCAAACACACTCAGTGCGCGATTAGTCACACCTGTTGAATCTTAAAATAACTAATGAGTTTAAATCGCGTCCTTTAGGTCTTTCTGGCTGAGGCAAACACTGCAGATTTGACACATTTTAAACGGGAAATACAGGCTGTCAGTGAGGATCTCCGCACAGTCTGCTTAACACTTTTCACACTTTGTGATGCTACAGTCTTACTCTTAAAAATACTAATGAAAATTCGGCACAAAAAGTGACTGTAATTTTAGCTCATCATTAAATGTTATTATAATCAAATTGTATATGATGTAAGACACAAAAGAGTTGGAATAATAAAGAAATGTTAGCAGACATGAAAAATAAAACCAGTACGTTTAGAGAAGCTGGGCACATTTCTCATAAAACAGACTCAAAAACAGCAGCAGCATACAAATGGGTAAAGCCTGATCAACCCATAAAAAGGGACTTTGGTTATGAAGGGGAGGGGGAAAAAAAAAACGGAAGAATGAAAGACGAGAGCGAAAAGAAAGAGAGAAAGAACTTTTGAAGGGGCAAGGTCATGACTGGCAGCTGATTTGAAGAATTTCCACAAGCCCACAATAGGACATGACATCATCAGGTATTGAAGTGGGAGACGGAGAGAGGAGATTCTTTAAAGAGCCGGTCGCTCACTAAGACCCGTAATTAAATTTGTGCGAAACATGCCCAAGTGCCTGTGCGTCCACCGAATCAGAGCGCGGAATAATGTCCGGGTCTGAATTAATCAGCCCTGAGGACGGCTTTATTATGGCAATTTCTTATTTCCAAAAACAGCTTGTGACCTGCTGAGTTTCGTACATTTTTTCCCTCCAGACTTTTTTTCTCGTACTTACTGTTCTGGTCTGTTTTGGCTGGAAGACCCAGAACATGCACACATTGTATAAATGCCTGAAAAATGTTTTTTCTCCCTTCCAGCTGCACCAGTGTTCGTCATTGGCTGGGAGCTGGTGGGGAGCAAAAACAAGCACTGTCTCCGGGTCCCTGAGATCTGGGTGGAGAAATATTGGGCTATAACCCTCCCAAGTGATCTCCAC
>JAODJX010000007.1:12006458-12022863 GCA_026776945.1 Isichthys henryi | reverse complement strand
CCCTTCCAGATTTCGGTTCCCACGTGAGGCACATTTTTTAGGTGATGCAGAGAATCCAATTATTTCCCCCTTTCTGATGTGGTCATTCTTACCTCTCCTCCGGCTCCATGACCAGCTCAAGTTATTAATCTTAGCGGAGAAAAGGATTTTCCTTTAAAAAAAAAAATTCCTTCCTTGCCCCCTGTACCTCCCTCCTCTTCCCTTCTTTTCTTCCCCTTCTCTCACTGGTGTCTGCAGCTGTATTTTTAATCAAGGGAGCAATCCATAGAAAAATGGGCATTTCTTTCAGGCAAACGTTTCCCTGCCCCTCCTGTCCATACTCATGGATCACTGGTTAGCTTAGAAACACAGGCCACACAAAGGGTCCAGCTGACATGTGCAGCTTAATGGTAATAATGCCCATTTATAAGCCCAATCAATCACATTTAGTGGACATCTCCATTTTTTTTGTCCGTGAAAAGGTATAAATAATAATAATAATAAAAAGAGAGGAGATGCCGCTTTAAAAAAAAATTACCTCGGTAAATATTTTAACTGCTTATTATAATTTGGAGCGGGCAACAAAAGATACATCTGTGCTTCTGCAGCAGGGCTGAAAGACGGACCCAGATGGTTTGTAGAACCCAACGGTGAAAAGCGGCTCAGGCAGCAGAACAAAGTACACGCAGCGTCTCCTAAAGTTTTTTCTTTTTTTTGAATTCCTCGATTCTGCAAATTGGTTTGGAGTCAGTGAGCCGGGGCTCTTTGCTTAGACCGGTCTAACTGTAGACAGAAATCTCTGGACATCCCATAAAACAGGCAATGAATACCTCCAATTGTTTATCTTCAGGAGGGCCAAATATTTTAATGTCTCTTTACCCGTTCCTTTTATGAGGTTCCAGTACTACCAGTACAATTCGCAGACACGCAGTATCGCCGGAGGGACTACGCATTACTCTTGTTGCTGTATCTTTATACCTTTTTTGTTTCCAGCCTAATATAGCTACTCACCTAGTGAGCTTTTTTAAACTGCTTAATTGCTTCTCAAAAGAATTAAAAACAACTGGAGAAAAAAAAACATCTATCTATTTACAGCTCTGGAAACTATCTGCTGAAAATTCTTCTCTTCCTCTGTCTCTCGGAGCGGCGTAAGTAATTTTAACAATTGAGTGTAAAGAACCAGGCTTTTCGCCGGATGATATTGAGCATTTTTACAGCTTTTATCCTTCGCTGATACCGAGTCCTCTTTTATCTTCTTAGGTTTTTATTGGCTACAGAGACCCTGGGAACTTCACTTGGATGGGAGAAAAGAGCCCAGAGATTTTTATTATGAAGTCGGCGAAAAGATAAGCAGGGTTTTTTTTACATGAGGTATTATGTCATATTCACTGTAAAATCATCTCATTCAAAGAGAATCATAACTTTTCGTGAGGGTCGGTCTACTGCCCTTTTTAACATTAGTTATGGGTAAGATTGCACTGCACAGTCCCTCTGCTGCCTCCAGAAGGAATTTAAAGTTGCTAAAATGGGTTATATTTCCTTCTGATTTCCGCACACCAACAAAATATCCACAGACCAACCACAGCTCAGGGGCTGTTAGGAGTGAGTGTGTGTGTGTGTCTGTATGTGGTCCAGGTATACATTACATTGTGGGGATTAAATGTCCCCACAATGTGATAAGAACCTGTTATTTTGACATTGTGGGGACTATTTTTTAGGTCCACACGAGGGGAAATTCAATTTTATAAAAATCTGTGACTGCAAAGAAACTAAAAATGACTTGTACTTTGTTTGGTTACTTATGGTTAAGGTTAGAACTGGGGAGTGGGGGTCCCCACAAAGATATAAGTACAGGTCTGTGTGTGTGTGTGTGTGCGTGTGTGTGTGCATACTGCTAAACTTTGTTTTACATATCAAGCTACAGGTTCAGGTGGGGGAACTTTACAAATGACAATGAGAAGAGATTCCATTGTGCATCCTGGCCAAATCTCCCCTCCTCACTTAGGAAAATGATGATTGGCCGTAACGCGGAGAAAACGCCCATATTTAAAGCGCAGACTGTCGCGCCATAGCTGCTAATCACAGCCAATCACACATCTTGTCAAGCACACCTGTGACTAATGGCTCTGGCAAGGTATTACCTCTGGAATGCACCACCACCGCGGAGTGATGTGAAAACAACTTCCAGGCGAATTATTGTGGATTCTGCCAGTTGCTTAATTTTGGAAAGCCCTGAATTTCGCTATGAATTAATATCTGATTACATGTGCAGTTTAAGCAGGAAGAAAAACAACAAATGGAAATGTTAAAATGTCAGAAATTGCTCTGTATTAAATCTGATTTTACAACGCGAAATAAAAGTGAGATCCAGCACTGTTCTGTTCTCATGGCTACTGGGTCGTTTTATAATGGTAGCGTCAGAAACTTCTCTGCCTGCATGCTGCTTGTGATTGGACAGTCATCTGTCGCTCTGCCCCTTCACAGCGACTGCCTCACCCAATCAGACCTGTGGTCATTTTTGGTATATCCCTGGAACACAAACAATCAGACACAAAGTGCAATTTAGTCTCATAAATTTGGGGCGAGGGGGTGGGCTGGAAAGAGGAAATTTTGCAAAGACAAGTTTAAATCTCCAACCATGAATTCCTGCTGATATCTTGTGCAGATTCTTTACGTGACACTGGACAGACTCAAAAACTTCTTTCCAAAACTTGTTCCCTAAAAGGCTCTTGGGTTCAAGTCTGACTTCCTGTTGCAAACCATTTGACTTTGATTGTTAAAGTGGGAAGAAAGCTCTATAAATGGACATGAATGGAAAACTGTGAGCTACATTGTTCAGAGATTGTACCCCTTACTGAGAACACTCTGATGTTAAAACAAGATGCCACGTGTGTCACAGACCCGCTTGGCTCATTCCTGTCCAGGCTCAGGGGGCGTGGCCTCTGCAGGGTGTTGACAGCCCCCCCGCACGAGTAGCCCACGTCAGATTGATGGGCGAGCGGCCCATCCGTCTTCGGGACTGACAGTCGTCCTCATGGCAGCCAGCGTGGGGCTTGTTTGCTGGTCGGGTCTGGGGAGCGCCGCGATCAATGGGAGACAGCTGGTCTTTCCTGATAAGTGCCCACAGCTGGCCTGGACACCCCCCCCCCCCACCACCACCACCACCACCACCATCATCTACAAGAGGATTCGAGCTGTCCAATGTCCATCATCCACATGACGAATTGGGTACAGACACATGTAGCCCCATACAAAGGGGACGGAGGCAGCACGGGTGCATGAAGTGTTGCTGGTGGGTCCTTGCTGGACCAGGAGAAGCACTGCTGTTGGGCCTATGCTACAGAACCCGGGAAAATTTGTCCTCAGTCATAAAAAACTGTTGGTAGGCACTTTGATTGGCGGCAAGTCCTGACACAGATCTGAAGGCGACCAGGTACAGCTCAAGACTAAATCACAAGTCGGGGAGATGACAGGAACAATCTGGGTCAATCGGCGCTTAACAGCAGGCGAGTTTATCGGCATGTGGGCAAAATATCTCACCCCTTGTGGTACTTATCACCTAAACTGTTTCAGTGTGGGCTCTCTGCTCCCCTTCTCTGTCACATTCTCACAAATGGTGGAATTAGGGAAGGGGAGAGTTTGCAGATGTAGAATCAGATGGATCTCTTTAAGATGCAGGCCAGTTTTCCTTCAGGTAAGGGGAAGATTGCGGAGTAATTTTCACTCAGTGTATTAAAGACCATGATCTAATAAAATGCCTCTTCTACCCAGAACATCCGCATCTTTTTTTTGGGACTAGACAGTCCCCCTGTGGAGCACTATGACGTTCATAAAAGCAATATTCCGCTCTTGGAGCATTCAGTTCCTTGCCTCGATAATCAGCAGTGTGTTCGGTTTGGGATGTAGCTGGGGGCGACTCTGATCCACCTAATCATTCCTGTTCAATCATGGACGGGTGGTACCCTAGTGGGAAGCTGAACCAGTGGAGGAGTATGTGTGCATTGTGAGTGTGTGTGTGTATGTGGAGGGGGGTGGGCTGGCAGGTGTGCCTACCCCTTGGAACGCTTCATGGCAGCTGTACTTAGTGCCCCCAGCTTCCATCCTAGGACTCCCCCCCATTCAATTAATACACCCACTTCACTGAGGATATGTTTGGTCTCTCCCCCTTTTCCCAGAGAGCTACTCAGATCTGCAAGTGGTCAAGTTACTGTAGCTGCAGCTCAGTGTTATTAACTTATGTCATCAGAGCAGACCTGAGTGCAGCACCTTGGCCTACTCACTGCTGTGTTGGTGCCAGCAGCCGGACAGGAGGATGGTGAAAGAGGGGGGCGTGAACACAGACGTGCAGCAATGGCCAATGGGGAGGCAGATTCGACATGGGTGGAGCCTATTCTCACACTGCTGACCGACTCATGCAATAACGAAAAAAAAGTGCAGTCTGGGACGTGTCACATGTGGCTTCACTGACTCTCGGGTCCCAAAACTGCTTGTTGAACCAGAAGATGCTGATGCCCTCCAGCTATGTCTAACTCCGAGGAGGAAAAAGCTGTGGGGAAGTATCTTTCCCACAGATACTTGGAGCACGCATCACATTTTCATTTATAAAAATGACTGAAAATGTTTGTTGTTTAATCAGAGATGGAACCTTGGTTCTTTATGTATAAACCGTACGAGTGAGCAGGTCTACTGACATCCGCATTTCTCAGGGGTGGCTGGCTTCCATTTTCTCCGCCAGCACGGTAATGACATCAGTGACAGAGCGTCCTGCGTCGCTCTGACGTGCCAAGGAGGGCGCACCGTGCCGTGCTCCACATCCAGGACGCCTCAGGATGTGCGGGGCATGTCGGCACTCCCAGAATGCACTGCACTCGGTGGCAAAAAAAAGGGGGGGAAAAAGCAACAAACTAAAACGGGAGTGAAAAGTAACAAACCTGCTGGACAACGTTCATATCGTTATATAAATTGACCAAATTCTGATAGCAGTAGTTGCCTTCCATACCGCTTCAAAATGAAAACACGGAGCTCGACTTTACTTGGAGGCTCTGCAAAAAAAAAAGTCAAAGTCTCCGTCCAGCTGAGCTTTTATTGCCTGTGAGCAAACAGTCGTCTGCAGACTCCACTTTTAAACAGCTGTGTCCACCATTCTGCCTTATAACGCTAATCTGATTAATGCATTCAACGGCAAGCAGGGGAGCCACGTGACATACATAATTATAATCTGGCCGACAGCTACGTCAAATAAAAAGGCCACGTAAATCATGCTGCGAGCCCTGCGTCCATTTGGGAGGGGAAAAGGCATCTTAAAGGACAAGCAGGTCAGATCCAGTGCAGCCAGCACCCCAAAGTTTGTAACGGAAGGATCTAGGCGTGTGCGGGGGGGTTGGGGTAAAATAAACTTGGCACTTCAATGCCTGGCACACAGAAACCCCTGTTCAATATTCAGCTGATCGCTAGAAGGAACGCAAGCCCACCCCCGTCATGCATCTCAGTATCTCCGCTGAGTCTCAACACGGAAACGAGGACCGCAGATAAAAGTCCCTCTGAAAGAGGGGCCGGCCCCAACAAAGGGCACTGAGCGCGGCCCGCTGGGCCCCCTTGTGTCCACGTTATTAATGTGCCCGTGCCTGTCCGTGAGCCGCCTCGGCCCCTCTGTGCTAAACACATATTTTAACCTCACTTGTTCCTCCTTAACAAATAAGCTGTTTTGAAAATGATTTCCAGGGCGCTGTCGGTTTCCATAGTGATGACATTAAATGAAAAGGACACAAAAAAAAATATATAGAGGGTGATAAATGGCAGCAGGCCTGGATGACACGTCCGACTGGCGAGCCTGTGTTGGGAACCGCGGCATCAAAGCCAAGTGCTGTTTTTCTTTTTTTTAATTTTTTATGAAAAACCAAATTAAAATGTATCTCTGCCGGGCTGTAACTGACATGGTATTGTGTGTCCGCTGTTAGCATAATACCTCGTATATTTATTGTTTGTCATCTTTCTGTGGCCGGCCCAGTCGGGGCGAAGCAGTAAATCGTGTCATTAAAACCTGCTGTCAGAAATAGGGCTGGGTTTCGGGGGGGGCGGGGGAGGGGTGTTGCAGACACAGGACTCAGAGGCATTTTGTCCTGCCGCCCTGTGGACTTTAACGGCCCCGTCAGACTCCGGCGGCTTCTGTTTTGATCTGGCATGTTTATGACGCCAAGACAATTGGCTTGTGGCCCATTCAAAAATTGAAATTTATATATGAATATGAATGAGGGCCAGTAGGTCGCGACGTGCTTCAGGAACCGCAGGTTCAAATCTCAGTGGGGGTACCCTGGGTGAACTCTTGAACGGGACTTAACCGGAATTCCTTCAGTAAACTATACAGGGTGATTTTTGCTAGGAAATTAAGCACTATATACAGAAGTCGGTAATTCCGGTCCAGAGAGTAAAAGTCCAGACCAAGATTTTGTTTCAATCAACCATTTGTGACTATGACTCTTTACACTCAACTGGTTGGTTGAAACAAAATCCTTATCTGGACTTTTACTCTCTGGACCGGAATTACCCACCTCTGACTATACATACAAGACCCAGTATAAGATGCTTGTGACTATGTCCCAAGAATGATTGCTTTCTCCACTTTCCTGTCACGATAAAAGACACGGATATCTAGCAAGAAGGACAGCATTGAATAACCAGGTAGCTTTAACTAATTGGCAGTGACAAGTCTCTTTTTGTCATACTTTTCTGAGTACCTGCACTTAAACTCACGGCCAAATGAGTAAGTAAATGTGATCATGCTTACGGCCTTAATTCCCATCATGGACCACATGACAAAGGCGTGACTCATGACAAAGGCGTGACTCACAGAACAAGAAATGCCGCATCCTGAGCGATGTTAGTTCAGCAGCCATTGAGCATATGGACCTCTCCGGAGGACCCCACCGGGCCCAGATGTGTTTCAAACACCCATCCAAAACACCTGAGAGGGAACCTCCAGCTTCGTGACGAAAACTCGCAACGCTCATCCGGTCAACTATCCACCATGTTGGGGACACACTGCATGACCGGCGACCGGCTTCCTCTGGAGATACCCAGCCTTCTAACTTCGCCGTTTTCATTTTGGCGTCGGAACAATGCGTCCATGGGCGCTGGGTAAGAAGACGTTAGCGCTTCTCGAGGCCAACGCGGGATGCTAAAGTGTCCCGACTGCAAGGCCTGCCAGCCACATCGCCCCTTTTTATATAATTACCATTTTTATTGGATTTTTATTTGGCAGCAACAAAGCAGCCATCTGCTATGGGCAACCCTTCAGTCCGGCGCTCAGATCAGCTGTGAGGCTATATTCTGCAAAGGATCAAAGTGTCTGCCGCACGGCCCCGCGTTCCCCGACTCCTCCTTGAACCACCTCTTCAAAGATTCTCACACGCCCCCCCTCCTTAGCAGGCCAGGACGGGGGCTTTACATATTTCATAGAGCCGCTCACATTCGTCCCATTGATACACATGGTAGCTGAGAGCTGTGCGGGAAATTGTGTCATAGCTGTTTGATTTTTTTTCTATCCTCTTTTCCTTTCTATAGCAACAGCTCAATCACATCCTCCGAGAGACACTCAGGAACTCCTCTCACTGAATGGCCACAAAAAAAGTGAAACGGGCACATTAAAGCCGCCAATGTGCTGCGTAACATTCATGGCTGAACGTCTGAATTTTGTACGTATTTGCTGTTAAATGGGTCTCAAAAAAAGACGTGCATTTGTCCCAATTTTTACACACAAAATAACTCTATCAGTGCATTTAAAGGCATGTATTGCTGCTTAATAAAGAGCAGTCTACTGTTGCCACTTCCTTACTTACACATTATCCCAACCGTCTAATTTCCTGCTCCTGTTTATAATTACCCCCCCTGCCCTCCCCCACTCCCCTTATCTCCTTCCTTACTGAGTAAGATCAGCAGAAATGCCATTTATACTGGCATCTGGAGAAAAAACCTTGGTAAATGAATGGCACGCTCATTCGGAGCAGAAGGTGGTATTTAGCCAAACTTTGTACTCCCTGTGAAGTTTTTATGTGTGAAATATTCTACAAATAATTTACTAAAAGACTTGGATACTTGCATGCAGTTGAAAAACCCAGGACCAAGCATTGGAAATGCCAGCTTCTGTAAGTATTATTTAAGGAGAAAATTAGGAAATATGGAAATAAAACAATCACCATTAAATGACATGCATATATAAACACACACATCCTGGAAACTGAAGTGCCACTGCTTCACATCATACTTTATTTATTAGAAGCTTTGAAGCAGCCCTGCTGGGAAAGGCGCTATATAAAAACAAAGTGACTGAACTGAAGTGACTGAAAGCCGTGCCTGCGGTGGGTGGTTTTAATTGACGGCGTGCGGTGATTTCTGCTTTTCACCTTCCTGAAAGGGAGGGCATTTAGAAGCAGCGAAGTGTGGACGAATGACCAGTCAACTGGTGCTATGACCCAGGGCTCCCTCTCACACCCCCCATGCGCTGTGGGCACAGCTGTGGGTGAAATACACACACACACACACACCAGTCCCATCCACCCCTAAGCGCTGGCCTCTGTTATCAAACCCGAGGACCCCAGGAGCTCCCCAGAGTGACCCTTCCCCTGGGGGCCCACCGCCTGTGCTCCAGGGGCCCATGAAGTGGCTCGTTTGAGCATGAGCAGAGGGCAAGCCTCAGCAGGAACCAGCTGAACAAAGTTACTGCTGGCAGGGCGACTCCCCCGGCCTGCTCTCACTCCCACCTAATTGGGTTTGACTGCATTCATTTAAATCTAGTGTGGGGGGGTGGGGGGCACAAAGGGAAATGGCAGCGGAGCAGACGTGTGTCCGCTCGGCCCGACGGGGTGGCACTCAGCAGAAACGGCCCTCTGCGGCCTTGTTAAGGGACGGGGGAGGGGGGCGCGGTCACACTCACTTTCGTCCCAAGTTACGGGGGGCTGCCAGCGGCAGATTCTCACTCACCCATGGTGGTCCAAGTTCCGTTTGCTCAGTCGACAGGGTACGGTCTCATGCACACACAAACACTCCCAGGAGACACGCTCACTGAAGCAGTGCTTACTAATTATTACATAGCAAAACACATTGAGGTATTATGCAAAATATTAACATTATACTGTTATGACAACACTACAAATAGTTATGACCTGATAGCTGTAAAAATATACTCAATTACTTTAGATAATCAGCTATATTTCTTTTTACACAAAATTTTAAATCTTGAGTTTATGTGCTACTTATTTGTTTGTTTGTTTGCTCGTTTGTTTATTATTTGATACATTTCTCAAAGGTAAAACAGTATTTCCCTGCCTGAGATCTCACTGAATAGTTTATCAGCTAGAAAACCAGTGTACGTTTTACCAAAAGTAGCAGCATGTTTTGTTGCACGTTTGTTTGCAAAAGTGGTGTGTTTGCATTGCTATTGTTCCCAGTTCTGAAGTTATGAGTATGTATTTCACAGATAATAATGCAAAATAAATTAACTTATTGCACTTGTTTCTGAAGGGTGAGGGTATGTGGTTGTTTTGGGGCTCACTGGCATGGTGAAATTTAAACCAAACATATCTTTTTATGCAGCTTAAGGACAATGGGTGACACCCGTTCCGACGTCCTGCAGTGAAGGTCCCATCCAAAGTCAACTTTTACAACCTCACCAAGACCACAGGAGCCTCCCCAGCCATCAGAGCGCTCGTCTCAAACTGCACCATCCAAGAAGCTGAACTCTGAACTTTCTCTGCTAACTTTTCCTCCACATAACTACAGACAAACACAATAATGCTAATGGTCAGGCTAGTGGTTTTGCTTTGGTGTCGTGACCACACTTTGCGCAGACTGGGCTAAAAAGGGGTTCCTTGTAAATTTTACTGCTGCAGTGTCAAAAAGGCTCCCATCGAAGAAGCAGTAAATATTCTAACAAGGTCTGGTAGCAAGGCCACTCTGCCTGCCTCGGGCATTGAATTAAGCCGGCCTGTTTCCAGTTAGACAGTCATTAAAGACATCTTACAGCCACGGAAAATGGTTTCCTGTCCTGAGTGCTTAACTTGTACTAGGAAATGTCCTGGGCTGTAAAGGGTAAACCAAACTTCCTGAACATTTTTTAAGTTACCGCTGCGCCTGTGTGCCGCGTTTCAATCACGGGCGATGGGTAATCAAACGGGTACCCCCCTCCCTGACCCTAACATGGCACTGGCCGTTTAAACAGGTGGTGTCCATTTACTGACCCGGCCCCAAGGATCAGAGCAGGGCCGCTATTGCAGTGGCCACCTTACCGCAAAAGTGTCACCAACTTGAATTATGGTCCAATGGAATTGTCATTCATTTTGTTTTTTTAAACTTTTTTTTTACTTTATCCAAAATGAGGGCAGAGCAACTGAGAGAACCTCAAAGAAAGCAGATATAATAAAAGAGGAAGTCACCAGGCCCTGAAAAGAATCAGTCACAGCGCAACACAATCACAATACTGCCCTCGGCCATGCAGACCTCCTCAGCACCTGCACACAGCGCCTGTGGGCTCTAGTCCTGTTACTCACCTAGATTTATGTCTGTATTAGTCAGCTTTCTTCATTCCCTCTCTGTTTACTCGTGTGGCCAATGAGGTTTGAACATGTCTTGTGAGCCTCGGCCAGATCGATCAGGGAACTGTGATGAGTCGAGTCATAGTGAGTCACATCCTCCCCACTTTCCCTAGCCAGGCTCAAACAGAGAAGTCGGATCAGATTCCTGGGATGGAGATAGCTGATGGGGCTGAGCTCTGGTAGTTCCCCTCACAACCCGATGACAAGATCGAGTTTCACCCTGTATGGTTGAGGGGGGAGGTGGGGGCGCAGACGGCAATACAGGAGTCACACCTTAGCAAGGCGGACACTGAAGGAGCTTCTTCATCAGCTTGGGTAGCCATTTATGGTGCGATTAAGCCGCTTGACCCGTGAAGCGAAATGTGGCTGTAAATTACCAACTACCAAAACCTGACGCCATGCAGCAGCCAATGGGAAGGCCCCACACCGTCACTGTCCGCAGGCGATTCGGACACACGTGTGTCGAGAAGGCGACGCGACGTGTGAAAACTGCGCACTGGCACCGCACACGTGGCCCGCACACCGACACTGCGGATATGTTTGCCAAGTGTCCATTTTGGGGCTTTTTATTAGGATTCCAGAAAAACTAATCAATGCCCGCTAGGACACCTGGTGGATCCGCCCTGCAGCACATTCGCAAGAGACAAAACGAACCGACAGACAAAAGAACAGACAAACGCAAACAGCAGGCAGATATGGTGAAATTTAAAATCGGATTCGCTGACTGTAATTACAGTGATATGGAGGCAGCGCGAAACTGCCAATAGTGATAAAAATAAACAAAGACAGAACAAACGAACAGCGCAGCACGTGAAGTCATGAACCACACGCAGTTTAAAACAACACAGTTATCCGCAGCAGGGCCCGGCTAAGCCAGGAGCGGTGATTAGCGCTAATGAAAGCAAAACAAAGCCGGACATGTTAAATTTATTAGTGCGCTTAAAACGGTTAACGCGGGCCTCCACCACCAATAATAATTTCAAAATCATAACAAAGGGTGGCTTCCTCCACCAGACCAGATCTGTGGAGGGGGTGTGTTTGTGAAGTGGCTGAACAAACAGAGATTTGCCGCCGTCTGTGTCTTTCCCAGCCTGCGAGTGAAGTGGGGGCTGCCTAGGTCACATGGGCGGGATCCACCTCAGTGCCCCGCCCCAGTGAGACAACCAGGCCCACCCCCTCAGAGATCTCAGCACACACTTCTATCATAGTATGGCTCTGATTCCAGTTGCACATGCATTTATGAAAGTACATTTTAATAGGGCTGCAAACTTGAATCTCATGTGCTTCGTTATATTTTATTTATTTATACATTTTATTTAGGAGATGCTTTTACCCAAACTGGGGAAGCAGAGTCGGCCGGTTCCTGGAGTTCTTGGGGTTTCAGAGTCTTGCTCAGGGGCCCCAGCAGTGGAATCACCCTCCTGATTCTGAGACTTACGATTCCTGTTAGGTTAACTGACATCTCTAAATTGCCACATAGTGTGTGAGTGGTCATGCCTTGCTATGGACTGGCATCCCGGCCAGGGTGTACCCCAGCCTCGTGCCCCATGTTACCCGGCACCTGGCCCCACATGACCCTCTCCAAGATTTATAGCAGGACAGATAGACTCGAGACAGAACTTCATAGCTTTTTCCCATTTGGACTAATTTCCAATCTTCAAATTATTAAATTAATAACTAACTGAGAAGCCGATTTTCAGCGCGACATCACTGCATCTGGGAGAAGGAGAAGGAACAGGAACTACAACAGCCATTGTTCTAGCAGTGGGAGAGGTAGAGTGTGCACTCCTTGCACGTGACATTTCAGCAAAACTTATCATGCTCCTTATACCTTGATGGTCGCTTTGGTAAATCATATTCCTTTTGACCTCACAGATGCTCTTCAGTCCTCACAGCATCACAGCTTGTTTTTTATCGTCTTTCCGCCACAAAGCTGGACCGTTTCTGTGTGGAATTCGTTACCTGCTTTCTCTGATCGATCACTTATATGAAATGAAACCAGATCAGACTCACCCTCCCTCAACTGGTGTGAAACTAGTTGACATTCCACTGTTTCTGTTTGAGAAATTTCACGTTGCTTGAAAAACGTTACAAGGCGATTTGAATGACACGATAATCTGAATTACATCATGAGGCTATATTCAGGTTGGTAATGATAACACAGCACAACTGAAGCTCACAGAGAAAGTGACATGGCTAATGTGACATTTTAATGGCACCAGACGTACATCCAGACTGCTAAATCCTCCTTTCTGGGAATTACAGCCCTGCTCTGTCGTAATTCCCAGAAACTAATAACTGGTTGTTTTTCCCACATGACCTCTGACCTCCTACCACTTTTCTTTTTCTTCATAATGTCATAGCCATCCAGGTTGTTCAAAACTACCAACGCACGCACGCCTTGGTTACGCTTGACCCTTGACCTTGCCCCCCTCCTCCCCCCAACATGCTAAAGCGCTAAAACTTCCAACCTGGGGAATTCTGCAAAGCCAACTTTTGGAAGATGGAAAAACACTAAGAAGCTTCAGGACAGTCCTGGACCCCGCTATGCTGTTATAGGTCTGATCGGTTCTATGAAGACAGGGGCGACTGAAACGAAGAGGAGCGACTGAGGGATTCTCTCCTCAAAATGCTGATGGTAAGACTTCAATAAATCTGCCTAACATAAAAAAGAAGACATCATCCACTGAAGGACAATGCATGGACAGCAGATGGTGTTGTGGTTAAGGATTTGGTTGATGGGAACGCTTAGTTGAGGGAACATAAATAGTATCAGAAAAAAAATCTAACAATAAAAACTGATTTAAAAAATGGTAAACGATACAAGTCTGTTTGGAAAACAGCACCTACTGGGTAAACAACTCGCAGACGCTGGTGCTTCGTATTCGCTGAGGTTGCGTCCAAACTCCCCAAACCACCAGTTTGGCCAAGATGTTGACGCTGTTTACGGCAAGCGAGACAAAACACATTTGTCAGCCTCTCGACCTCAAATCGGATCAAGCGGCCGGTCGCTCGCAAAAAGCGAAATGAGGGATTAAAAAAAGCACTCCTTGCTAAATCAGTATTTCTTCACAGAACAGAAGTAAATTACATAAAGACGGCAAGTCGTTCTCTCTTGATTCGATGTGTGGATTACTCCTTGATTAATCACGCTTTAATCTAAGGACAGAAATTATAGTTTCTCTGTCTGAGAGAAATAAGATTATTTGATGTGAGGCAGGCAATGATTATTTTTTTCCTCCCCATCAGCTATTCTTCATTGCTGTGGATCGCAACTCAATTATCTTTCTGTCAGACGATTATCCGGGGGCTTAATTTAATCTTCATTACCCTCCCCAGCCGTAGTTCAATTAAACATGCTATCATAGCGTTAACACATATTTAAACCTGTTATTCCTCCAGTCCATTTTCCACTGATAGGAACTGCAAGGATAACAGATGTCATAATTATGCAATTATTAAGCATAACTCACACATGTCCTTGTACTGGAAGCTCGTGGGGAGGCCTTGGAGCACGAGAACATTAATCTAATGACAATATGCTTTAGTCGTGATCTATAATACTGCCGCAATCTGCTCTAGCTGTGCTTAATTGCGGCACAGACTGCGGCGGGGAGCTGAAGGAGGTTAATGTATTAGCAGGGTGTTTAGGAGACTTGCTATGCCCTGTGTCTTCCTGGTTAAACCATCACAGGGTTCCAGCCCACTGGCACCAAGCAGCCAATGGCAGGTAAGGCAGGAACTGGGCGGAGACACCACTGGGAAAATAATGCTGGGAAGTCACCAGAACAGGCCCTGCCCCTACCGTGCCACGACAGCTCACTGGCCAGGATCCGGGGCTGTACGGTGTACGTTTTTGACACCACATAGCTATATATATATAGAGGGCCATGTAAAGACAGCAACAGACATGCAACCACATAGACATGTGATATCGGGTTCATGGAGACGCAAAGGCTTTCAGAATAATGCGATTGAATGCTTTTGTAGCACACGAGAGAGGCGGTCGGTGTCAGTCCAGTTGATATGCAGCTGCTGAAGGACACGGAATGCCATGTTTATAAGAATTTGTAAACACATAATAATGCATTCATAAAGCATCATAAACATGACTGTAAATATTTATAAAAAGGCATAATGCATAATAGTCAGGTTTATTACGCATTATGAATGCTTTATGAAGCTCTCATCTATAATGCACTATAGATACCTTCATAATGCAGTACAAAGCATCTTTAATTTCTATACCGACCATTATAATGCATTATGAAAGTTTGGATCAATATAGACGAAAGCTTCATTTTGTCTTATGAAGTATTATAATCAGCCTTGTGACTGTCAATAGAAGATATTGTAATGTTTTATTAATTGTTATGCTGGCGACTATAATGCATGAAGTAAAGTGTTACCAAGTACTCTCACCCTTCAGTTGCTCCTGACCCCATGACCAGGAAGTAAACAGTCTTACACTCAACAAAGGTCTCATGCCTTCCCGTCTACCACAAGAAAAAACATTCAGCTGTAAACTGATAAAACTGTCTTAAAATTGGACTTTTAACTTTTAGGAGGCTCTTCTCCAAACATCTATTACAGCAATAAGTAGTGTACAAAAGAATATGGAAAAAAGTAATATGTAAAATGAACCTTGAAGAAGTATCTCATTTCAGAATAAGATACTTGGGACTGAAACTTCTCCAGGAATGAAAAGAGATGCATGTTTTGAAATCCAAAGGGCATGTTTGACATTCAAAGTAGATTTGTTGCTAAACTAATTTGACAAAGGAAAGTCAAAGCTGCAGGTCATATCCTGGAGCTGTACTCGCAGTGCGAGAAACCTTGAGGACAACCTTCGACAGTTCATATTAACATGTGGGAAACCTTAGACAACCTTTAGCACTGGCAGTACTCAAACGTGAGCAAACTTAATGTAAGAAGACAGCTCTGCAGTGAAGCCAGTCTCCTTATTGTATAATAGAATGATATTACCAGACACATGCATTGGAAATCCACTAAAGACGAACTGAACAATAAAGACGGAACTCCATTATGAAAATCAGCCACTTTTACAGCCTGCAGCTCCAGCATAGAAACATGCATTCCGACCAATCTGGCCAGTACACGAATATGACTTTAATCACACGTTATGGTTGTTGTATTGCATTAGAGCAAATCTGGGAAGTATTTGAAGTGGAGCACTGTAATCGCTGTAATCTCAAAGGGATATCCTGGCGACTAATTTTCAGGATAAACAGTAATATGAATAATATGCAAGCGGGGCCTAGGGCGGGCGGCAGCTCCGGGTGGGGAGAAGGAAAACATACAGGGCAGCAGCAGTGGTTGTGGGGGGAGGCAGGTAGTGGGAGGAGCTAGAGCACATTCTATACAAGGACATTGGGTGATGGGATGGAGAGGGGGGGCACCTAAGACCACACAGGACACAAGGGAGGTGCGTGGTAGTGTGCTGAAAATATGCTTCCTGTAGGACATACCAAGATCTGTGTGTGTGTGTGTGTGTGTGTTGGGGAGGGTTAAAAACTGACTACAGCAATGTAGAGAAACTCCACTGAGCCTGTCTGTCTGTATCTGATACACACAGGAGCAGAATCACACTGCTGAGACAATACAGGCCAGATATAAACTTCATTCAGATTATAAGTAGGGGCATCGGAGGGGCATGGATACACTGGCAGATTCATGGGACCCAGCATCTTATAAGAGGCCCCTGCCACACATTATGTCAATGACAATAAAAAATTGAACTGAATTCCATCCATCCATTTTCCAAACCGCTTATCCTTAGTGGGTCGCGGGGGGTCCGGAGCCTATCCCGGAAGCAATGG
>JAODJX010000007.1:11899876-11939410 GCA_026776945.1 Isichthys henryi | reverse complement strand
GGGGTGGGAGTGGGGGTGCCGAAAAATCCTAAGAACCAAAGTCAGTGGATTCATCAGCAGCCTACAGTCTCACATCCATCTCTGTCTTTTTGCCAAATTTGATTTTAAATATTTACAATGTCATATATCTTTGGTGAAGGAAAGTGCTATTGTCTATGAAACCTCTAGTAAGAAGGATGGGGGCTTTAAAGGGGACATCAATGTTTTATTTGGGAATATATGTCTGCCAGCTATACGACGAATGCTGTGTTTTTTTTTGTTTTTTTTACAAATCACACAAAGGGGCGTGCATCTTACCTGTCAGTTTTTACTTGATACCATGAAAGTTACTTTAAATAGAACACGTGATGCTTTTGAATTGTACAGAATTGCTACATTTTTAGCTTTTTCCTTTAACTCATTTCCTTCATCGTCAAATACCTGTCACATAACAACCACTTATCAAAAAAGGGACTGAATTTTATAAACGATCAATTACATTTTAGCATCATGAAATAATGAGGACTGATTGTCATTCTAATGAACTAACAACTTTTTCCCTTAAGGTACAATTTAACCCAATTATAAAAGATAATTTATTGGATTGCTTTGGTTAAGCACAATATCTAAGGACAGGACAGTCCTGCGTAACTAAACCCAACCCAGCAGTAACAAGAAATCAGTTTAATTACTGAGTGCCATCTAAAAAATACTTGAAGAAAGCTCAGTTTAAAAATACAGGCAGTACAGATTACTTACAAGGTGTTTTTTCATAAATATACAAGCAATGATAGCTGCCTTTCCGTCATGAGAGCCCTCAGAGTTGTTTCAGATTGTTGTTCGTATGCCTCTGAAAGCAGCTTCATGTAGTAAGACTGCAACCTCCAGCTATAAAATTCAGAGTAACGAACAAAATAACAGAAAAAGTTATCTGAAGATACAACTGCCCATTTTCATTAGTCCCTGCAGAATGTGTCCACTCAAATGTGTCAGAGAATCAGGTACTTTCCATATGTTCTTGGGACTAATTCTGCGTGTGTGTGCCTGTAGTGTTTTTTTGTTCTTCAGCAAACATCAAAGCATTAGTCGACAGAAGTTGGCTCAGTCCTCAAGTGTCTGAATAACCAGGGCTATGTAAACTGTTTGCTCTTAACTGAATTTAGACCATGAATTTGAAAGTCTGCTGAGATTTTAGTATAGCTATGATCCGGTATTATCTAGGTTCATTTAGCGTCTGTGAGTTCTTGGGCTTCTACATTTTCACTTAAAGTCACTTACGAAATGAGCACTTAAAAAGGTACATTCACAAAATTCATGTTTAATTCCAAACCCCTGTTTTCACAAAGGTCTCTAGAGATGATGATAAAACACAGTGTTTTCTAATCCGGTCCTCTGGGACGCACAGCTGGTCCACGTTTTTGTTCCATCTGAGCTCCCTGCCTGACAGTCCACATTTTTTTGCTCCCAACTGTAGCTGGGAGGGAGCAAAAACATGGTCTATGTGTGGGTTCCCAAGGACCGGATTGGGAAACACTGTTATAATGAAACACTTAAAAGTGAATTCACATCCGTCTACACAGACTAAGATGTACTTGAAATGCATGCATCCTGCTACGGTGGGAATGTTTTTTTTTTTTTTTTCTTCTTTCAAATATATTTTTGACTGACGTGGGAATTGATCGCGTCCCTGAGAGCAGTGATTTGAAATGCAAACGCTGATGATCTCCTGTCGAGGGCAGTATGTTGGAACGACCAAGGGATTAGCGGATTTCACTCGTACTTTTGATTACACAGATCAGAGGGATTTTAAGGGTCTCCGGCGAAATCAGTGCTGAGGGTCCCTCACACTGGACTCTAACCCATGGCACTTTGTTCCTAGGCTCGCTAATCCCCTCAGGCCCAGCTAATGGGCTGCAACAGAGAAGCTTGCAGTTTTAGCTAACGAGTTCCAGTTGTACTACATCCAGTGCAAAAAGCAGCTTTAATTCCATACCACCATAGTTATCAGTATGAAAGCTATAACAGAAAATGTAAAACACTAAAGAAATAATCAGAAGAGCAACTGCAGAATATACTAATGGATGGATGGATGGATGACTTTGATATACCTGAACTAAGATTATCATCAATATCACTGACTACTGAGCATGTATCACGCATACATTGCAATGACATGAGAACTTATATAATACTGAAATATTACCAATATAATAAAAATTTCAATCACTGTATTTATTAATGCAACACTAGAGGGCACTGAATACATTTTTTTCCAGTGCTCTTTAATCAGACAGAAAATTGAAATGCATTTAACAACTGCTTTCATATTAAAGCTTGAAGATAAAACAGCCTTCAGATATGGTTGGTTTTCGAATACAGCAATTTAATAAGCCAATAAAATGAAACAGCATTTCACTTCAATTCTCGAGTGCTCTTTATATTTGGCAAATCTCCCTCTACAATAAATCCAGTTTTTATACATTCTTATCAGCAACTATCTGCATTATTCATAACTACATATGAAGTCATACTGAAGTGTGTATATTAAAAATTAATGTTTGCATTGATACATTCCCGATATGTTTGCAAAGGCACATTTAAAATGTGGATAAAATCAAGCACTGGATAGGCTCATCAAAAGGGAAGGGACAGTTAGTGAAGCTGGAAAATAGAAAATCATGCGTCATTCATACCTTCAACTCATCCTACATACAAATTTCTGGATTTCTCCTTATATAACAGATCGTCATATCTGCCCTAGACTGTGTGATTTACAGTGGCTGTTACATAAGAAATAATACATTTCAAGGTCAGCACAGACTGGCCCAAAGGTGAAATGCAAATGAATATTGCTATCCACACTGCAGTGTCTCCACATATGCTGCAATACCCTTCAAAATCTGACAGCAGCATTTAACATAGGAGGAAATTAACGGGTCGTAGCTATAGAGGCTGGAGGTTCAAATCCTCTGAAGTTCTGTGCTGCTGCAACCTTGGGATTGGTTAGAACTGAAATAGGTGGTGGGTAAAAAAAAACTCATCCAAGCAAATAGATAATAATGTAGCATCTGAGTCTGTATTGTACAGCACAAAGTGCCTTGACTTTGTTTATAAATAGCTCTAATTCTGAAAACCTCCTAAGTAGCATTATACAGTTTTTAAAGAGGGTGACTAAAGCCCCAAAACTTCCAACTGAAATCGAAATTACAGTTCACACCATTTGCATTATTTTCATTGCATGGTTGGGAATGTCTAAATCCTTTTATCGTTGCATTACACCAAACCAACCACTGGATGGAGCTCTGTATTAATTCAATCCCCTTATCTCAGGGAAACCAAATTGAAATTCTTATCCGTCAGACCCTGTTAAATTGATCCTCTAGACTGTTCAGAAGCCAGGCCTTACTGGAACATGAGGAGACTATGCAGGAAAATCAGGCCACAGCAGAATGGAGAAGTAATATTCCATGCAGCAGTAATGGAGCAATAATGGAGTCCAAGATGATTTGGTTGCAGATTTGCTAGTCTGTTGAGAATGACCGTTTTCCCAGAAAACACTCAGCAGAGCTGAAAGTGATACAATGTATGCTGAACTTCTGTGGCAAGCATTGTTTGCATGATGAACCCCAACTACAGCTTGTGGGAGAAAATAAGAGCTCCAGCTTTTAATGTTTTATGACTGGCATTGCTGTGGTTTGGGCAGAACAGCACACTGTGGCACCCCAGCACCCCTCCCTGTACTCAGGCGAACGTATGTAATGAAAGTGATGACGGAGAGTGGATGATGTAGGCATGAACCAACCTTGTGATTCTTCTTTACCAAAGTGAGCACTTACACACAAGGCCAATTCTTCTAATCAACCCCCTGAACACTGAACATGGTCAAAAAACACTAAGATTTTGTTAAACTGTCTCAGTCGGATTCAAGATATTCAGGAGTCTTTAAGTGACACTGTTGTGCCACGGCATGATTGATTTGGCACTACCATACCTTTATACTACAAATTTATATGAAGTATCCCTGTCGATTCATCTCATAATTCCAGTCAAACGTTTAATGTTAATAAACAGGGCTCGGCACCATTATGAGATCTGGGTTACCGTAAAAATTCCTAGCGTGCAACTGAAACACAGTAAACTACATTCATTAGACAGGTTTTCCCGTCACGTCAGCTGGATCTTGCACAAGTGCGAGAGATCGTAAAACCAAACAAAAGGAGATGTTGTTCACGTTACTGTCTGTACCCAACGGTCCACTGGATGGCGCTAGTATATTACATTAGAAATCAATGTAGGAAAATACGAGCTTGTTTTGAATCGTTCTACATAATCATCACTGCAAATTGCTCAGAAACCCACAGGTCATTGTTTTGCAGCAGTGGTTTTGTATAGAACGAGTCGTTAATTAGTAAAGCAGTGTACTAAACGGACAAATGTGTATATTACACGCTGCATTTCGAGTGCTACAGGGTGAAAATGTGGAGCTTTTAGCACTGTTTAAGTTACATCTGTGTTTTCTTTACATCAGGCGCGCTTAGAAGCTGCTATGCACTTTTTCCTTCAAGTATCATACTAATGAATTAGTAAATTCTTACTAAACACGGGCTCTGTCCTTGAATCAGTTCTTGATTTGATCTTCTGTTATAGTGGGTTTGGCTGTTTAATAAAACCGAAAGCTGTTATTTCAGTTGCAGTTTGCAAGATATGTATGCAGACTTTTTCTTAGAGTGAATAAGAATAAGAACTAATCAAAATATACACTACCCTAGAGTTTTCAACCACAATACTTTCAAATCTGGTAGCTATAATGTGTTTTGATTGCGATAGAGACACCGGGAAATGCAGCTGTCCCTGTAATGTTCAAGGGGGGGAAAAATTGAACCAGGATATATAAATATCAGCACTCTCAAACCAGGCTCACTGCTTCATTAAATATAGCAATCCAATATTTGCCATACCTCGTTGGCTCTTGACGTCCTTAATAAGCAGTATTACTGAATCCAATCGACGGGTATTAGACTTAATTTGCTTTGCATTTAAGAGACAGGAATGTGTTCCTAAAAGAGAGCAGTCCACAATAGCAATCAGAAAACCGGGACACAGGAGAGCTCGCCTCATTATACCACATTCCGTTTTGCCACAAAGTGACTTTGGTTTCGGCACCAGCTAGAGGGGACGATTCCCAGAATGCTTTTAAAGGCATATTTAAAATTCTGCTCCGGGATTCTGAGCACTTCATTCACGGGTTTGGAAATAAAATGCTTTATTTTCCCGCATTATGTTCCCAGGACATAATTAAAACTGTTTCAGATTTGCAAACTGGACGCAGCTGTTTTCGGTTCATAGTACAGTATAGATATGAGTTCCCAGAAGCACAAAAGGAAGCCAAACGACACACGCAACTGCGCACGCAAAAGGGGGATTTACGGAATACGGTATTTATACCATCATTAAAAGGAAGAAAAATTAAGTACTTCAAGTTCATTACGGCTAATATGTCAGTTGCTGGCCATATGTTCAAGTTTTAAATCAATCATCCGATACTTTATAATATATAATTTTTGGACGCATGTATGCAGAGTTTGGTTAAAATAACACGACTTTCACTGACAGACGAGACTGTGAGCAAGTCGCCCGGGCAGCGTCCACAAACCCGGACTGGATAAGCCGGGGTAAGAGTCTCGGGATGAATGACAATGATAGAGCTCCAGCGGGCTGCGCTCCGCGTTCGGCACTGGCCGGTAACAGACGGCGCGCTTCGGCGAAGATGGCGTCACAATGCGCTGATTCATAAACACTGGCGGCGAATCCAGCGCGAAGCCGCATTGTGCGATCGCAGCGCGCGGTTCCCGCAGCACCAAGATAAATTGCCTACGACCTGCACATGACCCTGCCTGATGCTCATGAGACTAGGGAAAAAAGCTATCCAAATAAAAGGAGGTAGAGGGTACTGTTTGAATTATGATCCTTATATCACAACAAAATGGCCTCGTTTACAGAATAAAAGCTTGTTTGCCGAAAACAAGCCCCACAGACTCAAATTAAATCTCCGATAAAACAAACGGCCGTTCGCTGCTCCTGCTGCTGCTCTTGCCGCGAGCGCCCCCTTCTTTGTCCATATCACTTGTTCACGACCAAACATGGCTGTTAAAAAGCATTGTTTAGTACCCTGGCAACTCATCCAGATCCAGCTGTGATGTCAGTGAATAGAGGGGCACTTAGAACCAGATGCCAAATGCATGAAAAAGTGGTCTGGGCCTGCTAGCATAATCAGGATAATTATTTAGGGAAATTCGTGTTCACTGTGCTGTGGTGGTACAGGCTTTTCAGACAGTCAGGACATGGTCGTCTGACATCCACAGTCTTCTGTGATACTGTCCTTGCACTGAGCTGAACCTGGGTTTTTGTATAGCTCACTGACCACACCTCTCATCTTTCAGCACTTCCACGATTTCACTGAGACGGCCACCGTCGCCCGTTTCCATACGGAATGCTAACAGCTCTCAGCCAGTTTTTATTTCCTTTGCTCCACACCACCACAAAATTAGTATTCTGCCTTCAGTCATTTACCATTTCATCACTTGCTGCCCCTGAAAAGCAGTATGATTGACCTGCACAGGTTGACTGCCCACACATTAACCGAACCATCGGGAAAAAAAACTGAAACCACTCTGTTAGCATTCATAATTTATATCCAATAGTAGACTGGTCAGATTTAAACATCTCATATCTTTTATTAAATAAAGTATTAAAGGTAAAGGTTATTGTAATGGAGTAGATTTAAATCTGGGGGGGTTGATCTGCTGCTGGCCTGGTTCATAGGCTAACTAATCGAACTAGTGCAGACCATTATGATATTAAACAAGAGTGAAAAAAATATTTACACACACACACATCCCCACTTTTCTCTTTTGATAGGTCACCCTGTTAATTAACATGCCGCTGTGATTAAGGGGTTAAATGATGCAGTTAGGGGTCTGTGGTCTCTGAGAGCTCTCACACAAGTGAAGCCAATTTTATTGTGCAACACAAACGAACGGGGCTGCTACAGGTCTGTCTCTGTGCCCACAGCGCCCCCTTGCCTTCTCTCTATGTAGGGCATTTATCTGTGGACAGGGTATACGGAATGTGCAGACACAGAGAGACGTTCACTCGCAACAAGAAGCAAAGGTATTATCTTGGTGTCCGGATTTGCACTGGTAACTGGCATTTGTAATTTCCTGCAAATTGAAACTGTGTCAGCCACGAACAGGTACATGTAGCGTGAGTTAATTATCGGCAAGGTTTCTCACTATAAGATTCCTGTTACACTGGAAAACATCTGACTAATCCCGTGTTCTGACAGCTAAGCAGAGGTCTATTCAGTCAGTCAACACTTTTTTTTTTCATTGAATGGAATGTTTTGGGGAAAATTGTGCACGTAAATGGTAAAAGAAATGTTCTTTTGTGTTTGATTGACGTCTAATTTAAACCTAGTATTCAGCTGAAAAAATTACATTGTGGGTCAAACAGACCGAACACAGGTCCTTTGTAATAAAATGTATGATTTTGTTCAAATTGCTCATTCAGGTTTAAATGTGCATACTCTGGTAATTACAGGAACACTGAAATGTTTTAAAATGACCACAGTCTCTGCACACCTTGCACTAAACATGACAAGCAGAATATATGTGTGCTTTTTTCAGATGTAGTTCCTATATATGGAACTAGTAATATTGCTCCTCCTGTCATAGGGGGAGGGGGGGGGATCTTGCTTTTTACCAGAGCCCTATCCACTTGACTTTTACTGGATGATGGCCTAGGTTACACAGCTCAAAGTCTCTGGACAATGGAAGCAGCTGGACAGGATCAAGGCAACCACTCACCTCTATGGATCTAAGGATTAACAAGGGCCTTGCCAAGTTCCTCAAAGAATATCCAATGTTGATGCGATTTTCCACCACTTCACTGTTGGTTTGTGTCAGTACAGAGGGTCTACTTTTTTATATATACCGACACACTGACAATGCTAGAGGGAGTCGGGGCCAGCGGGCCGTTGAGAGCTGGCAGCTGAATGTCGCCGCCACCTTATCAAGGTCGCCATTCCCTCCCACGGTGGAATTATAGTCCAGGATGACTTGTGGCTCCTTATCTGGTGTTGGGCTCGCAGATTCATCTTCATGCATTGTGTTAGTAACAATTGAACTCTTGTTCTAACTGGGGGGGGTGGGACAACAGTTGTCCTTTCAGAGAAAGCAAACTTTGAGGAATTTGCAGGTCTGCTCTGCGTCTTAAGAAGCTCATTAGGGGATGATTTTGGGGGTGGAGAAAGAGTCTGGTAGCTACGATTATATTCCTGATTTGTACTACCTGCCCCTGCTTCTCTGCATTATTCATACTGTTGTCTCATGGTTCACTTTGTCCCCAATAAATCAGACCGAAGTTCTATCGCCAGCCGAGGCACTTAGCAACCAATTACCTGCATAGTATGTTTTTTTTTGCTCCCTGTCTTTCATGTTTGGTTTACATCTGGTCCCTAGTGAAACACTTTTCTTTTTGTTTGTACTTGCTGTGCTGCTAGGCCCCTCCCTCATCTGATCCCAGTTACCCCAGTTACACTTTCCCCAAATAAACATGCCATTCACGGCCCCAGCCCTGTCTCACGTGCTTCTGTTTGCTCTCACAATGAGCTCCAGTTTATTTTTCCAGCACAGTCAACCTGGTACCACTTTTATTACAACGGCAACTGACAGGGAGTTTTGACTTTGTTATGGTTCTACAGACCATTTGCTTTTACCATCTTTAAATTTCCGAATCCCTTCTCTCTTGGATGGTTGCCATGGCAGAATCCTCATAGGCATCATCATCAAACAAAAATCCACAGTCAGGATCACGAGGGTCAAACAAAAGCACACTGGAGAGTCCAAATGCATCATATGAGTTCATGACCCTAAATGAGGATGTCATTAAAATATACTGAAAAGCCAGGCATTAACTAGGGATGATTTCAGGTAAAACTGTAATGGGAGAAATTGACCTGCCACATACATAGAAGATATCATAACTTTACATGATTATAGAGAATGATAAAATATATCCACCTATGTTCCACATCATTTATCCAGTAAAGAATGACAGTGAATATGGAAGAACGTATCCCAGGAAGGAGAGGGTGAAGGGCAAGTGATGCTCTGATTGGTATGCTAGTTCATTGCAAGGCACACACAACCACAGAGTGTGGACCATTTAGAGGAATCATTTCTCCCAACTGCACTTTGGACAGCGAGATGAAACCTACACAAGATAAGATAGCACAAACCCATGGAGATGTGAGGAAACTGGCACCCCACACCAAAATATCAAAACGGCATGAAAACCTGGGGGTGTCACTGGGGGTATGTTGCTCCCGTGTCCCACTCTCAAGACCGCAAATTTCTCTGCACACTTTAGATTGCATGGCACCATGTAACAGGCCTACTAATAACTGGTTTGAAATATCCAGTTATATATACCCATAAGATATACACCTGTAAACTGTAAAAGATCCCATATCACATAAACCTGCTCATCAATAACCACAAGAAATTAATCTGCTAAGCTTATAAAAATTCTGTGCACCAAACAAACTGCAGTCCATATTCGAGGTGGCCTCTTCATTATAACAAATCCATTGGGGCTCCACAAGCATCTCTACATAAGCAAATAAATACTGAATGATGTTTTGAAGCTCGATTATAGGTGTTAAATCTCAGATGAGAATGGATAGACGGTGTACTACTGAAAGTCACTTTAAGAGCTCTAATGTTCTTATCATATTGTCTCCTTAAATGACTAGGGTGTTGTTTTTATTTGCACAGAATGCATTGGGATGATGTAAATAATATATACCCAGCATATTTGTATATTCATATTTGATATTGATAACTTCAACATGACATGCAAAATATACAAATGCTTCTGTGACAGTATACAAATACTTCCGTGGACTATCATATGTTTTACTGTACACTAGTGGCCAAAATTGGCGAAACACCTAGTATTTTTGGCATTACGCTTTAAAGATCACTACACGAATCTTGGCGGTAATGTTTATAAACAATCAAAGAATGTTTATAAGTACCATGCATTAGACGATTAAATAAGTAACTGGAGTAACTGGAATAAAGTTCTGCAGTCTCTAAAACTTGCAAGTGTTTCCACAATTTTGGCCACTAATGTAAGTCTGCAGGTAAACACACTATCTAAATCCATAGTTTATCTGTGGCAAACCATCTTGGCTGCTTTTGTTTGATAGAATCCGTGTTGGTGAAAATTCCAACTACCTTTTTTCCACTTTCATATCCTGTCGTGTTGACATTGATTATACTTTGCATAAGTCTAAACAGACATAAAAAATGAGTAATGCATATGTAAATGATCTGCCTTGTTTGCATTGCCTGAATATGGGTCCGTCCTTGACATATGCTGCATGTTTTCCCATCTCTGGCATTAAATCTACTGAGCTGGAGAAGAACTATGCTCAATTTCCCAAACTGAATGAAGATCTTGTCCGATCTTGGGCCTGGCTTGGACTTAGTTGAGAGACTGCCTGGGAGTACCAGGTGCTGTAAGCTTGCACCTATAGTTTCTGGGATAGAAATTGGATAAGCTTGTACAGAGTTACCTATACAACAGGCCATTACCTAAGCATAGTTACATGAGGGGAGCACTAACTCTAAAATGACAATGCTGTCATTTATAAACATCCATGTGTTGTGCATTTTTGTGATCAAATAAGTGATAAGGCCCTTGAACTCAGGACATTGTGTTTACACTTGGCGGTACTAAGTCAACTCAACATGCAGACTTCGAGTTCCATCTAAAATAAACAGAATTTCCACTCACCATCACCCTGCGTATCCACAGCTGAGACAAAAAAAAAAATTACATTACACACAAAGCCAAAGGTATATCAATAGTAGGACAACCACTGAAAAAACTATAAATGACATCAATGCTGTCTCATGACCCAGAGATATGAGACCTTGAGGGTAATTCAGTTTCTCCAACCTATGGATCCCAAGGGAAATCATGTCCATCCATCTTCTCCATTCCGAAAAGCAATATTTATGAAAAGTTCAGTGCTTGTAAGTGCTGTTTGTGACCCATTTCAGTTCAGCCATGTCGCATTTTTCACTCCATTGGCTTCGGGTTAATGTAGTAATTCAAAACCAAATAGATTGCTGGCATAATGCAATTATCTTAAGTTATAGAAATTTCATACTTTCTTTACATTCAGACATTCTCGACCAAAATTCAGAAATTGGTTTAACTCCAAAATATAATTTGAGAAGTATGTAACGTGCATATATATAACAATAACCAGTTCTTGTCATGCCTATTTAAAGAATCGTGCTCTTACATTGAGGGGTACACTGTATACCCATGCCTGTGTCACAAGTCATTGTTTGGTAGAGTTTTTAGTTTCTGAGCACTGCAGCTAAACTCTAATTCTGGCACCCATGAATTATTAATCCAGGCTTTATGGCACTTTCTTCAGCAGAGAACATCAAGTGCCATGGAGTTTTAAGATCAAACAGACTGCAGAATAATAAAAGCTGAATCAATGCTAAAAGTATTTCAACCAAGTATAACATTTCCCAGTACCACATTTGCAATTTTGCTATCAATAAGGTTTCAAGAAAACAAAAAGAAAACCTTGTTCAGGTACAGACAGGAACACTACCATGCAATTCCATAAAATCTCTGCCTAGGATGTGAAAATCAACTGGAATTCTTAAATGTACAAGAATTCTGATATGTCAATTAAGAATTACATTTTTTTTAGGTGTACAAAAGCAAGTATCCCTTAATCCCTGAGTCTTTTGTCCGGAACCTTAAACACTAATCTACCTGCTGGCTCATTACATTTCTGGCGATTTATACTAGATCTGTTTCCAGTTCAGTAAAACATCCCCGATGTCTAATGAGCCTGGAGGCTGTCATGCAGACGACAGCTGCCACTGCTCTGTTCTCTTCTGTAAGCAGTGTGGAAATTAAACTTTTTGCTCTCGGTCTATCAATCCAAACCACCATCATGCAGGCCACTTCTGTAAATGACAAGAACATAAAACTGTGGTTGTTCCACCAGTTTGAACAATGGATATTCAGGCCTGCATCATCAAGGGGGACAGATTTTGATCAGGTAGTGGGCCCTGGATTACAATGGGACTCCAGGAGCTCCAAGCAGAGCTTGGGGGAGTGGAGGGGATTGGGGTGAGTGGCATCTTGGCGCGTAACTAAAATTCCCCCGATATCTGTCCTACAAAGCGGTCATGTGACATAATGCTTTCAAGCACATTTTGGCAATTTTCAAAATCTAACTGTAGGTAAAAAGAAGGTTCATATGTAAGCGGATATTAATGAGTACAGAATTTGGCACTTTCTCTCGGTAGCCATATGGCACACTGCTAACAAAGAGAAAACCAACCAGCAAACACATTTTGTAGGCTGGGACTAGCAGCATGTACTAAGGTACAGTGCTTACTCTATGCACATGTACACCATATTTATATATATCACTATACAAACATAAATTTACATTTAATAAGTTGTCAGCAAGGCACACTGAATACAGAATGGTGAACTGCATGCAGATTTTGGTGAACTGCAGAAAGGATTTACCTGCCTTGGCATTTTAAAAAGCAGTAGACATTAGAGATTTCTTGTGGAAAAACATCTTAATATTCCAACCAGTACACTGTAAATGTGCGTTAATCCATATTCTTATGATTCTGCTTATACTTGTTCCTATGTAATACAGATTATTTAATTGAACGAATTTTTCATTTGTTCCATGTTACAGCACAGAGAATAATCCAGGAAAGTAAAACATTTTGAAACGTCTAAGCAATTTAGAAACTTATAATGAGAAGTGAGGGAAAGGTGAAGTGTTTGGCTTTCAAGACAGATAAACTCCTGAGCATGAGCTAACAGCTTCTCTGAGGAGAAAATTATTTTCAAATGTGCATAACATTTAAAGCAGACATAATTTTAAGAAAAAAAGCCTACAATCAATTTTCTGCAGAATCTCTCCACTCTACTGAATATGTCTATAAAATTCTGAAAGAAAAGGAGGTTGCTAAAATTGCACTTAATTTGGCATGATAGATTGAGTCCATGCTTCAGTGACTGTAATTGAATCTGTGACCTATTTCTTTGGAAGAAAATTGTCTCTTGGGTTTTTGTCACTATACATTTTAATGGAATTCAATAGACTGTCACAAAATTTGTACATTTTCAGCTAATTGTTAACATTTTCCCTTTCCACTTCTACATCTTTTAACTGATACTTATTTGCATAAGAACATGTTGTCCTTTCAGCAATGGAATACAGTAACTCGATACACCACTGTTTCTGCAGGCATGTTGATGCGTAAATACATTCATTCTTAACATTATTTATTTCCTTCTGCTACCTTATACATTTTTGAATATTTAGTTCTTCCCATATGCTTTTCTGCCGAAGAACACAGTCACAGATTTTTATAAAATCAAATGTCCTCTTGTGGGGACCAAAATAATGGTCCCCACAACATCAGAATAAGGTTTTATCAAATTGTGGAGACTTTTGGTCCCTACAATGCAATGTATATCTGACTCACACACACACACACACACACACACACACACACACACACATACACACGTCAGGTAAACATATCTTTATGGGGACCGCTCATTCATTTCTAAGGGAAAAATGCTAACGTTAACTATGACAACCTTAACCCCTACCCAGCCCTAACCATACCCATAAGTAACTAAGCAAAATACAAGAGTTTTTGCAGTTTTAGTTTTTTCATTGCAGTCACAGATTTTTATTAAATTGAGTTTTAAATTGAGGAAACTGGTCCTCATAAGGGATAAAAACGGGTATTCATCACGCTGTGGGGACATTGTGTCCCCATAAGGTAAGATATACCTGCTAACACACACACACACGCACACACCCCCACCACATCTATGTGCCGACCTGGGTGCGTGTATGTATGCACTACACTAGATGGTGACCTCCTCTCCAAAGACCTGCCCTGAGGTGACTGTGGCATGGCCTTCATACAGATCTATCCAGAGAAACTGTCTGACTCTCTGTCACAGATTCCAGGCTGGACCACGGATCTCTGGGCTATATCTGGGCCGCAGCTCCGACAACGGTGACACCAGCAGAATAAAAATGAAGATATACGATACCGTCTCTCTGGGTGAATATGGTGCGGATGTGCCATAATCAGGCAGCAATAATATCGCCACGATTTGTATTACAGCAAACATTACTGTGTCGTGCTGCAAAGACTCGGGTGTCTGAAAATGAAAAAAAAAATAAGAAAAAAAACTGAATCTCTTTAAAGAATTGTGAATATTTAATTAAAAAATTACCTACGTACAGTTCTCTCTACCCATTCTGGTTACCCATACCAATTAACAGCATTCAAAAATTAATTTAGGATGGCATATTTAAATCTCATATCCGTGGGCTACCCATTTTAAAGAAGGCAAATTGAAGCAGAAGTTGATCAGCAGTTGGACGCCCAGTGTCACGATCTACGCGCCTTCCAATTTAGCGAGGAAAGTTTCCATTGTGATGGATACATCTCCTCCGATGGGGAGCCCGCTAGACAAATGAAGAGAAGCCGGAATATGTTTTTCCCAACAGATACTCCATCCATCAGCAAGGGAAATAGATGGCATTACATATGAAACTACAATAGGTCCAAACCAAGTTTCAATCTCTCTGTACTGGTGCCAAGCAGACATGTAATCTGCACACCTTTAGATAATGATAAGATACGGCATTTCCTGTCAAACACTTAAAAAATAAGGAGAAAGGAGAGAAGACCTGATAGCTTGCTGGGCTTGGGGCAACAGTCATCTACCTTGGGCGGCCCTTCGCTAATAATGTCACTGTATTGGAGCTGAATGCTGAACACAGACAAAGTTCGCTGCTGACGGGAAGAATGCAGAGGTTTATTGTGACATGCTCACCTGTGCTCCGGCAGCTTTTCTCGATACGCATCTTAAGATTTATGCAATGTAAACATGCCATTAAGTCACATTAGGGGAGAATGGGGACCTTATCAGCTTCGGTTATCATTTGTAGCGTCTATATTTGTATTCATTTGCTAAGGAAACATGCCAGAGAAGCTCCGTGCTGCAATTTAAGTGTGAAAAATGCATTAAGTAATTACAGAGTGGCGTAGTGAATAGAATGGCTGTTCGGTTCACTCAATTAAATCCGAATGAGAATGTTGTCACCCCCCCCCACAACACCTCCCCATGTCTCTTAGCAAAAACATTGTTTATCATTGAAAGTTCATTTGGGTGCTCCTCTATGGAAATGTTATCCATATCATACTAATGACTTCCTTCACTTTTTTTCTTCTAATTAATGTATTCAATTTCCTTTAATTAATTGTAGTCAAAGTTCATTCCAACTCCCCACGTCTGGAAAAAAAAAACACAATAAAAATTAGGTCAGTGTTAAATGGAATTCAAGTGCATCTCTTCTATCAGTAGAAAGATGAATGTAACTATCTGGGTTTAAGTATTTCTGAACAAAATCCATTTATTCCTGATAACAATAGTGTAAGAATGAAAATATTTTACAATGTAATTTAGTTATTTTTGTTTTAACCTTAAGCATAATTGAATAAAATGCTCTATACAGAATTTCAGGTCAAATAACCTTTATCATTTTTAGGTTTTTCAGTGCTGCTTAATCATATGTAATAAGCACAACACATGTATGTATCATGACCATAATATGATCAGCTTTCCTGTGGAACTGATACTGTAACAGATGAAGTGTTTGGAAGGAGCTTCACACGTCTGCATATATACTGATGGCAGATTCGAATCTTTGACAAACTGTAACTTCTGTCAGAGATGGCTGTCAAACTGGGGATGGCGTGATAAAATTGTCTAAAGAGTTTAAAGGGCCAAAGTAATTCCTTTTTTGAAGCCCTTAATCTGTGCATGTGCAGCCTTCTTTTGGGAAAATTTTATGCTTTATCGAGACAGCTCTGAAACAAAAACATCAGGATATTAAAGGGGTTAGAGGCATTTTTATACAAAATCACATGCAATATGGTCTATTAAATTATGCCCATACAACTGTCCCTCTTTACAGCTTTAGTGTTATACGATAGGTTCTTGAGAAGTTCTTCAGTGCAGCAGCCTCCACTAGCCCCAGGGACTTGAAGTGACTCTGAGTCACATGTTCACTTCCATAGCCCTCCACCTCTCACCGCCTATTCTACATGGACCGGTGTCAGAGCATGTGTAACATGGACGACGCTGGCTGTCTCTTCTTGGCCTCGGTCCTGCTGGAATGGATACTGGGAACTTCGCCATCATATTCACTGGAAAGCTGACTGACCATCACATTTTCTGGCAACGTGGGTGATACTGACGTCATTTCAATCACCACATGAATTTGCAGCTAATTTGGGCTTCTTTATTCATTTCTAAGAGCACTTAAGCCTTTCTGTCTTAAATATTAGGAATTTATATGCGTGAAAATTACCTCAGATCCATTCTGAAAACTAATATATTAAAACTTTTCAAATTAGATGAGAATTGTGACTATTAATACTTGCTCCCATGTTAAAAGTATTTACAGTTTATGGACTGAAGATGGATGGTAAAGCCTCTCAAGTACAGTCTCTTACAGTACATACAACAGTCTATTGTCCATATTTATTGATTCCAGGCAAAGGGCAGCACTATGACCTCATGTCTTCAAGGCTGTGTGTTTCATTCCCGCCCACGACAGCCCAGCTAACAGGGAGAATTCTCAGTACTTTAGAAAACATTGTGTGACGCACCCCTCAAAGTTGAAAGAGAACATTCTTACTGTAACGTTAATGGAACGTTCTATCCACAAATGGTTCTGCCAATGTCAGCATGATAACATTATTACCAGAACATCCTTTTAAGATGATTATTGTTGAAAGTTATTGTTTTATAATGACGTACTATTTGACAAAAACACTATATGTGTATAGTGCAAATATACAGCCTCAGACCCATGACCTTTGAGGTATAAAGCGCCTGAATTACCCACTGCTTTATCATGCTATACTGTACATTTTCCATACCTAAATCGGAACATTCGGTAAACATCCCTAGAACAAAAAATTGCTGGCGAAAGAATATAGTGAAGCATAGTAAATAACAATAAATGTACATATGAACAGTGGTTTGGTGGTTCAGCGGGTAGTACTGTGAGCTTAGACCTCCAGGAAGGCCAGTTCTCATCCATGGCTCAGTGTATGACGTTTGCATGTTCTCCCTTTGTTCATGCAACTCTCAATCTGCAGTCCACAAACAGTTTTTAGTGAATCACTGCCTGTATATTAGTCTATCACTGTGAGTATGAGCCCTGTAATGGGTTGACATTCTGCCTAGGAGGTCACCTGCTTCCTGCCTCACGCTTCCTGGATGTAGCTGATGTCTCACCACAACCCTCTATTGGAACATGACTAGATGTCATCAGCAAGATTGTCTCCCATTTCTACTTCAGTTTAGTGCATTAGAATTGCTTATGGGTAAAATAAATGCCTTATTTCACAATGTACTCATACCCAACAATCACTAATGAGTTATTTGTGTGCAATGCATTTTAATACTCCATAACGACAAAAGTAGTAAAATGTAAAACACTGGAAAAAGGTGATTGAATAAGCATGTACAGACATTTTACCTCCACGTAGCGTATAACAAGAACTACAGGGGACTATCAAATATGTAGCAGGAATGACTGATTAGCTCCATGTTAAATGCGAGTATCATATCATTGTTGCTCTTTCATGCTTTTAGAAACGTATTTCACCAGCAAAAAAAGGGCTCATTGAGATGCAAAATGTCAGTTTAAATGGCTTCCTCGTGGAGTGGCAGAATGGAAACAGCCGAGCAAATCAAATCACAGAGTTCAGAGGTATTAATATTCTTTAAGCATTATTCATTAGATTAGTAGAGCTCTGCTTCTTTACTTATATTTGATTACATACATATTAAGCGTTCCTTCTTGGTGACATGGGGATAAGGATTTTAAAATGAAACAAAAATCAGAAAGCGCATAAAATAAGGCTGATTTAAATGGTTGCAAGTTCCTTGATCTCTGCCTGTGCGGAAGGCTTTTGATTAAATTTTCCTCAGCAAAATGATGGCCTTTTTTAAAAGAAAGCAAGGCAGAATGAAGGGGGGAAAAGAGAGAACAGTGCCCAGAGGAAAAAAAAAGAATGGATACAAAAACGGCATTAACTTTTATTTTAGTGGCCTGGGAAGAGATATACAGCACAGTTATAATCTTCCACTTGATGTGCTTTACAAGAAAAATGATTGTCCTCATCTTAATACTGGCCTTAAAGCTATGGTATGAAATGTACCCCCCCATCTTAAATGAGCAGATAATTACTGTCCCGCAAAAGCAACACTGCATACAGCAGCCCTCTCAAGACTGGCCGTCCATGTGTTCAGTTACAGCATAAGGAAGATACAGAAAATATGATGCTCTTTTTACACTAACAATCATGTCCTTAGGAATGGAAGCAGTGCTCCCCAAAGAAGGTCATTGTTCTGCTGCAACACATCTGAATGTGCACAGACACTGCAGATACACACATTACATACACACACACACGCGCGCGCGCGTGCATGCAGAGTCTTCAAACCCATTTCTGCTCCTTAATAAAAAACATCATGACTGATTTTTTTTCTTCTCCCAGACAAATTATCAGGGTAAAAAAATCCCTTTGCTTTTTTCACATTGTAAAAATGACTGAAGGCGAACAGAACATGTGCTTACTGCAAACTCGCTATTGAAATCTATGCAGGAGGGCCTAGGGACACAATCTTCCACTATACGTGCCATACATCTGTTCATTTCTCATTCATGTCCTGATCCACTATCATGCAAGGCTTTTTGTTTATCTATAAAAAGGCATGCCTCAAGTCACTTAGATAAAGCTTTGTCAAACAGAATATTTGGCTTGCCTATTACCATATTTCATTTCACTGTGGGCTTTTGAAAAAAAAAAAATCTGTGTTTACAGTTTGGGGAGGTTCAGGGAGAGGATTATCTGTATCTGTCACCACATTATTCAGATCTGTATTCATATCAGCAAGAGTAGAAGTGGGCTTTGAATCTTGGAAACAACACCGAGACCTTCAGCTTGGTTTAATGGCGTTTTCAAAGAAAGGTTATTTGGACAACTTTGGCCAAGTGGAAAAAATAAATTACTATTTTGGTACATGGTATTTAGAAAGACTTTGTTTTAAATGTAACTGACAAGCTGTCAGTGTATAAAAAAATTATAATTTTCCAAGTTTTTTTTACATTTATATAAATAGTTTTAGGTACCAGTGTATGTCAATATCCAATTCTACACGTTCTTACTTTCATGGCATTTCCATTTTTAGTACAGCAAACAGTTCTATAAAAACACGAATGTTCAAACCCACTAATTTGGTAATGACCTGCTATGTTCTGTGACAGTTTATTTCTGCTGCAACTTTGTTTTGTATAGCTTATCTATGAAACATATAACTATAAAAAACATTTTTGTTGCTTAATATAACAACAAACAAAAACAGGGCTAAAAGAAAAAGAAAACATATAACATCACCCTTGCCCACATCTAAAATCGAACCACCCCACGAGCATCCGACTCTCAGTACCATTTCCTGCCTTATGAACTGTTCTGCCCACATGGGACCAGAGGTGGCAATTAGCAAAGGCCTTGAACATCCTTCTCCATGTTCCTGGAGTAAGGTTATGGTGGCAGGAATGAGGTGTGGGGGGCTTAGCAAAGATAGCAGATAGCGTTCCACCAGCAGTCTATGAATTTCCAGCACTGCTAGTCAGCTTATTTTCACTGCGGCATGCTTCTGGTGTGCTGTGCTTCAATCCTTTGTCAATTAAGATACCAGTCCATGGCAATAATACAATATACACCTTCATTTTGGCACCACAATCTGTCTTGAGAGGTTCACTCCAGCTCTGTTTTATTATGATGTGTGTGTGTGTGCATGTGTGTGTGTTTATGCGTATACATATATATATATATATATATATATATATATATATATTGTGTGTGTGTGTGTGTGTGTGTGTGTGTGTGGTTAAAATATAACTTATAATGTGATGTATACAATTTTTTGGAGTTTCCTGGTCCTCATAAAAGAAAACTTAATTTTATAAAAATTTGTGATAGCAATCAAAAAAAAAAAATGAAAAATGCAGAAAGTCGTGCACTTTGCTTGCTTACTTATGGTTATGGTTATGGGTTGGGTAGGTTGTCATAGTTAGCATTAGCATTTTTCCCATAGAAATGAATGAGCGATCCCCAGGAAGATATGATTACAGGTCTGTCCCTGTCACTGTATATATACGCACATTTTTAATTTGATTTTTTTCCCGCCAAGTAAAACATTGTCTCTATTGACAGCTATGGGTATCACTGTAAAAACGGCCACGTGTTGTGTTTCAGAGACCCAGCTGACACCCAACCCCTGGTAAATTGCCAGGCACATTGATTGCCTGTACTGTTTATGACTGAGCTGGATGTTCATGTGCTTTTAAGCAATTAAAAACCATTATGAAAACCAGCTTAAGCGTGTATTGCTGTTGTCTGGCTATTTTTTCAGCGGGTACCTGCCAAAGAGATGGCAAATCCAATAGGCTTCCAGTGCAAATTCGTATGTTTCTTTTCCTGCTACAAACCCGGCTGTTTTTAACCACTAATAAGCGAAGAGTGACTGCCAAAAAACAGGCTCACTATTAAAACATAATCCTAATCAAGAGGAACATGCTATTCTATTCAAATTAATACATGCTGCATGCGTACGCCAATTAGCATAGGTTAATTAAAAGCAGTGTTCTACTTTATACATTCGGATTTCATTGATTGTGATGAACTGAATGCCATTGAAGAAGCAATTAATTTTCATTCACTTATAAAAGCATGAGCACCCCCCCCCACCATTAATGGTTTTCTCTTATACATTTCTAAGTCTTTTATCAGGTAGATTTAATTCTGGGCAGGTTCCCACAGTGAGAACTGTTTCAGTTGTGGCTTTATATGCTTAAGGACAACCCAGAGCAACTGGAGTGCAATCAAGAGCCACAGTGGAAGGGAGGAGAGCTGAAAGGAACAGCAAAAGAGATGAAAAGATTAAGATAGAGCAAACACAGGTCCTATAACTGCTCCTAGTTTATAACACTGGTTTTACGAGCACCAGTGGGTGATTGTGCTTCATTGAAATTCTCAGGCAACAACATCGTTGCTCCACATTGGTATCCAGCCTCTGGGTCATTTTCAAAGAGGTGAGAGTCCCCTGTAGCCCACTTAAAGTACACTTAATGTTCCTCCTGCAGATAGCATTCAGATCATCATGCAGCCAGAGTGATTATCCAGCTGGTCAGCTACATGTGGGCACCCTTGTTGAAAAGTAACATTGTGCTGTTTTATTAGCACAAGGAATCGTGAGCTGCTTTCTCAGGCATTTCATCATAAGCCTCGTTCTGGATAATGCGGAAATGAGCGAATGTGCCCCAACACATGTCCCTCTGCATGATGTGAGAAGTCAGTGGGCTGTTTCGCTGGCGACTTCCACAAAGTCTCGAGCACGGCGGGGGTCAGTGTCCTCGTCCCGTAATTACATGGGTATAGTCAAAGTGGTTGCACAAGCAAAGCTGTCGCCCCGTTCTGTCAGACGCCCCCGGGAGGAAGGCCTCGCTGCTAACAATGCAAGCTTGCAGATTTCGCAAAGAATGGAATCCTCCCCGGAGTTTTTGCCATTATAAACACGGGAACCTTGATGATAAGGCTTGCTGCAGGTACAGTGAAACAGAGAGGGAGGGAAGAAATAACCCTAAAACCTTCTGTCATTTAACGATTCCTGTCAGTCATTTAACTCACCAATGGCAGTATAAAGAATGGACCTAAACACATACATGAGTAATAAACCAAAGTGATTCTGATTTCCGGTAAATGTAATGTACAGATTGCTCAACAGAAGTTAGACAACTGCTTATGAGGTTGTCATTGGACTGACAGTTTTATCTAAAAAAAAATCAAATCGATGTCCTTAACCATGATATTATCTGCAGCCCTGCAAGTACATGAATTCTACATCTGCAAAGACTACTTAGACACTAAAGTCAATAAAGATCATGCACGGAAGGCTCTCCTTACAGTTTGCATACTTTCTCATGCACAATTTAAAGTCGTTCTGTATTGAAAAGCTTATACTGATCAACACATATACAGAGAAACCATATGGATGAATCATCATCTAACATCTTCATAACTGTGAGATCTGCAAGCATTTTCCTATGGTTGCATTTTGCATGTTTAGTGTGACTCGGTTAATGTGTGGTAGGGCTATCATCTTTTTCAAAGAAAAGATACCGTGAGACAGGGTGGGAACCCACAGAGTAGAAATACCCACAGCCCAGAAGGCTCTAACATGCTTGACAGGCAATTAGTCATTGCTGATTGATTAGGGTTATAAACCAAAGGTTCACTTGTAACCTGTGAGGATAGTAAAAAGTAGCCTGTGTTATATGTTAATCGAACCATTATTGTAAGCACGTATTTTTTTTTTTTTTATCTCAGATGGTGTTTATCATTCATACTCAGCCACCTGCCAAACATGGTAAGATGGGTCTAGATCCCTGCTGGATAACATTCGTGTGTAAATCTATACAACCACTAACAAACAGAGTGCAGCGGGAATGTGGAAGGTCAAAGTCTTCCTTTAGGGAATGTGTGGGCAGTGCGGTATCATAGGATAGACAATCGCCAAAGAGCAGAAACAGCCAGTTATATCAGTGAAGGCACAAATCATGTTCCATCTACTTTTTTAAATGGCCTTTACTCCGCCAGCAGAACATTGATGAAACGGAAACTGCTGTGTTCAGGACTCTGGCGCAATGCGGCTCCATTACGTTGTTGAGTTGATGATTTACCTTTCCAGCAAATTTGTCCTGACACTTTGGAATTCTAAATGCGGCAAAACAATAGTACACATGACACTTTCATTTGGGACCATCGAGAAAATGGCATACAGTCCCAACTGATTACAGGATACACACAATGATTTTAGGATATTCTGAAAAACTGTGCAACAATAAATGATCATGTTGCGAAATTCTACAAACAAAATATCTCTGAGCGGCAGCAGGGAATTTGCACAATATATCGTAAGTGTTTGGCGATTTTTCCTGGTTTCCATTGGGCTTTGCGGAATTCTACTGTGAGACAGGACCTCTTGAGGTTACCATTTCTTGACTTTTCCTTAATTGTAAATGAAAATGAGTTCATGGTTAACAGAACAAAATCACCATTCAGTGCTTCTCCTAGCTAAAATTAAAGCAGCTTTTAATCTTGACCATCATATTGTAGTCATAGGTGAAATGAGGTTTCAAAATCCACTGGGGGTGGGATTACACCATTCTGCCAATCATTGCCCGGTTTAACTTAACAGAAACTGGCTGTGATTGACGGCACAAGATAATCCCACCCACTGTGGGCTTCGAAGTCCGACCCCCCCTTACTGTAATCCATCAACACAGTTTTAAAACTTTCCCTCCTTCTTTGAACATTCATCAGAAATACCTGCTTATCTTTTGAGGACTATGGGGATCTGCAGCATTTACCAGGAAAGCTGAGGGTCGTGAGGCTGGGAATGGCAGTCCGACACAAGCTACCGACACACACTGTCACACACGATTGGCAGTTCAGGGCAGCGCAGTGAGTCTAAGCAGGACATGACAATAAATCACAAGCCGGGTGTTGAACAAACGAAAAAGCGAAAAAGCTGCTTAGCTTTTCAACCACCCGGCTGCTGCTCCCTGAGTTTCCGAGCGGTGGAGTTTCCCATCTGCTTGTGGGAAACCCTCCTTTAAAACATGTTATTCTTTTGTTGCTGAAGTGGGAGACAGTGAAAAGACATACAGTATCCGCGCGCAGACAGACACACAAAGGCTGCGGAAAGTACAGCTGCTCGCTCTTCCTTTCTACGACAGAACAGAGTTCGGCAAATGTAAGATTAAAGGCCGTTTTGGCAGTCTAGCTTTTACAATGCACCCTGGTCACTGACACTCAAGTCCCTGAGTTCTGCTTCTGTTTAATTATACAATGATTCCAAACTGGAAGCTAACACTGGAAAGAGATAAGATGCTTCCATGAGTTTTGTCAGGTGTTACCTTTCCATAACTAGCAAAAACAGAATATTATATCTGAGTTGTGGGCGAGTCACCATGATATCTAAAGGGGTTTCTTTGAATCAAAATCTCATTTGCCAGAAAGAACAAAAGACACTCTGTTACTAGCCAAGCGCTTATGCGGAAGTTAAATCCCCATTCAGATGCCTAAATATATAGCACCTGCCCTAGTTTCAGAGGTCCAAAAATAACTCTTAAATGAACAGATGTTTGTATTTAAATAGCAGCTGCCAAGGACAGAGTACTTGTGGTTTGCTGGAACGACACTGACTGTAATTGAGAGGTAGCCTAGCTTGTCAAGTACAAAGGAAATAATAATGTCTGCCGTAAAGCGCTTCAGATGTGGGCCGGACCCATTGATAAGGACTGAAGGGTTTATAGGACCCTGGGAAGTCATTTCAACTTTGTTATGGAACCCCCCCATCCCAAAGACACACACCCGTCTCTGCTCTCAAACACTTCAGATTCACGTGACCCCACTTCCCTGTTGGGGAGGCTTTAAATATCCCTCCTTCAGCCTCCTGTATCCATGGCCGCCTGCCATGCCCAGGCCTCAGAGAGAGGTCCGACAGCAGAGTCCAACAGCAGGGTCCAACAGCAGGGACCGACAGTGACAACAGACAGTCCCTGCTTTGACATGGGAAGCCTCAGAAATCCGGACTGTTTCTTGCTTACTTAGCCTGTAACAGTTCAGTTTATTATTCTTTGACGCCTTCATATAATTTGTGCATTCACTGTCAATGTGTGTCATGCTCCAGTGCCATGAATTGCAGGCAATGTAACTCACTGCATGCGAAAATGTGTGCTTAAACAATACGCATATAAACATCCACAATACAAGGCAGCGGAAACAGATGCATGCAAATGCTTACCAGCGTGCTGATTCATGTTCAGATTCAGCATGGAGTACAGTAAAGTGAACACGCTAAATACTCGAAAGATAAATACTACTGAAGCTGTATGCATCCACAGCTCATTTTGAGGGGAGAGGGGTACATTTAATAAATAAAATATTAAACAGGGACTGCAGTGGGTTGGCGCACCATCCTGGGTTACTCCCTGCCTCCAGACCCCCCTGACCCTGCACAGGACAAGCGGGTACAGAAAATGGATGGATGGGTGAAAGAAGGAGACTGATTGATACTCAGTAGTAATTCCTTCTAGTAATTCTATATATTTCTTTGATTCCATGGTTCCACAGCAAGCAATGACAGCATGTTTAATCCTAGCTTTAACCACTCACCAATCATATCACAAATCATGATATTAGATTACATTTTAACTGCTTCCTCTCCATCGATCATGTGTCTTAGTCCAATGTCTCAATTATTTCTCATGTAACCTATTGATCCTACATTTACAACTGATATATGAACAATAAATAATTTAGACAAGAATGATATTTTACCGAGTTCATGAACATCCAGCATTCCCTTTAAGAAATAACCATGCATGTAGTATTTTCATGCTGGAAGTGCAACTAGGTAAATAACATATATTGTTTTGGTTTCAATAAGTTTCTTTTTAAAATTAAAGCATGGGTTTATCTATTCCTGATTGGCCCTGTTTGGAGTCTGTCTCGTTTCAGAAACATCTGCCGTAATTCAACACACACACAGTGTAGAATGTATATTATCACAGACACATTTTTGTATTTGAGCGTGTAGACTTCCTGTATTCTAACACTGACATAACTTGATAAAAGCATTACATCTAGTTTTATTATTTATACCCGAATAATGACATCTATAATGAATGCACAAGACAGAGCATATTTACCCTACCTGAAAGTTTAGTGAAGAAAGTTTAATATTCAAAACCCAGGGCGGACACCTAACATAATTTAATTAGTATAAACTGCAGCAAATAAAATGTAAGCCATAGTAAATGGCAACTTCAGATTCCAAATTGCCTGATTGAAAATTGTTATATGTTAATTTTTTAGTGCAAGCAAAGTATTTTGAGATGGACTTCAGGTGCTTATGGTGAGTCAAAGATGTAAATGGGGTTGTTGCATGAATGTTAAGAATTGGTGTGTAAATGCATACTATGTGAAAATTCCAGGAGGGTGGCTGCTTTTGGGATGCTGAAACCTCCACATCTGGCACCAACAATCACTCCACATTTAAAAATAAATTTTCATTTATTTATATTATACATCTTAGCCATTCTAATGCTTAGCCGCACAGTAAGTGACCGTGTTGACCCCGTCTTCATGCTGTATGAACTCAGCGACAGCCACATGGTTGCCTGTTTTAAGGAGCAGGCTGTCTGTATTAATGAACAGGTGCACCTAATAAACTGGCCGCTGAGTGTCAATCAGCCGAGTCATTGTAGCCTTGTCTCTAAGGCCTATTTACATATTCTGCCATCGGTTGCCTTTAAAAGGCAGGAACAAAACACATCTGTTGAAGTTTAGTCAGACCTCTAAGACAAACTAAATTTTGGTTTAATGTCTCCCCTGCATTCACGTTCTACAGGAAATATAGGATATGGGAAATTTAAAAACAGAAATAATAATAAACATAAAACATTTAAGCTATTGGATACAGTTCATTTAACAATCTGAATCTCTAATGCACTGTTTCCCAATCCGGTCCTCGGGGACCCACAGCTGGTCCACGTTTTTGCTCCCTCCGAACTTCCTGCCAGAGAGTCCACGTTTTTGCTTCCTCCGAGCTTCCTGCCAGAGAGTCCATGTTTTTGCTCCCTCCGAGCTTCCTGCCAGAGAGTCCATGTTTTTGCTCCTTCCCAGCTACCGGGAGAAAAAACGTGGACTGTCTATGGGTCCCTGAGGACCAGATTGGGAAACACTGCTCTAAGGAATGGGTCCAGTTTAAACCAGTCTGATGGAGGCATAACCTTCGAATATTTTTTGTTGCAATGGTAGCAGGGAAACTCTGGACTCATGGACAAGGGTATTGTTGTCTTTCTGCGAGAAGCTTTTGCCAACAGGGACAAGAACTCAACTAATCTATTGGGGGACCTGGCTTATTTGAGTAAAAGAAATCTCACACCATTGAGGAAGCTGCCAGAACCTTTCACTGCTGGATTCTCAAGCGTCTGGGTGTTCTATCCACCGTGTGCAGATGCATGTCTGCCAAAAACCATTCCCCATCACAACATATCACACTCCTCCTCTAGTGAGAAATCTGTCTCCAAGTAGAGATATACATCAGTTTGAATATGCTATTCAGGCATGTATAAATATTCCTAAATCTATCACAGAATATCTTCTCCCTGTTATTCTGCAGCCATGTTCAGGCACATGGCATATCGGCATGTATGCCTGAAGACATCAGCCAATAAGTCAGCCAGCTTGTAAAATAGTAATATATTCAAAAGCCATTTTCAATAACCGCTTCTGTGATTTCCATTGATCCAGCGGATGTAGCAGAATTGTAGGGCATAGAGGACGACACTCCTTCTCTGGGCACTCACACAATCACATGTGCGCTCACATTCCTCAGGGTAATTCACCAATTTAGCTGAAACAAATAGCTTTGGACTGCAGGAGACAAGTGAAGGAAACCAATGGGGATCCAGGAAGAAGACACACACACACACTCAGAGCTGGATGCAAACTGTCAGCTCTGGAAGGGTGAGATAAAGACTTTACCTAGTGAGCCACTGGGCTGACATTAAAACACATGCAAATTCTTATTCCCAAAGCAACATCTTTCCGGTCTTGGAGTCACTAACAGTAACATTCTCACCCCCTTAGTTGCAGATTAAAATCCTGTATAAACAATAGAGGTAAACCTACACTATGATACCAGACAGCACTTTCCTTTGCAGACCACTCTTGTTTCCTGGACCATTGGAACCATGTGACCATCCAGCAGACACCTCCAGATCATTACCCTTACTGTACCAGAACACTGACTTGTCGATTCAAACCATGCTCACACTGTTTAATACTATTTAAAGTCAACTGCATAATGACTCTGTAGAAGCACTTAGGAAACTGCCTACTTTTATTTTAACAAAGTCATCTTTCAAAAACAAAATATATTATTGAGTCACACTTTTTTCCTGCAAAACATAGTTTCGATATTACAGACATCTCTTAGGAATTTCTAAGATAAAATCAAAGTGACCTCTTTAACAAAATTCTATTGTTCTTCGTTGGCCTCAGTATCCTGGAAGAACATTGCTGTCTCTTGCCAGTTCCTGTGTTCTTGGGGTATAAATATGAGGTTGCATGCAGGCAAAATCCCTTTGTCATACATCACCAGCGGAAAACTGAAGAGCTTTCAATTGACAAGACACAGACAGCTGCTGACCTACATAAATTAGAAAATTAAACTAAGTACCATCAAGATAATGTTTAAAAAAGCTTCAGAAGTCTGGATTAGTTGCAAATTTGCCAGTAGCAGAAAGAATGTGCATATAACCCACACGCACAGTGGGTTGCTGCAAATGGAGTTGCGCGTCATGGTCAGATGAGCCCAAAACTGAACTCCTGGGTCAGGCCTACCATTGGCGTATTTGGCATCTGAAGAGTACTGCAAACAAGTATAAATACCTGATACCCATAGTAAAATGTGGTGGCAGATCATTGATGTGTTGAGATGTTTTTGTTACTAGTGCCCTAGGTGTTCTTCTTAAGATCAATGGTATCATGAATTCCACTAAGCAGCATGATATTCTAGTCAAAAACCTAGTTGGCTCTCTGCCGGAAGGCTGAGACTCAGCTGTAGATTGACTTTTCAATAAGACAATGACTCAAAATATATACCTCAAAATCAACACAGAAATAGCTGGGGGGGACACAAAATCAGTTTCGTAACTTTGCTATGGTCAACTCAGCCTCTGTGGCCTGCTTTGAAGAAGGCACTCAAGTATAAACCTAAGATGATGCAGGACCTTGAGTGCAGCTAGATCCCTGCAAACCATACAAGAAAAGGGTTGGCGCTGTTTTCCTTTACAGGGGGGCCTTCATCACATTTTAAATGAAGGCGTGCCAATAATTTTGAAAGCTATCTTTAGCAGACAAAATGTACCACACAATAAAATGGCAGCTGGCCATCACTCCCTGCACTCAACAAATGCTTGGAAATATAACTTTATGCAAAATAACAATTCAAAAATTTTATTTCTAACAGATGCAGACATAAATTCATTATTAGTTCCAAAACTGCTTTATGACATAATAGCTACTGCACATGAATTGAACCGTTTTAGGGCCTAATTAAAAAAAATCACATAACTAATTGAAGCAAACATTATAAAATCAAAACTTCGCAATAAGTTCACATCTGTTTAAGTGTGGCATCAACTGAAGGCAGAAGCCATATCCTCACAATCAGAGTGATAAACAGATTTACAGGTAAAAGGATTAGTCTGCTAAGTCAAAAACCGGAGCCCCTAGCTTAGGGGTCTAATTAATTTCTGTAGTAACTCCAAGAGATGACGCCCTCAATGAGCTCTGCTACACTTGTATAATGAATAATTCTTCACAACCAGGTAGACCTTAGTTTTGTGTTATAGGTGATTTAGAAAGTGAGACTCCAACACCCAGCTGGGATCTATTTTTTAGATCCAACTGAGAAAAATGTTTTAATGATCTTGTTTTTATCTGGGAGAAACAGAGAAGAAAAAGCAGAGAAGCACGCGACAATTTTCCTCCGGGAGTGCATCGCAGTATTGTTCTGCTCTCTGGTTCCTTATTCTCTCACCTTAACAATTGAATCCTTTGTCACCGAAGTGCCTGCTGAACAGATAACCATAATAACACCTCAGTCAAAGTCACTGAGGTCACCCCCCCCCCCTCGCTTAAGGTGCAGCTTGCTTTTGTATACATGAGGGGGAGAGTTCAGGAACAAAAGATATATATATATTCCCAACTCTGCACATTTTGTGACACATTTTGCATATATTTTGATGACCCCCACTTTTAATATGCAATTTCTCTTGCATGAGTTAGCAGTGAATTAGATTAGTTTTTTTTTTTTTTTGATCGCCTGAAATAAAGACTTTTAAGTATTCTTTTTCTGAGAAAACTACAATTTCTACATAAAGCCCCACACTCTGCTGGATATAATTTTACGCATTAAATTACACATATTTCTCTAAGCTTAATTACTGAAGTTTCTTCCATATTCCTACCAGCAATGTCAATCTTTTCAGTCACTTATTAACTAAATGCAGGTGACTGTCACCTAGTAAAACACCAGGTCTGTTCACTGAGTTTGTGCTTATTGATAGTGTGGAGTAATAAAAGAGGCCAACCAGTTGGACAGCAAAAAACAGCTACATTTCAGCAAAACGGCAGATTGGAATCATGAAAGGTAATTGTACTGTCTGTTTTATTTACTCCACAAGCAAAAGACACATGACCTGATAATATAATTATCTGCTATTGGTCAGCTAAATGTATATGTTGAGAATAGTGGGAAAAATCTCATTATCACAGAATGGATCAAAAACGGGATATGAAATGCGGTGTTGAGGAGGGAACTGGCACATTTTGTTGACTGGCAACAAATGACACACTGAACTCTATTGTGACGATAAGATGTTGCCTTTGAGTCACATCCCAAATGTTAAAGCATTCTGGCGCATGCCGCTGATGTCACTGCAAGTACTGTGATGACGGACTGTCAGAATCTGACCTCGTTCCCTTCACCATGTGACACAAAGGTATCGTCAGCTCCTGACCTCTATTGGTCATACTTGAAATGGTGACAACAGCCTCATTGTTATGAAGAAATGGGGTTATGACTCAAGTGTGTCACATGAAAGTTACACAAATAGTTCACTTGTTAAATTGCTCTGACACGCATGGCAAAAGCCTTTTTTGGGGAGCAATGCAGCAAGTGGATAACTGAGATGGTTCATTTTATATGAGGGGAACCGGTTTACAGTAATTATGATGACAGTTTGGCTAAACTGAGTAACAGTACAGAGCTCCGTGTCTGAAGGAGACACTGGTCTGAACATACAGGCCTTTTAAAGTGACGAGGAGCAGGAACTCCAGCAGAGACTCAGTATTTTGCAGCCGCCTAATTCCTTGTTCCCTTTTGTCTCTTTAATCTGTTATGCTATTTAGATTCAGTGATGCATTTATAATTGGAAGAAAGGGAGAGATGAATAATTGTCTGGGGGTAAACATGTAATTTCATAAGATTTGAATACATTTGACAATTTGAGTAAAGCCCTCAATGCATCTGTCAGTGAAGCACATTCAGCACAATTGAGTCAGCACAACATAAACACGGGATGGTGTTAATTGGAGCAGTACCCTACAGAAAACTATTGTACAGTAATGACAGTCCCTGTAAAGAAAACATATTTCACCACTGCTTACATAAGGGACCATGTGAACAATCAGTATTTACACAGCTTCATGACAGCTTCATTTAAGCAGTATGCCTAAGGTCTTTATGTATTTTCCTTTTTTTATCGCTTGCCTATCAGCCCAGGCTTTTCCAAATAACTGCGACTTATAACTCCAGTGAGAGGAGATATTCCCCCAAATATTAAAAGTCCCTCTCTGAAGCACATTTCACGCCTGCAAGGAAGCAGATTAATGTAAATGCGGCGACTCAGAGTGAAGTGTAGCTCCATAATCTGTTCTGAAAACAAACTCTGGCATTGTCAGGGAAGAGAGCTCTTCCGGGAAGCTGGTACCTCATTGCCTGTGGGGCTCCCTTGGGCGCGAAAAGCCGACTTCCTCTTCCGCAGCATCTGGCCCCTTTCACCCCATGGAGGCCTTGGGTGTCTCGCCAATCTTCATTGCACCTGTGTACTGGGGGCAGGTTTCTTACATTATGGCGAGGGGCAGCAGGAAGCTACACCTGCCCCTTTGTTCCCTCCTGCCCCTTAGGGGGTGTTTCATTCGTGCCAGAAATGTAGCTAGTTGGTTTGCTCTTTCAGGCACTGTAGATGGTTACAGAGTACCACCTGCTACACACTCCATTAAAAAACAAATAAAAGAAAAGGCTGATGTAATGACATAAACAACTTACTTTATAGAACAGAGCTTTATCTCTCCATTCCATTGCTCACACACAATAAGGGATGGGTGGATTGAAAGAGAATAAGAGCCAGTGAAAATTATCATGTTACTGTGCTATTAAAGTGTAACGAACACCCCAGTCTCCAAATACTGTACAGGTAGGTGCACAAATAGGAACACACTTCCCCCTTCATCTGAGCTACCTGCCAGGTCCGGATAGACAGTAGATGCGGATCATTAAATCCCTGTATGGCATTCAATTGATCCTCCCTGTAAAACAGGGTCATATCATTTATACTGAAAGTGCAGATAAACACTACAATGAAGTTCTGAGAACTTCTGAGTGTGAAGATGGGTGAGCATTTGTTACTTTGCATATTACTTTGTCCATCATCATCCTAATTAGGTAAGCGTAAGTGCAGGATAGAGACACATGATTGGAAGGTTGTCAGTTCAGGTCCCAGTACCCGTAAGTATGGTGCTCGACCAATTAAATGTCCAGCTTATATGGGTGAAAATCATTAGGATCTCCTGGATTATAGCATCAAACTAAGCAGTTAAATGTAAATTGAATTCCTCGGTATTACCATGGTGCTTTGACACCCTGTTCAGTGCGATGGAATTAAAGATAAAATCTCTGAGCCCTGCAGACACGGGCCTTGTGGCCATGTTTAAATACAGTAGGACCTGGGTAAATTAACCCAGGGAGAAAAAGGCATAATTTGATGATTTACTTAAACACGTTAGCTCAAGGCAATGAAACAATCAGCAGAACAATATCTAGGCCAAGCCTAGGCCAAAGCGAATGGATTTGATTTTTCTAATCAAGCAAATAGACTTGCAATGCATTCATCTACGAGTTATGCTGAATATTAATGCTGTTCATCAGGAGAGAATGTGCTGCTGAAAAGACATCTACATAGAATTAGCTTGTAGAAAGCTTGTCATACTCATATATGCAACAACTGTGTTTTTACCTACCTGTTCTATATTTTCATTGACATTTAAATGAGGTCTCAAATACTTATCATTGTTACAAAGCAAAACCAATGTTTGTAATCTAAGATGGATCATCTATCCATCCATCACCAAATGGGCTGGGGACTAACAGGATACAGTTAACAGCATTAAGTATTTAAATTCCAAAATATGAGTAAAATTGTATTCTGTTACCATAACCATGTAAACTGATACAATTTTTAAGCATTTAAATTCATGATATTCAAACTTTATCCAATAGTCCTCTATTTGGAGATGTCACCCACATCCCCAGCAATAAAAAAACAAGTACTAACAAAAGATATCCAACAATGGAAGTAACTAAGCCTGTACAGGACTATGCAAGTTATTTGGGGAAATTCTGCAAAAACTTTACATTCATACAAATAAAAGATGAAGTACAAAATTATCTCAGAGATTCAGACACAAACCTAAATTCATTGAAGGCCTATCCAATGATCAGGTCAGCAACACCCCTCTACCTTCAAGTGCCCCAACTGAGCGTCTCGTTAGCAGTGGAATGCATATTTTCACCATACACCATAATCGTATGACTGATGAACAATTTGAGTCTTCTACTGTATTACAATAATATTTTTTGGGCTGTAGAGTAAATAAATGGTTATTCTAAAAACATTCTTTCCATGTTCTCAGTTGTGTTATTCTGCATACACTTCAAAGACTAATGCATTTTAAATTATTTTGCAGTTAAATGTTAACTGCTTTTCACTTTTCAGTTGTGACAAAGTACATGCTTTTTGAATGTAAAATAAATTGGAAACCAAGAAATGGAGTTAATTTCTTTCTTTTCCATATCCATTATATTTATGTTAAAGTAATCCAAAATATTTAGACTTGGATTACTTGGAGTAATCTAATGGCATCTGTTAAAAAATGATATTATACAGCATGTATAAATGGGACACCTTACTAACACAGATCACGAATTTTGCAATATAAATTCACAATGAGCCTTGAGTAAGTTGGATGGGTCAATACAACGTAAAAATTCAATTTACAAAAGGCCTCATGACTTCAGCTTTAATGGGTAACAAAGCCAACATTGCCAGGCACTTACATGGTGCTTTGGGGAGTTTCATTATTGAATATTAATGTCATCCATGAATAAAAATTTTAGGATTGCAGAAAGTTTTAGACCAGTGTTTCTCAAACCAATCCTCAGTGACGCCCAGACGGTCTGCCGTTCTGCAGTCTCGCAAGTCCCTGAGAATTGGGAGGGAGCAAAAACGCGGACCGCTGGGGGTCCCCTAGGACTGGGTTTGATAAACACTGTTTTACACCATGCATACACTATTTAAAAGTATATAAACCTGGTCTATAAAACAGAGGACATATGAGCTTCCCAAAGGTAAACCCATAGTTCCTAAGCAAACATAACACATGCTTATTCTGTGGAAAGTATAATTTTTTGTGGGATTTAAGTTTTTACCTATATTTATTTCATGTACAGTATGTGAATTTAGTGATTAAATGTCATTGTTGACACACCACAGCGTAACAACAAAATGTGTTCTCTGCATTTAATCCATATGTGATATCGTAACATAGCAGGGGGCAGCTAATTCAGTGCCCAGAGAGCAGTGCTTGGGGGCGGTACCTGGGTCCGGGTACTTCAGCGGTGTCTTGCTGGTCAGGGATTCGAACCTGCAATCTTTCAATTACAAGCGAAGGGTCCTAACCATTAAGCCACCACTGCACACTTGAAAATGAAAGTGAGAGATATGAAGAATTTAGGCTCACAGAAGCCCTGGCATCCCATCCAGGGTGTCCTCTGCCTTGTGACCTGTGATGGACCAGCATCCCATCTAGGGTTTCCCCTGCCTTGTGCCATATGATGGGTCAGCACCCCATCCAGGGTGTCCCCTGCCTTGTGCCCTGTGATGGATCGGCATCCCATCCAGGGTGTCCCTGCCTTGTGCCCTGTGATAGACCAGCACCCCATCCAGGGTGTCCCTGCCTTGTGCCCTGTGATGGACCAGCACCCCATCCAGGGTGTCCCTGCCTTGTGCCCTGTACAGGACCCAGACTCCCCAAGATAAGCAGTTGGAAGACCGACAGAGGGATTTGGAACCCAGGCGAAGGACACACACAAACACGCACCCAGGAAACAGGCACCCCACCTTATTTGTGTCATTTTCCAGTCACACTCCTGAAGCGAAGCACAAATCCTATGTCCCTTATTTCCAGCAAACTCGAGCCACAATAGAAAAGCGATGCTATCAGTATAAGACCTTTGCTGGTGCGGGGAGATAAGATAGAGACACAGAGTGCTACACCTTCCTAAACCATCCCGAGCACAGCATCACCCACCTGCATTCATTACTGTCAGAGATGATGTTTCAGTACATGTCCTGCCATCTGCTTCTAAAAGGCCCGTCACATACAGAAGCTCGGGGGTCTTTTTTTCCCTGGTACTCCGGTCTTTGTTTTTAGAGTGGTGGTGTGTTTATTTTACAGCTAATAAATAATTTGGCAGGAGTACAGTGCTAAATTGTTGCTGCAGACCCCGAGGGATCTCAGTGCAGTGCGAGCAGAAATGACATCGGCGGCACAACTGTTCTGAGTATGGGAATGAACAAGCTGCAACCACAGTCTGGTACTAGGCTGGCTTCTCACGTTTTAATCAAAGACCGAAGCCTGTTAAAATAACTACTCAATAGCCAAACAGCTGAATACAGATGAACCCATATTTGGAGTCCCACCCCTCCCCCTCAACCAAATTCCTAACCCCACTGCATAATTACGAGTAAGCAGCAATTAATTATTTTTCAAACAGTATTACACAACACTGCATCTTAATTACAAATGTTTGTGCATGGGAAATAATGATGTGTTTAGTGGAGTGTTTTATTGTTTCAATAAGCTCAGGGTCATCTGAATGCACCGCACAAAATCCCCACATCTCACATATCAGAAATATTACACTGGTCCCAGAAAGCAGAGAGTTTTTACTTGTCCATCCACACCAGTGTTTACGGTGGCCGCAGTCCCCTTTCACTGTCCCACTTGTCAATATTACATTAAATAAAGCTGATTTGAAATGTAGCTGCACACCAACATGAATTATTCAAATGCTATTTAATGTTTAATGTCATATGTGGGCAACACCACCAACCACAAAGAAGTGAACAGTTTTGTGCAACTGATTTTGATACATTTAAAACGGCATAATTTAACTAATTTAATTATGTTTTCTCTCCCTTTCCGTCTCATTGCCTTCCAAACTCTCCAGAAACTGCTGTCAGCTGTTCACCTGGAACACGGCAGGATTTGATGCACTCTACATATTACCATGTTTAGTATGGAATGCATGCACTGATAACTCAGGTTCAGCCATGTTAAAGCAGGTCTTGACCAAAACTCATTAATCCAAACCGAATTAACCCAAAAGCAACATAAGGAAACAAATATGAGGGGCAAAACAATGGCTGTGCAGGAGGACACTGGCGAGGGTGAATCACTGCCGGAGCAGTGAACGGGTTAATTAGAATGCCATTATGGAGGCCGGCCTACCTTGTTTTGATTGGGACGCAGTGGGTTTGCTGAGGGCTAATAGCTCATGCATGGCTGGGTTCTTGTTACAGCAACTGTTGATTAAGGTGAAGAAGGGCCAATGTTATATTTGGAAGATAATCATCAAAATGTTACAGCAATGATCCCGTACAAACTAGCATTCAGACAATTGATTCTGAATATTTTATTTTTATAGAAATAGCAGTCACTTCTCTCTTTACTTATACGTTTTCAGTGGTATAATGAAAATCTAAACTTACTCTGAGAGTCATCTGTACACTTAACCTAAGGAAAACAACTGGTTTGCCCACTTGGTTTTGGCCAGAATCAAGGAGCTGGTTTCTAATCATATAAAGTAAACAGCAATGGCCCTCAGGTGTGTTAATAACTTCTTTGCCTTCATCATATTTTTTTTATATATATATATATAACTTTTATAAACGTGTTCCATAGCTCATCCCCCATTACAATATCTTTTAACAGTCGTACAACATGGAGGCAGATGGCCCCTGTTTTTTTTCTTCCTTTCACTCTAATGGCATCAGTTACAGATCTTACAAGGAGGTCCTTTCATCTTTTGTTTACTCTTCGCTTAAGACCAAGAGACAGTGGATCATTAAAATCCCATTTCTCAATCTTGATTACGACGCGCTGCTAGGCAGATGTTGAACGGGGGGAGCCAGCATCACCATTCAAAGCAGCTGGTTTTGTCTGCAAATGAACCAAAGGTGTTTGTGCTGTGGAGCACGAGGTCAGAGGCAAGAACTCTGCGCCAGCAATCTGCTACCTCACCTACACCCAGCGGCTGCATCTGAAGAATTGACTCACTTCAGCTAATTTAGCCCTTAATTTTTTTAGTCTGTTATTTTTCTGTGGTTGGGATACCGTGGGTTGTGTGAGGGGGAGGTGTGAGTCTTTCTCGAACCTTGAAACTACACACACAGCGTGTGTGTGAGACATGCGTATGGATGGCAGGCCCGCATGGGTACTGAGAACCCAACACTACTTCAGTCACCCCAATCTCCAGCAGCACCTCCACAAGCTGGCCCAGCCCACGACAATGACAGGGGCTCTCTCTAATCTCTGTACATTTCTCTATCTTGTGCCACTCCTCTGTGCCCAAGGCAGGATGAAAAAAATAACAAAAAAAAAACGTAAGTGCTTCCTGCAAAGACAGGCTTCCACAGCCCAGCTTTGACAGCTTATTTCAGGATCATATTCAAGGGGAAAACTGCTTATTTGTCTAGGTCTTTTCCTGCTGAAAAGAGTATTCAAGGGAGGCAGTTTTGCTGATGGCCCAAGGTCTTGCAACGTGGATAATTTTTCCTTTGCACTCCAAAGAAAACACACTTCAAGGCATCAAACAAATCAGCTTTAAGGCCAAACTGAGCACTTCGACTGACTTTTTTCCTCTATAATGTGTACAGTAATATTACATGCCTTTCCGCTGTTGATGTGTCAAACGGTGGTTTGAAAAACGAACATATCCAACAGCGAAGCAGAGAGTTTGATATTGAGAGGGATACACCTTAATAATTGAAATACAAAGGTCTGTTTATTGGGGAGGATGAATGGATCCAAATGAAATATTGGGGGGGGTACAGGTTTCGCAGTCACCCCAGGTTCCTACAACCCTGGTTCCAAAAACCAGGTTAGTCAAAAGTCAATTGACAATCAATTTCTAATCAGTTTCTTATCATGCTTTGATACATCTAAACAAAAAGTGCCTCCATAATCTTGTTATAACCCAAGGGCTTTCTGCAGTTCACAGACACTAAAAAATAATAAGGGAATTCAGGATCAGTGAGGGCTTCATACGTATAATTTCCAATGTAATTTTATTTCATGCTTGAAAATAAACCGGACCCACTGGTAAAGATGTTAAAATGCACACCTGTCCTACACCAATGGCACAGAATCACACACATCATATAGGTATTTCATTGTAAAAACAATAAACAAAAAAAACATACATCTACTTAGGCTTGGAGGTTTCACTCAGTTGTCAGTGTTATTAAGTCATTTTATTTATGTTTCGCTAAAACTGGATTGTGTGACCAAAGCGTCTGAGATACGCTCTGGACCCCCTGTGATCCTGAATAAGACAAGCAGTTTCATAAAATGGACGGACGGACGGATAGATGGATGAAACTGGACTGTGTTGAATAAAAATAACATGCATTTACAATGGAGCAAAGTCATGAACAGGTCATGTTTGAATCATGAGATTAGAGAGAAAGATTCAATCAAAGAAAACAGAAGGAAGAAAAAGAAAGAATAAATCCTTTGTTCTGTGTCATACATACTGTAGATTCCTGCAGTCAAGCCTAATTTCAGTGAGGCGATAACATGACTCCAGCATGGAGCTCGCATCAACCAGTCAATACTGATGGATGTTAACACAGGACACTTGTGAGATCACAGGACAATCCTGCTTTGTTCACGGGACTAAAATTGTTCCTACCTGTAAGGCTCAGGCTGGACCTGACAAACCAGCAAGGAGCTGCTTCACAGCTCAATTTGGGTGCAGCCTGCAAAGCTCAAATTCAACACTCTGCTTATGTACTTTGACGTGCAAGTCCCAGGCAAAAATACATGCGTATATAAAACAGCCATGTTACAGACACCTGAATTCCAGACTTAAAGAGAAAAATGAAGGAAATAATAGAATTCTTTTGTGCAGCGGCGTCAGAAGCATTTTGAATGTGGGGGGGGGGGGGGGGGGGACACTGGAAAAAAAAAAAAATTTTTTGTTAAATTTGGGGAAATAAAAAAAAATAATTAATAAATTTGCTGGGGAAACTTCACCAAA
>JAODJX010000007.1:11884374-11897265 GCA_026776945.1 Isichthys henryi | reverse complement strand
GAGACAATCAGGGAATCACACGAGGGTAATTAGGGGGCGTGGCACACGGGAGGAACGGACGAGCAGGGCATCACAACAGCTTTGTGTGACAGGACTGAAACCTATACATTCAGTACTGAGGCTTACAGTATAGTAAGCAGCTGTCTGTTCTTAAAACCATTTAAACATTTAAAAGAGTGGCCCATTCAAAGAGACGGCCAGGAGACTCACGGCCTGGCAGATGTGTGTAATTCACAAGAGGAAAATGAACAAGTCAGTCACAGAAAAGAGTTTAAGGAAGTCAGACTTCTGGTAAAGCTCAATGCACTTTGAAATGTAAACAATAAATGTACTTTAAAAGTACTTTATATGTGTACTTCATACCTTATATAAATAAGGGATAACCAACAATAATTCATTTCCATGGTGCAATCAAAATAAATTTTGAGTTTTGAAGGGTATTGCCTTTAAAATATGTTTTTTTCCAGCTCTTAAAACACATTGTTGCCTTGATGTAAAAAGCTCATATCTGGAAAAAGGTTTTTATATCTTCCTTAAACATTCAGCTATCGCTAACCCAAACCAGTGATCCTATACCATGCCTGAGTAGTAAGAGAGTACTATCAAAAAGTAAACTTCTTAGCTACACTGTAACCTGTATACATTCTCCACCACGCGGTAATTCTTACAGGAATGTAAACCGCCAAAGAATCAAATTACTCTCAACAGAGAATTTCCCTTCACTTATATAAGTAGCCCAACGGTACCGAGCGGTACTGCCCAGACCTCTGAACCCATATGGCCGTACAGCTCATTCAGCTACCGAACCAATAGCTGAAGTGTTCTGAGAAATGTTCACTGGTCTTTGGGGAATCATCTCGAAATGCTGCTGTTTATTTTTAGCCCTATATAGCACAGAGATTTCCTTGTCTTGTACGTCAGGACTGCGAAAGAAAAGAATGATTGATGAACTCCCTGTTTGCTCCTTGCGAGCGCCATCGTACGTCTCTGCCTACCTCAATTCTCCCTTTGTTCATATGGGCCCCTTTCATTAGACAGTCTGAAATGCTAATCAAGAGAATGAAAAAATATTTGATAAACTGCTAAGAGAATGATAAAAAATATTTTTAAATATTAAATGGATTGATTACCCTCTAAAATCTAATTACAAAAAAATTAAAAATCATTGTAGTCCAATTCCAAGTTATTGGAATAGTAAATAGTGATTCTGATAGGGGCAGATGTGACGGGATTGACTTTGGCATGTAAATTATGTAGTAAATGAAGTACATTAAAAATAAGAAGCCTTGCAAAAAGGGTTTGGCACTTAAACAATAAAAAATAAATGCGGTAAAATAGTATTTAGTAGTAATGTTATGTCATCCAAACTGTTCATATGCCCACACTAAGCTTTGTGCGATAACTGTGCCCAAAAGGTTGTGTTTCAAACCAGGAAGTTACAGAAACGAGGCAGCCCTAATTGCCACTGAAAGGAGTCTTGTCTTGTGAGAACGGCTGGAAATAGCAGCAGCAGATTTGTTAAATGTTCCCAGCCCGATGCCTCCAATTCCTCCAGAGACACAGACCTGGCTCGTCAAGAGAAAACAAGCGCAGAAATAAAGTAAAGCAACCAACCGGACTGATAAAAAAAAAAAAAAAAACTTATTCACACAGACTGAACTCTATAGACACACTTAATCATTTTTCCGATTCCCCACATTTGCATCTGTGGGCTGAGAGATTCCATGGACTGTAAAGGTCAAACAAATTCTCTGCTATTCACTGGTTTTTGAAGAGCTTTGCTGTGGCAGACAGCTCTGTTAAATCAGCAGCCAGGCTGCACAGTGCCGGTTTCGTGTACTGCACAGCAAAACCACAGAGCCATCCCTCAGAGGATTTCAGTCCAAAGAAGAGGAGAGTTATTGAGTGGAAGCCTTATGCGTGCTCATACTCCTGCAGCAGTTACCTGCTAGCACACTTTGTATGTGTGTGTGTGTGTGTGTGTAAATAACAAATCTTGCATAACCTGATATGAAGGTCACACTACCTGAATTCATTTCAAAAACCTCAAAGGATCATCAGACCAAGCAGAACTCACAAATCACTTTTAAAATAGGAAATGCATGAAACACTTTGGTTGTGTCATTATTTTAGGCAATGTTAGCCTGCAATTATAGACACATGCAAATTTAACACGATCCTTGCTGTCACACCTGTCCTCCAACGACAATCAGGTAATTGAGACTGGTCTGTGGGACCTCACTCTCAGGCAGTGGTAATTAGCTGTCAATCTTATTTAAACTGTTCATTTCTCTTAGAGCATAAAGCTCAAAGCTCTAGCTGATTTGGAGTCTGGGTTATGGCGCTTGCTTTAGCTTTTCTGCTATTCCTGGGGTTTTGTCAGGGCTGCTACAGTAGCTCTGTTACCTTTGTCGCTAGTGTGCTGTTTCCTGACCTAGAGATCTTGATGGCCAGCATCTTGTCTTGAGTATCTGGTCCTGGTTAGCCATTGACATGGTCCTGAGATCATGGTCCTGCGATCATGGTCCTGTGATCATGGTCCTGATCAGCTAGAGTTCCAGAGCTAGTGTGGGAGAAAAATTATACCTTGTTTTTAGTTTTTTGTGGTTATTCTGGTTTGTTGGTTTAGCCCCACTTCCTGTTTCCTGGGTCCTGCTCCCTGTTCCTGGTGTTCCAGTCCTCTGCACTTGAGTCTGCCTTTCGTGCACGTTGTCCTGGAACCCGACGTCCCCCTGGAGCCCCAAGTCCCCCTGGTGACCTGTTTCCTGCAGCGTGCTATCATAAGGTCTCGAGGACCAGTGAGCAGAAATCCTGGCATTGTGAATGGATGGAATGGTTTGGGATGATTTGTGAAAAGCCAACAGATTTAGTGCTCAAGGTCCAAACTGTGACACTTGTTATGTGCTAAAATGTATTATTTTATTTATTACTTACTTAACTAATTTAGTGAGGGAACTCAAATGGAGTTTGAAGATAACTTCAAAGCCAATCAGCAGTATTTATACATTTGGCTGATTAAAATTTCACTTTCATAAATGGGAGTGGTAAAAATAGTAAATGCCCCATTAAAAACATGGAAATAAACAGAAGGTTTAATATCCTTGTATCCATCACTCAGAAAAGGTGTATGTCTGCTGAACTAAATGCCATCCCTGGGTTTGAACCCTAGCCAGCAGAGCTATTTGCTCTTTCTTTTTGCCAGTTTGGACTTGGGTCCATAACGAGAGGCAATGTGTAAGACGCAACATCCTTTTGAAACCCAATAAATACAATTCGGCCTTCGGGTCAGCAAAACACAAATCACTATCAAGCTTCGCACCATTTTGGGGTCGGTTGAGAGCCCTACAGCAGCTCAATTAGGCTCGAATACACCAAATCGAATCCCCCGGTGAAAAGTTTCCTTACACAATCCCACAAAAACAAAGCAGACAAAGAAGAACAAATAATGATGGACACAAGTGTGACACAACAGACATCTGACACCCAAATGGACGAGGCTTGATTATTTATTTAGAAGGCTTAGGGCCGCTGGGGTAAAACCATATTTGAAACCTTTTTTTTTCTGCAGAGCAAACAGTTATACTTACATCCTGGGGGCAATTTCATCATGCACACTGTGTGTGTGTGTTTGTGGTGGGGAGGGAGTTTGTATATTTAACGCAACAAAACAGACCAAACATTCTGCCCAGTAAATTCAGGAATGCTTGACATTGAAAAACCAGAGTGGATTTTGGAACACCTTTAATAAGTGTGCAAAAGGTCGACAGTGTAAGGAATCACGGGGGATGGTACTCTAGAGCAGGAACAGGTCTCCGGTTAAATAACAGGAGAATATTAGCTTTTTATATAATAAGAGCTTAGTCTGTATAATACAAGTAGTCACTGTAAAAGTAGGTTTATTAACTCATCTTGATTAAGTTAATAACTGATAGGCGATTAAGCCGACTCTAATTGAGTTTGTTATTAATACTCAATGCATGCAGTGAAGGGGTCGTATTCTATTTCAGGTTACTGCCATGAATCAAGAAATCACTGGGGAATTATTGCTTAAGGCTAAAAACTAAATCATTGAACAAAAGGCTGTACCAGTACATTTGTATACATCATTTGTATATAAATGTAACAGTCGCTGCGGTCCAACTGGAAACTAGGGGTTTTCCTTGCTACCATGGAAAAAAATGCTACCATGGAAACAAACAGGCCAGGGTTGCCAGACGCGCTTCGGGCATTTTGATCCACTAAAAACGTCAGGTGAGTAATTGAATCAGTAATATTGTCTTTAAATGGGATTCCAATACAGTGCAATAAGTTTATTATTTTACATTTGCTGTGGTAGCTTTGGGTGTATACCCAATATTTAAATATGAAGTTTCTACACAATGGAACTTCAATTAAGCAATTAAGATCTTGGTCTATATAAGCATGCTTATGTTATCGCAAATCAGATAATGTTAAGATCAGGACATTTTAAGAGACTTGCATTTAAAATGAATTGATACTGCATGACCAAAAATACAGACAAGAGAAACAGGTGCATCAAGATAATAGATGTGTAGTAATCCTCAGAATTTGCTTGGCCAGCTCAGCCTAAGAACTCCTTTAACGACATCACAGAGTCCTTTGGGCACTCAAATTATCTTAACTAACTAATGAAATGTTAGATTACTCGATTATTAAAAACCGTCAAAAAATGTTTTACTTTCCAATTACTTGGCAAGGGTGGTGCAGTAGTGAGTACAGTTGCCCCAGACATTTTGGAGACTCTGTTTGAGTCATGTATGTGTGGAGTTTGCATGTTCTACCCTTGTCGTTGTGGGGTTTCCTCCAGGTACTCTGGTTTTCCCCCATAGTTCAAAAACATGCTAAGGCTGATTGGAGTTACCAAATTGCCCACAGGTGTGAATGAATAGTGTGTGAGTGCGCACGTGTGCCCTGCAATGGGATGGCAAACCATCCTGGGTTGTTCCCTGCCTTGAACCCATAGGCTCTGGGATAGGCTCAGCCCCCCTGTGACCCTGAATAAGACAAGGGGTTAAAGAAAATGGATGGATGGACTACTTACCAGTTCGGTGGAAAAAAGACGGTGCATAGAGGATGAGGGTCCAAATAAATAGCCAAAAACCCAATTTGTGTGGAAGAACTTCACATTTAAAGTCATTGAAAATGCAGTAGACTGCCAGTATTGTAAAGCAGAACTTAAATATCACCACAGCACGACTGCAGTGCAAATAGATCTTAAAAGATGACCTTCAGGTTTGATGGACTCACCCAATAATGTGAGGTTAGCCATAGATATGTGACATTTAGACTCTTGGAGTTCCCTTGTCTGTCTTTGTCATCACTTTGACTAAAATTATTTTGCTTAATTTACTTTCTAGGATTCCTCTATGTTAAAATAATTGCCGTTAAAACGAAGGCTAGCCCCATTGTTTAGCTGCATTATTTAACATAATGAGGTACACGCAACCAATTTATATATATATATATATTGTCAGATTCGCTGATAAGTGCCGGCCAGGCAAGCGGGCAGGAAGCAGGCAAGGAGGCGAAAGTCGAGGAAAACTGGGGATTTATTACGGGGAAGGTCAGGGAAACAGCGAGGACACATCATCTAACAATACCTAACATCAATGACGGACGAAAAACCGGGGCAAGACGTGGACTGAAATAGGCAAGACAACAGGGTACAGCTGGGTACAATCAGGGAAGCTCACGTGGATAATCAAGGGGGCGTGGCACACATGAGGATCGTACGAGCTGGGCATGAGATATATATACATATACACACACATATATATATATATATATATATATTTTTTTTTATGTGTTTTACAGCTGAACGATACTTGAAAAAAGTTCACATTGCAATGTTAGAAGTTTTTGTGATACAGTGGAAACCTATATTCACTATAAGCGAATGATCATTATATCAGATGTTTTCTTTTTCTTTATGTCTCAGGCAGATTACCATTTAATTGACATTTGTATAAGCCTATTTATTACATAAATATAACATAATAAATTGGACAGCGTCATTATTTACTGAATTTTATTGACTCAAAATACTGTACAGCTGTTTCAAACACTTTTCATATTACAGCACTATAAATTACCGAACTGAGTATAATTCAAATACACCATAATACAGCCCAGTACTTAGTTTATTGAGTTTCGCTGCTTTGATGAGTATACTTGTCTTTGAGAGAAAATAACTGTCTTTTTCCTGTCATGTCTTCTATGCATGCTGCACTGGTCTCAAGTAGCTAGCCAGAAGCAGCCGGGTTACCACAAGGCAAAGTAGGGCTATCAAAGTAAAGTTTTGATTTTTTCTGTATGTTGTCACGTGTAAAAACACTGTGTGTGAACACTGTAAGCTGACTACTTAATTACTATAAGCAAAGTATTTAAATAGTTTTTGTACAGGAATGATTGTGTCCCAAGCTTTTTGATCATTACAACAGTGATCACTATAAGCATGTTCCACTTTCTTTTAAGTGTTGAAAATGAACTATCCAGTTCACCCAATTAGAACTTATGTATGAACAGTCTCTCAAATAAGGTGGTGGTGTTGCCTCGAGTTGTGCCAGCAGACACAAAGCAGTGTTGACAAATCACTTGCTTTTGCTTAATATCGTCTCTGTGGGATACAAAATATTTCCATACAGCGGAAGATGAATGTCATATTGTGACCAGTTCTTGTTAGCTTTTCTCTTCACTCATTTCTATTTAATTTCTCTCAAACGCACCACAAGGTCCACAAGTGAGTCCAACAGAGAGGATGAGGATGATTTTGATTCAGATTGTCTTGGAGAGCGCATGCAGAGCTCATGTAAAAACAGCAGTAAACTTAAGACTGATTTATTTAAAAACATATGCTGAAAAATACCATCATTAAAATGGCAAAGCTTGTTAAGTTTTGTTTCCTATGACTGAGTAAAAATGTTTCAACACAACTTATTGATGGTTTAAACCCAGCAGACTATCACGGTCCTTGTGATGTGAAAGTTGCATTTGTATGAAATGCCATGAAGATATTAACATTGCACATCTGGCAAGCCCATAAAATGAGGGCGGTTCAGTGGGTAGCGCTGTCGCCTCACACCGCCGCTTTGTGTCTGTGCAGTTTGCAGGTTCGCTCTGTGGGCGCGTAGCTTTTCGGCAGATTCTCCAGTTTCCTTCCACTGTCCAAAAACATGCAACTTAAGTGAATTGGAGTGTCTAAATTGACTGTATGTGTGACTGAGTGTCTGTAAAGGCTGGTTAGTTCTCTTGGTGTTATATTATATATAAATGATTAGTCTATGATTCATCAGATTAATGGGTAAATTGCTCTGTTTTTGATATAATTTATAGTGACAGCCCTAATCTGCTGACAGACATACTCAGTTACATAGGCATAAATTATGGGCGGGGTGGGAGAGGGGTACAACCAGCCAGTACAACCCCCTGGAACCCCTTAAATGGGTGGAGATCTCAAGCCCCCAATGCTCAACCCAAAGTTATGCTGTTGCTCAGTCATATGATGCAATGTATTTATGTAAGTGGCCTGCCATTGCAATTGTGTGCAGGCTTAAGGTCTGTTCAGAACTTTACATTGAGATTCACATAATAACTGTGTTATATATTGCAGCAAACTAAAAAACAATAAAGAAATATATCAAAGGCAGTCTGGAGGGTAAGAGTGTAACACACTCTGTGTGTGTGGAGTGTCCAAAGACATGCATTTAGGTGAATTGCTTTTAAACATTTGTGCAAATTTTACTGTTAAGTTGACAACCAGTACTATTAGGCAACAGTAACCCAGGTGTACTTTATGAAATTCTCTGCCTGGAATGGCCACTCCAGGAACTGGCTTATCTAGACACTGGACTGAGAATGGAAGCGATGCAAGGGGCTTCCTGCAGAGTTGAGGGGGGGTGGGGTCAGAGGTCAAAGCTGGGAGGGTCTGGGGCCCAACGACTTGACCCAAAATAGCCCCTGAGGAGGGATGCTGACCTGCTCACACTGTGATGGCAGAGGGAGAGTGATGGGAAAGGAGAGGACAAAGGGGGACCTGTGCACCAAGTAGGCAGGTAAACGGCTGCATGAATGAAAACCCCTTAATAAGGCCATTCCCAGAACCATTGCAGTTCAATTAACTTGGAGCCATGGATTTACACATCCATGCTGCACACTACTACATTCTCATATGCATACAAGGACCTGCATGTCCAAACATCAAAACCTGTGTTTCCCAATCCGGTCCTTGGGGATCCATAAACAATCTACATTTTTGCTCCTTCTGAGCTCCCTGACAAAACAGTTCACATTTCTGCTCCCGAGGGAGCTGGAAGGGAGCAAAAATGTGGACTATCTGTGGGTCCCTGAGGAACAGATTGGGAAACACTGATTTAAACAGTTTCAATATACTTTCTCTGTCAAAGCATAGTAGTTTGGACAAAAGTATCTACCCATTTCAGTAGAATTTGCATTGCATTTATAACTACAATTTCCACAATGTAATATACATTACTGGTGAATCAGTTGTTAAGGAGATTCTGCATGAAACGTTAACGTTTAGCATTCCAAGCAGATTATTTCTTAGCAAAGTTTATCAGTCACTTATTATCATTATTATTATTATTGTTGTTGTATAAAAAGTGGAACTCAGTTCTCATGTGCTAATAATCTTGCAGGTTTTAGAGTCACCTTTTTGCTAGTGACAAATTCACATCTGGGATGATAATACAACAACAATTTAACATTAATAGAAATGTACCAGTGATGTAATGCACACCTGCAGGCAGCAGTCCCTAGCTAAACAACGTCCCACCTCACCAGAATACATCCCACAATTAAGCCAAGGGTATAAGGATCTTTCTTAAGTAACACTTTGAGGCCATCATTGCTAAAATATTGACTTGCTACTTTTATTATTATCTTTGACTGGTTTCTGAATTATTGCCAGTTTTTGGCCCATTTGGTGAATGTTATTTGGGCTTGGTATCTCTTTTACTTGTATTTGCCATTGTTTTAGGATTTTGTTTTGGTTTCTGATCAGTTCTCATCGTACATCATGTAAACTGCCAACTCTGCATTTTTATCTCAGAAGTTTTTCATCACAGCAGATCCAGCTGGAATTGAAGAGCTGTTGCCCACTCTTGCCATTTCCACTTTTCCATCTCCTCCATCAGCTGTATTGACCTCAATGCCCGAGTGACATGACGGACATCCAGATAAGTACAAGGGTTTCCCAACGTTCATTATACATGACCCACTACCTGGAATGATTTTGGTCCAGTACAGATAAGCTTCAATTGTTATCTCCCTGCTTATGGGCAGAGCCCTGGAGTGGGCAACAACTTTTTGGCATCAGAACAGCACCACAGTAAACTCAAACAAGAATTCCCCATACTCATCCAACAAGCCTTTGACCATACAGCTGCTGTAACAGATATTCATAATCAGGTATGTGAACTCTGGCAGGGAGATTGGACTGCCACCAAATATGTCATGGAATTCCGTAAACTACATGCTTACCATGTATCAATGTAGGTACAGCCCACCCAGCAGTCTGATTTGGCCTATTGGGGATATACCACCAATCTGGTCCAGTGTATCCAGATGTCAACAGCAATCGATAACTTGCTGCTGGAGTGGTCCACACTCTCAGGTCTATCCCCAATCTGTGGAATCAGAGTCTACCCTGCCTTCCTTACCATTCAAATCTTTGGACACAAAACCAATATACTGTAAGTGGGCCAGTTACCTCACGGTCCTTGTGATCTGGCACATTCATGAAGAAACATTCATGCCACACCAAAAGTACATGTATATATACTGTGGAGAAGCTGGGCATCTATAGGCTGGTCAAGTTATATGAGAGAAAAGCACCCTTTGAGACTTTGGTGTGGTTGCTGGCTCTAGTTAATGTAGGTCGAAGGCAGATCACTGTTCCTGCCCTGATTTCCAAATAATTTGTGACCAAGTCTCTCATCACTCTGATAAATTCTCGCTTTAGCAGGAAACTTCATTGATGAAAAGCTAGCAGACCATCTGACTGTCTATAGCGTCTATGGTATCTGCTTTTCTTTGTAGATAAGAAGGATGGTGGCCTGTCTCTGTGTATAGACTCTCATGCTTTGAACAACATCACTGTGAAATTCAGATTCCCACTCCCATTGATCCCTGCTGCTCTAAAACAAATTCGCCAGGCCACAGTTTCAGCCTTTCAGTGTTTGAAGAACTTATGCTGCTTTTCGCCTATTTTGAAAAAACCAGATCCATCTTGTCCTTTTGTAGTGGAAGTGGATGCCTCTGTTAGGGGGAGGGGCAGTCATTTCCCAGCACCACGAGGTACTTAATCTCTTGCTCTGTGCCTTTTATCTCCACAAATGTCCCACAGTTGAGAAAGAATTATGATACAGATAGCCATAAACTACCAGCTATCCCGAAATGGCTTAACCCTAAGCAGACTAGGTGAGCATAGTTTTCTATGATTTCAATTCGTTGTCACATATCATCTGGGACCAAATAATATGAAGACAGACGGTTTGTCGCGAAATTTTGAACCACCTAACTCAATTTTAATGTCTGACATTATCATAACCACCTTCTGTAATGTAGGACCAATTAAATAGGAAATACAAGATGCTATTTAGGAGGCAGTCCACATGGACCCCACCACCAAAACCACCGCCTAACTATTCAGTGGCTTCCGTTATTCGCCCTCAGCTCCTGCAGTGGGTGGACATTGCAGGCATGGTGGTTACTCTGGAATCCACTCCTATCCCGGTACTCCTGGGTATTTGGTGGCCTTTAGATCAAAGCCTTTGTTTTATGTAATTGTGTCCCTAAGACGCTGCTTTATCTTATCAAGGACTTGCCTTGTCCTGTCAAGTGTGTAGCCAGTCCATGGTACAAAGAAAGTTACTGGTAAGTTGATTGGAACCAATCCAACACAGACCTCTCATATTGCTATGGATTTTATAACTGGTTTGCTTGCCTTTGATGGTTTTACTGTTTCAGTTATACTGGGTCACTTTTTCAAGATTTGTTACTTGATTCTCAGTATTACCTAAGGCTATGAAGCTTGTGTGCCTCTTCTATCCGGTAGTTTTTATGGTTTACCTGAGGGCATCATTTTGGTTGCAGAATTCAGTTTAAGGGTATGGAAAGCATTCCGCAGGAGAATGGAGTTGCCACCAGCCTGTCTTCCCAGGCCAAGTGGCAAATGGCGAAGTCAAATAAAGAGACTGAGCTGTAGTCATACAATACTGCATTACTAATCAAGCGGACGGGATAGAGTGCTGGACATGGTTTGTAAAGAACTCCCCTGTACACCCCTTCTTGAAGATAATGTTTCCACAAGGGAGACTATAAACCTTCCTTGTTCCTCAGGGAAATGAAACGTTGTGATGTACCAGCAGTAGATGATGGGTTCCAATGGGGTGTGTGAGGTGACTTGCATCCAAATCCAGAAGTTTCATAAAATGTAAAAAAAATGTTACAACATTTTTCTTTCGAAATAATAAACAAGTCCAAGGATGATTACATTTCTATCATTTTTAGGTCATTTTCTGGTTATAATGCCATTAAAAGTAAATGTATATTTAAACATGAATGCCAGTCCAAATGTGCACTTCACTTCTAGTTTGTTTACATGAGTAAACAGAGCACCCACCACTTAAAGTATGCTGACATTGGTGTTGGTACCTCTGTAAGGGTCCAATGATTGATATTCACCATAATCCTTTATTCAAAAAAGCAAGCTAAATTGGGAAAACATGGGAATAAAACTACCCCGGTTTACTTCTTTATTTGTAGTAATCTGTGTTTACTTGGATTTCAACACATAAACTTCCTATACACACGATTTACAGCTTTCAGTGCATAAAGAGAATTAGGAACACAATGAGCCCTCATCCGAACCAGTTCTGACTGATTGGCAAGTGTTTTTAGCCAACCACACTACTACATTCATAAACAAGGGCTGGTTTAAAGCCTGACAGTCACAAAATGTCAATGAAACAATCCAATTTCTGAATGTGTTACTTATACGGATTAAAAAAAATACTTAAACTGTAAAATTTCTGCCCAAAATGATTGTATGCTTCGTTCTGGCATTAGAGGCATTTAAATTTAATTTTACTTAGCCTGGTATGGTGATTTCAAAGATATGACCCTTGGTAGCACTCAATGATAATCTTGGATAAATCGCTTCAGTCTTGCTGTTGTTGAAAGCTTTAAAGCCATCCGTTTAGGAAATCATTTATCATTTTAGGACCTTTTTGATTGTTTTGAAATATCAATATTCTATGATTTTTTACATTTATGACAAACTTCTAGAACTGCGAAAGGGCCATAAAATACCCATATTTAAAATGCAACAACATACCTAATAATAATAATACATATTTAACACTAAAATCAGGATAAATTAAGTAATTGAGATAATACCGCATATCGTGGTATTGAGCCACCCTAAATCACCGCAGGGGGAATTCCTTCACCGTGACGGCCATATTTTACAGCCCGATGAATCTGTCAACTGTTTCTACTAAGCCTCCTCCCCTATTCGTTGCTGGTGGCACACAGGTTTTTACTCCATCCATGCCACTTTCAGAATCTCATTTCTAAAGGGGCTGCTGTAGTGTTTTGTTGACTGGGAAGCATACAGTCCAGCGGAACAGTTTTGGGAGCCAGTCATTCCTCACTGTGAAACATTAAACCAGTCTACACTGCACTTGGGTTTCATATGTTTTTCACTGCAAGTGAGAACAAAAGCCAGCACTTACCTAACAGAATTGCCCATCTACAAACCGGATTCCAAAATAGTTGGGACACTATACAAATCGTGAATAAAAACTGAATGCAATGATGTGGAGGTGCCAACTTCTAATATTTTATTCA
>JAODJX010000007.1:11863741-11884274 GCA_026776945.1 Isichthys henryi | reverse complement strand
CCTCCACATCATTGCATTCAGTTTTTATTCACGATTTGTATAGTGTCCCAACTTTTTTGGAATCCGGTTTGTATGTTATCTAGCCATGTACACTGACTTTGCTTGTAACTTGACATTTTTTAACCATTTTATCCAATTGGATGTTTTTTCATTTAACATCTTGCCCGAAAGTACAAGAGCAAGGTATGAGTCCATATAAGCATTCGGTGGTTTACCATTAGGATTTTTGGTACCCCTTTACTCTATGAAGCTCTCATCTATAATGCTATATAAATACTTTCATAATGCATTATAATGGCTTATACAGACCATCATAATGCATTATAATGGTATCTAAAGTGCATTATAGATAAGAGCTTCAAAGATCATTTATAATGCATAACAAAGATGCCTATGGTGTTATGGTTTTTTATAAATAGTTATAACCGTGTTTATAATACTTTATGACTGCATTATCAAGCATTTTGAAGGCAGCCATAATGCATTATGATAATTGCTGTCATCACTGGGTTTTCCTATAAATCACAATGAAAGTAATATTTAAACAAGCATCAACTGAAAGGGTCGTTTTTCCTCACATGCTGTGATTGATTCCTTAAGGCTTCCGACTAAGAGCTGAAAAACACGTGAAGCATTAAGTTCATGAACAGACTGAAGCTCCTGTGTCTGCCAACATTCCCTTCATTACAACCACCCAAGGTTAATTTTGGAATTGTGTTTAATTCAAAGATTGCTTTAGATTAACCTTTGCTGTTCAGTATTACGGACTTGCAAATACGATGGTTTATATTAAATATCCTTGGAAAAAAAATAATGCTTTATGAGAAGTAACTTAATTAGTACATTTACCATCCAATAAGTCAGAAGAATTCTTATAAGGTTATATCAAATCATTCATAATGTAATATAAAATGCAGACAGAAATACATTAGCAGTTATTCTGAACTCTTCTGAAATACATCAACAATATACTTTTAGTCCTGATGTAAAATTTCACCTGATTGCAGAGGTAGTAAATCCAGTTTAACCATAAATTTATCCAGATAATCTATTTAAATTATCTTTTGAATTATTAATCATATATTGAATATCCATCCATAATGCATTGATAATTCCCTTAGAATGCATTAGGAAATGATTTTCAACGGGTGGCCATCTGATTTAGAATGCATTGACAATTCCACTAGAAATGTATTAGCAAGCGGTTCAGAATGCAAGGGCCTTTTCATTTACAGTGTGACTTATTTCAAATGTAAAGGTAATTATGTTCAACTGTGGCTTTTATTATGCTGGAACAGAACAGAAAAATTGCATTTTTTAAAATTCAAACGGAGACTGCAAACAGCTGGGAGCCAGAGCCATGTTCTTCTCACAAAATCAGCCTCAAACCAGTAGCAAATAGCAGAACCCCAGTTCTATGAAGGGCCACACAGGTAATCAGCCTACCTGCTAAGAAACCCTTGGCCAATGTGGATCCAGGCATGAAGTGCCAAAGGAATGAAGGTAGAGTCTGACCTAAAGAAAACTGATTCACCGTGGTATGTCATGTGGGCCCCTGGACAGCCCACCCACTGTGCTTATGTCTAGTCCTGAATGACCGAACATGGTCACCTGATGTTGGGCAAGTACAAGTTCACCACCTTCAGTCTGCCTTCCAGCAATCTGCTTCAGTACCTTATGCATCGGTCTGCAAACCTGCCTCTTGAACTTGGCTGTTCTTATCAACAGGCTCTTCACAGAGGACTGCATGAGATGTCATAAAAAACAGTGGCAACATACTCTCAGGATTTGTTAGATTTGATGGTAAATGATGGCAACTTTGGCAGAAAGAGAAACATATAAATATCAAGGCTTTTTTGTTCCTATTGATCCGGGGATGATCTCCACTTTGAGCGCCACTGGAGCTCAGATCTGCAGTTAATGAACCTGTTAACCAAACATTTGTCAGGAACAGCAGGGAGAGACAGCAAGAGGCAAGCAAGGGGGGTGGGGGACAATTAGCACTCATCAAGGATAGAAAACCCCCATATTGTTTACTGAGTAAATCAACAGCTTTCTGTTCGGATGGCATAGGGACAAAGACATTCAGACTACCAAGAACACTGTACTCTGAGTTCTATTTCCTAGTCACTCCACAAGCAACATCTGGAAAGCTACAGTGTGAGCATCATGACTGTGAAACAGGTTTCATATAATCACTCCTCAAATAAACCACGGCCAAAGCAGCAGTAACACTAATAAATTAATAATAGCTACATATATTTACATCTCAGGTAGAAGTGCTTTTTTAACATTCACATACCTCGGCTATGTTCATGAATTCATTTTTTCATTCATTAATTTAGTTGCTAAGCAAAGTATTAAAAATGCACCCATCTCTCATACCAATCCTCCTAGGTCTTGTGCCTCCTTTATCAACTAACTCAACTAAAGTCTCCCACTGGATGGTCAAGCAAATCGTACATGAAATTAACAGCATTTGGGTGTTGCTTAATTGGGCCTCAGACTCCACTGTGTATGAATAATAGAAGACTGGAAATTTCCAGAAGCTGTATCCCAGGGGTCTCACTCAGTCTACAGAAATCTGTGTCTCTCCTGTTTTTTTCCATCATTTCTTCCGAAGCCTAGCTGGTTTTAGTAAACAATAAAACCTGCAGTTTTACTCATGCATTTCTTCAAAGTGCCATAAAATACAGCATTTAAAAGAGTAGTTAATGTATACTACAGAAATCATTAGGTGCAATTTGTATGATTCAAAAACGTCAGACTGATTTTGTATAGTGATTAGGAAGGTCAAAACCTGTGGGAACCCATGCTATTTATGTACACAAAGAGTAATATACATCGTTTGCTAGATCAAACATAAGACAAAGAAGACTGGGTACTGATCTTCCTGGGTTTGTGAAACATACACAATCACCTCAAATAAATGCTTGATTATTATGTATAGTATGTTTCTGATCAACCAGCCGAAAAACTAATTTCATTTTCTCATTAGTTGTGTCTGCTCGAGGTACACTGTCATGTCAGTTTTTATTACTTCAGAAACAAAAAAATTCAAATTAAAATCAGCTTGTTCAGAATCATTGCAGTGAGTCATCACATCTAAGTGGTAAAATGGAAAAAAAAAAACGGCTGAAGGGAAAAAAGAACAGAAAAACCAATTAATTTTTATTGTTGCAAATGCAGCATCTGTAACCTTTTTGGGAGATTGCAAGATATTGTTTCCATGTGGTTTTAGATGAGCTGTGATGTGATACATCGACTCCACGTCCTGAAACACAATATTTTCCTTTTTTGTTAGCGAAGCAACAGACTAGTAAGCAAAGCTGACCAGGCAAAGACAATCCATCCTCATAGTTTGGCTTTAAATCCACCAAGAAGCAGACAGTTCAAGTCTGGAATTTCTCCAAAGATTCATTAACCTGATACTTACTGTTCACTGCTGCTAGGGGTTTTGAAGTCCAAGGCTGGATATATTATTTATTATCCTGGATGACTTTGCAAGGATTCTGAAATGTTAAACTACCTTATTATGTATGACAGAAGCACAAACATCCTTTAGTCCTGTGGATTTACACCTGCCACAGCGCCCCTATTTCACAGAGAACACTGGGCTTTCTCACGCTAAAACATTCATTGTCTTCCTAGAATTCTGGACCCACTGTTTATCAAAAATAAATAAGCAAAATAAAATCCCAAGACAGAGAGCATTTCACACGGCGGCATTGCACCGATATAAAAAAAGTGTGTGGGGAGCAGGGAGACATATCACAGAGCACCTACCTGTTTTGAACTAAATTGATGGGGGGGGACAAATGTCATCTTTCTGAAAGTGTGGTGGGGCCACCCTCCCCCTCCTTCTACAGAACTGCCTGTTATTTCTCTCTCAGATTCCCTGAGGCATTTTCCAGCAGAAAACTATGAAATGGTTTTGGTTTGAAGCTCACTGTGAGTAAAATATAATCACCACACAGATGATGCACTGACAGAACCCCGTTTTTTTTCCCCTCCGTCCCCAGTACCAACACACCGAACATCCACTCTGACAAGCAGCAATATCGCACAGCTTTATTACCTCCCATCAAGGTGTAAACATGACGGATGGTGCTCTACATCATTACCAAAGTACAGGCAATTCCCCCTGAATCCAATCACTTTATCATAATGGCCCTGTCTGCTACAAACACCTATACAACAGGCGACAGGAAAATCAAAACGGACAACGGGCCTCAACCCTTCCCGGTCCACCACATGATTTACATGCCTCACCTTGAAGGCTGAGGTCTCCAGGAGAAGCTTGGTGTGGAAAGGAGACCATTCCGTCCCTTTAGTGTTCAGCTGACGCTGATTAGATGTCTGAACTTTCCAGCCAAAAAAGCGTGACCGACATGTCACGTGACCTAACAAGTAGCATGCATGACAGAGTCCTGTACTGTCCCTGGAAGTCATTACATTACATAGACAATAACCACATAGTATATGCAGTTTTAGGTCATATAGTCAGTCTTAGCACATAGAAATTGTATAAGGCATGCATATTGGGATGACTGGCATCACATTCAGACACCTCACCCCCCCAGATAAGAGAGTAGAAGGTGGTTTGGAAGTGTGATGCAGACTATTACTTTTTCCTTTATATGGGTAGGTTTCATACATTATTCTTGATAAGGCAAACCTTAGTGCCACTCTGTAAAACAGGAATAGAAATTGAGAAAAGTTGATATTTTGAATAAATATTATGGATATGACTGCTTTTACATGAAAACCAAATTCATGACTGTCTCACATTTCCAGTTTTTCCTTGTATAACATTTTGAAATAACAACATACCAACAAGTGTATGAATAACAAGTTCTTCATTACGGCATTCTTGAGGTTCCTGTTTGTCCAGCCGTGTGATTTGAAGGCAGTGGGTTTTAGAACTCATAATTCAGAATAACAACAAAAAAAAACAACAGCACATACACCGTCTACTCAATGAAAGCACATTACTGGCATTCATATAGAAGGCCTGAATTGAAATGGTGAGACGGGCATTTCCTCTGCGTCTGCGAAGAGCATGCAAAGAATTAGGGAGGGAGATGGACACTATGATGGTCACTTCGGCACAGCTGCCCTTTATAGTACAGCATTTGGTAAAGAACAAGTCACAGGAGCTCAGAAGGGAGAGTCCTTGTGAGACACCTCACTATCTGCAGCGATTAAACTAGAGTATAATGTGGTATATCACAAGCATTACTCACCTCTGGTTTTGAGTTCAAGCGGCTTGGCTGAAGGATACTGAGCACAGTGACACATATCGATATTTATGCACATACCGAACAGAAACACAGCTCATGTTCTAAATAAGAGATATTGAAAAAGTGCCTGAACAGAAGCAAACATGTTATATTACCCTGTCTCCTTTTCCCTTTTACAAATTAGAATTAAGTCTATTGCTCTTGGCTGGGAGATTAATATATTTTTTCAGAAACGTGTGTCCTGACCTTTTCATAAAGCACCTCTATTTATTTTTTAATGGGGTTCTTCTTGTGATCCACTTACTTCTCATAGCCTGAGTAAAGGTCAAAAGAGGCGTGCATGTTCGACTTACGCCGTCAGAATTAGCTTTGTCACCTCTAATCTCTTAAAGTGCCATAACTCCCTTTTAACGGCCCGCTCAGTGTAAAAGTTTGACACTAAAACAAAAAGCCATCAGAATCCATAGAGTCTCCACTCGCCTCCTGTTTCTCCAGCAGGGCACATTTCTTTAAAAAAAAAGAAAAAGACTTTGCTCCTAAATAATTCACTCCGCAGCATGCATTATTAAAGGCTGCCCTCAGAAAACACACATTTCTTATTATACAAAATCACTTGGAAAGTCTTCACGGATTTCACTGTACAAGGCCAGTGCCGTAAATGATTCAATGACAATTACATTCGTCTGCCCTCGACAAATAACAGTTAACAGTGGGTAAAGTTGCAGACGGACAAGTGAATTAGTATCGTGTAGAGCAGGCCATAAATCTTAAAGCCATTACTATTATGTATTTCACAAAAGCAGGAAGACATATTAATGTATTTTCCGTACAGTACTTCTACTGTCAAAAGTGCACATAAGTATATCAGTCTAGAAGCTGGTCTGTGGAGAAAATTGTCTCTCTTTGCAGGCATATGAAAAATAATACAAAAATGTGTTGACATTTGCTTTTGAAAAACCGGAGATCTTCAGTGGCACAAAATGAGGACATGCTTTTAAAAAAGCAATGAATAAGCTACAGCTCTGACTCTTCCATTAATCAGTGATGACAGTGTGCCATGCTTTGTGTTGCAAGGTGGGGAGGGGCACAAGCTCTATCTGAAGACATGTAAAGAGATGGCCCCTTTGTTTTCTGCGTGATGGGGTTTGGGAAGGTGGGAAGGTTATGTGATTGTGTGTGTGCATGCATGGCGTGTGTGTGAAGGAAGGGCGGATGCTAGGAGCCATGTGTCAGTGTCTTCATTGATTGATGATCTTGCCAGAGATTATGGACACAGAATTAGCACATTAAGACCGTATGATAAATAGACTCCCCTACCCCGCCCCACCCCACTGGATGACAATGAAGGAGAAGACAGATTGCCAGCACCCCTTGATTAAACTGTTGGAAGATGTACACAGAAATGTTTGCAAGCACACCTCCCTCCATTTCCTCCCCATCAGACTCCCTTCCTGGTGCTGATTCATTCACTACTGGGTACCGGTAATCCAATGTTCATTAGCCGTTATACATGACACACGTGTGGGAGAGGAGGAACACATGGAGGGGGTGTTAAATGCAACTCGTTATATACATTATATACAATCGTACAGATAGGTGAAGGCTTCACAATGAGAGGATGGCTGCACATCTCCAACTTTGAAAGTATGCTGTAAGTTTGATTAGCAAGTACTAATAGTACTTAAATGTTGTTCAGTTTTACGTGGGTGTCACCGTTATACACAAGCAGGCAGCTCATTATAGGGGCCCAAAGTGAACACAAGCTTGTCAATATGCCAGACAAAACAGCCTTGTTGTTTAACTACACCTATAGTACTGTGCAAAAGTCATAGGGAGTCAAAGAAAAAGATGTATAAATGATCTTCATGCTGCCGAAAAACAATTTGTCAAAGTGTGTTAGCTTAGCCACTTCATAACCTCTTCTAAAGTCACTGCAGTATGCCGATATCATTTTAGCATACTTTGGCTAATCAATATCTTATTGAGTTGACTAATTAAGTGAATGAATTAAGTGACCTGCTGGTGAAATTTATGGAATATATGGAATGGCTGGGCTGCACCTGAGGTGAGGTTTGGGAACTGAAACGGTGTACCACCCAACAAGATACCAGTAAGATTCTTGTTAGTTTTTCATTGTGTTGCTGTATATTTGCATATGTTCTAATATTGATTTTTGTTTCCTGAGGAAATATACACTTAGTATCCAGATAAATAGCTAAAAATATTTTCTTTGACTGGCTATGACTTTTGCACAGTACTATATATCAGGCAGTACTGAGCAGGCTCATAAAACATCAGCCAGCACCCTCAAGGACAAAGACTGTGCCAAACTGCTGCGGGCTCCTCTACACATGACACTGACGGGAACGCCGTTTGGTACTCCATGCCCCTGGGGGAAACGAATGAAACCTCAAAAGTACAGCAGCAAAGGAATGCTTAAGAAACTCAGCACTTTAAAAGATAAAGGTTCGCTTTATTTCCTCATCCTGTGACTATTTTGCCAGCTTTTCAATTGCTAAATATTAATAAATATGTAATTATCCTGTTCTCAGTTTCTTGTTGCAATTCCCTTCGCAAGGAAATGAAAGGCTGTAGCAGAAGTGAGGAAACCTATTCAGTCGTGGAATCTTCTTTCCAACGGTCGATGCTTTGGGGTGTGGAGAATCCGAGCTACAGCCCGCCCCCGCCCCGCCCCCACCCTGTCAGCCCATACAAGTGTCGCACGCACAATGAGGACGCACAAACAATGGAGCACTCTGAGTGGCGAGTGAACTCACAGGTCAAGCACTAAACCCCTTCTGACAGAAACACAGCCAACCCTTGTTCTCCTTGAGAGAGGCTGACCCTCTCAGCAAAAAAAATAAATAAATAAATAAATGCTGCCTCTGCAAGTGGGGGGGGGGGGTGGCAAATTACTGTGATGGAGGAGTGCTATGATTTTTCTCTCTCATCTCTGATGTGTTTATAGAGTAAGGGAGAAAGCTGATATTAAGAAAGACAACAAGAATATGGTTTAGCTTACGCTAAAATGATTTGTTCTATCTATTTTTTGAGTGCTCAAAAGCATTTTAGAGACGGTTTGAGAAGCAGGCCAGTCATGATGTTCCTACCAACGATATCCCATTTTTTCCACTATTGTACAGTGAGAATGAGGTTGAACCACTCTTGGGTTATTTGTTTTCTCATTATAAGCAGAGACCCAGACCCACCCACTCATAGTAAGGCGTTGCCGTAGTTACAAAGCAATTCTCACAAGGCTGGCCCAGTTAAAATTATAAGTTTCTGTAGCAAAAACTAATTTCACACGATGGTATATAAATACCTTCAGATAAAAACAACAGATAATCATAATACAAGAAAATTTACAAAAGCTAGCTAGGTTTAAACGTAGAAGCTAAATTAAAGCTGGACTAAATAGCTTGTTCCTTTGGTCTATGTGAACCAAAAAGCTAAAAAAAATATTTCACAAGTGATATACGTAGTTAAGAAGGTGTAATACTTTGTCATCTATCTAGCTAAAAAGGAACTTTAAATGGCAAAACAAAAAAAATTTAACAAGAAGGCCAGATCCCACCGGACAAATCTTCACAGAAAGAGAGATAAATAGCTGGACTTGTCTACTTATGGCTTTATTATTTATCTTTCGCAGTATTTATTGAAAACTGCTGTTACAAGAAAGACATTTATAAATGACACCACATAACACTCTTCTGAGAGGCCAGTGTATGAGAAAAATGTTTTAACTGATCATAAAATGCATCATGAAAACATTTTAGTTAAGGGACTTATCTGATCCCAGTGTTTCCTGCTATGAAGTATGGCAGAGATATACCGTTTTGTCTCACATAATACAATAATGATAGATTACAACACTGGAGAAATCACTAAAATATAATATGCCGACGGCAGAAGTGTGCGTGTATGGGGGCAGGGGGTGGCCACACTGATAGCATTTGTGAGGTTTGGGGCAGGGTGGGGAGCTGAGTCCAAAGAAACGCAGAACCAGAACCGATCCATGATCAGCGAGGTCTGAAGGCATGCGACCTGTTTGGCTCCCCCACACCTCCAGGCCGATATGCCCATGGGTGGCCAGAAGTTGGCACCCTTGCCATCTGTCTTCCTCAGCCAAGAAAGAGGAACTACTCTCTTTGGGCCATCTTTTCATTCATCTTTCAAATAGCTTTAGTATGTCACAGAGTTCTTCAATGAAAACGTCTATTTCAGCATCTTATTGTTTGAAATACAATATTGTATTATTTTAAAGAAAGGTCCTGACTTTTTAATAATAAAATAAAATTAACGTGTAAAGCACATGACGCAGTGTCAACTGACAGTGGTGAAACACTGATAATATTCTCATTAAATAATAGGAAGCATTCTACTACATGTATATACCTCTATAACAACTTACTGTAAATATCGAATATTCAAATGCAAATTGTCTGTATGCCAGGAGGATGTCCGGGTGGTCCATTCCTCAACATGAAGGAGTCCCTAATCCAAAGATAAACCTGCTTTTTCAATGTGCTCTTACTCTTTACTTCCCTATTGTGCTTCTGCTAACCAGGCTCTCCCACCAGTTAACTCAACAAGCAACAAGAACAGCTAGATGGGCCTCCTTTCCACTAACCATTCATTTTCGTCTGCGAAGTACAAAGATTTCTAATGAATGTGTGCAGGCATTATTTCTGTTCGTCTTTCATCACCTGACCTATTGAGGATTTTGAAGGCTCCTTCAGACAGATGGACTGAATGTCTCATATTTAACCTCTTCTCCTGGCGTTCCTCAGTAGATTTCCATTTTGTCTCCCCCTGAAAACCCTACTGTTTCCTTCACCCACTCCCTGGAATATTTCTCAGTGTTGGACGCACGTCTAACCTCTCGCTACACTCCTTTGTTTGGCTTTTGTTTTGCAACAGCTGTTATGGTGGTTTTTTTGGTCAGCTGTGATTGCTTGAGGCAAAACAGGAGCAGATGGTGTTTTGCTATGCATGAATGGAGCGTTACAGGAGCTCAGGCTGAATAGGCCAAGCCTGAATGGTGTCTATGCAGCACCTGCCCCTTCAGCAGTGAGAGCACATCATCATAGCATGATCCGTCTCTGTTTTCCCCTGCCATCCGGGGCGGGAGAAGACAAAGAAGACGAGGGGGAACCTTTCTGGACGTTGTCCATATTTATCGATCTTCCTCAGAGCACCCGCATAATGTGGCGTACAGTCAATTTGAGCTAATTGGATATGACACAGCATGCACATATAATCTATCATTTTTCCCTCTCAGTACACTTTATCAGCTCTGTTGCCATAGAAACATGGGAGATCAGTAATAGCTAGCATTAGCACGGTAAGTAAGACGCAATAGAAGGCCAATTCAGAACAAGATTCTATATAAAAAATACACACACAGAACCTGGAGAGTTACAAAAAGATGAAATAAGATCATTTCAAATGCTGACATCAAACTAGCTGTTTTCCACAGTGCAGTGCGAAGAAACATTTCACCCGGTACAGCTTAATTTCCTGTCATATCAAAGCTCCCTGTACTGCCTAACAGAGAGATTGTAAAAACATCATTGAGGAAACAAATCGATATGGTAAAGTAAATATCTAAATGACATCAGTAGAAAAAACACCAGCCATAAGCTCTCATTCTTGGTCTCTGTATTTATCATTGTTTACACTGATTACTTTAATAAAGAGCCTAATTTAGCAGAGTTGTTTATGTTTTGTAGTTTCAGATCAAAAAGACTAGAATCACGTTTGCTCTGAGGAGTGGACCTACAATCGATGAGGGACCGCCCACATTGCTTCCCAAACTGTGATACTGCAGATATAAAATGCATTTGACATGCCTTCACTTTAGTAACTGACTTGCACAAGGTGCTTGTATTTGAGCTTTCCCATGTGGAGGGTGTGGCATCGTCAAACGCAGACCTTGAGCCGGGGGGGACCTCCTTGGAACCCCGACCACTTGCTCACCTTAGCCACTATCCAACCAGCTCATGATGACGTCATTATCTCTCCACTGTGCTCTAAGTGCTCGATTCCAGCCATGTTACAATGTGACACAATGGCAGTAAATTGCTCTGTGACGTATCACTGCCCAAGATGCTTTTATCTTCAATGCAAACAGCTCGCACTCATCCCACTGGGGTCAAGAAAAATGCCTCAGAAATGGATGGGTAATTTTATTATGGGCGTCAAATTAAATAATTACTCAGCCGTTAATCAAAAAAAAAACAACCTTTCCACACATTCTTTCCATAAGCATTTGGCTCTTAATCCAGCCCATTACTGAAATAAAATACTCTGCCTATTAACTTAATTAAACTTTGAAGGATCATTGAGTGCAAAATCAATCAATAAAATAAAGATGTTCTGAGTCATAAAAGAAATAAAGGTGTAAAACGTATCTTAAAAATACACTTATGTGGAAATAAAAATAAACGAGTAGATTGGTACTTCTTAAATGTTTCTGACCTCTGCTGTATAAATCTTACAATGATAGAATTAAATGTGTTTCTTTTGACAGCACCCCCAGCACTAAATTAAGCAGAGAAATATTTAACAAAGGATGCAGCACTAAACAAAAAGGTGTTGTTTTTTATGATCTTATATTTAAATCTGGCTTCTTCCCATTTTTTTATTGTTGCCTTTCACTGAAAGGCAAGTAAAACGGTCGCAAATTAAATTTTAATTTTACGAAAGTCACTGAAATTGGCAGTTAGTACTAAAATCTAAATAACCCTTTTAAATGCCATAATACAAGGCGAGTAAGCCTAGTGGATTTTAGTCACTACTTGTAATAGCAGCAGCAAAAATAACAACAGCAAATTAGAAGTGGCACTGAACATAATTGTACTACACTATAATTGTTAAAGCTTTATCGATGTTGTCTTCATTGTTAGAAATGTTGCTTACTTCTATGGCCATATGAGAGGCACATCTGAAACAGCATGACTTGATACCGTGCAATGAAGTACGTTGTTTATGTTGACATTTCGAGGCAAAATATATAGGTCTGCCAGGTTTTCTAGTTCTGCGAGCTGTAAATCCCTTTAAGGTGAAAGCCATTCAGAAAAGGCCATTTAAAGGCAGGTCACTTATGCAGGGGCTTGGTGAAGGCTTGAGTCAAGAAAGTTTCTTTTCTGTTCCCTCCCCTTTGTAGCTGAACATGCAAACACTTTTCCTAATTGGATGGCCTCTTGACCTTTTCAATGCCTTTTCTGTGCATTCACTTGTCCCTGAATCTAAATTTCCAAAACCCAGACAGTGAAGTCTAGCAATGGATGTCCTGGAATAAGGCACACACAAATCAACACACACAATGCATCCTCTCATTTGATAAATCCTAAATGTAAAATATCCATAACAAAAATAATGTAACACGTGGTATATTCCATATCCAAATCCAAGTTATCATGCAATATAACATAATTATAGATAAATTGTGTCAGGTTCAGACAAATCAAACTCTCAGGACTGAATTTTACTTTGTACATGGTTCAACATGATCCACATAAAATTACATAGATGTGGGATTTCACCATTTTGTTTGGGTGTGTGTAATGGAAGGGTATCTGTCTTAAGACGGACAGTCAGGTGACCAGGTTTAAAGTGATATTAATTTGCCACCAAAGGGTTAAAATATCAAGTCTAAGTCAAAGGAAAATGAACCCGCTTCAGGAAAGCCCGGGAACAGAAAGATAAAACACTGAAAATGTATCCAACCAATTTCAATAACAGGGTTACTGCAGTGTGTAATGTATTTATACATTATACAGAAACTAAGTCATTCTGCTTGCTGACGCATAACTCCCAGGTAATGAACCAGCCCTGTTCCAGAGCAAAAGGGGTTTGTCTGCTCCACCAACATCCCCCACATATTCTAGACACATACCATGTTTACTGGTGTCCCTGTGAACACATTGTGGGAGTCCTCCATCCAACATCAGTCAGGGTATACCTCGCAATACTCCTTTGTGCTTCCTGTTGACAGGCTACTGGAGCAGGCTGCTCAAAGTAGAGGGATGGACAATGAGAAAAAGTGTAGGCTCAGTAAGCAATTCTATATTCAAGTGAATATAGAACAGACCCATTAGAAATGTTGTTTGCAACGTACCTTTGCTATATACCATAAAATCACAGTACTTGCACCAAAGGAATCAGCGAAACAAAAAGTCCCTAGACAGGAAAAATTCAAGAACATTTCAGCTGATTCTCTTCATGCACATTTCAGATACAATAACCAAGTTACATAACTCTAAAGAAAAAAACAATTTCAAATCATGACTCTGATACGGAACAAATGTAATACCTGCTTACTAAGTAATTTAGTGGTTAAATACCACTGCCTTCCAATACACCAGTAATTCGACATATTTCATTCTCTTTAAACTTCTTCATAAAATATCCTGGAGTTCCGCAGTCTGAAACTACAAAAAAAAAAATAATAATAATTGGATGTATGAGGTTTAATGTTTTTTTTTTTTCCTCGTTTAAAGGACAGAGTGTCCTTTGCTTTTATTAAACTTGTCAAAAATTGTACAGTACAAATTTCCAGGCTGACACGGAGGTCAGAAGAATGAAAACGCAGCAGTACTTTCAGAGAATTTAACTCAAGATGGAAATGAAGCCACCTTCTCACTGAGTCATGAAGGCGACCGATTTAACAAATACGGTAAATGTTAATGTTGCTGCACTTTTTCCAGATTCCACATCGCAGAATGAACCAGCTGACCTTGCACATTAACACAACAGGACTCTGCATTCTTAAGAAACTGACACTGGCCAAGGAAAACAATGGATTTAAACACCCTCACAAAACTGAAGGTACAACGACTTAAAACAGATACAGAACATTGCTAATGATTTGCACTGCATTCCTAATAACTTTTATGACCTTGGTGAGGGCTTTTCATGTTTAGTACAAATTTATGTTTATTCACTACACAGCATTATGTTGTTGTATTTAAAATGCCAAGAATGCAAAGGTTGAAATAATTAGTTTATTGAATTGAATATCTACTGTATATGATAGCGCGCTATTTTTGACATACACTTATTTTGCAGTTTTCTTTAATAGGATTTCACATTTGTCTGATTCCACAATACAACTTAACGGATTAAGCCTCGTTACTTATATATGTTATACATATTATAGGAATCTTACTTAATGCACATTAATAGTGTAATGATGACTCTACTTCTTAATTGGGAATGCTGTAATTGATCGTGGCAGGTATACACTGTGGATGATTTAACGGGAGTATTCGTAATTAGGAAAGCAAAAAGTACTGCACTCCAGCTGCTACCAGCGCATTAGCCACAATCAGGCAGCTACGGGTTCGGTGAACACCGGTCTATTCAGTCTGACCCCCGGCTGACACGCTCCGGTTCATGAGTAACGGTACGGTAATGGTTATTCAGCCAGCAAGCTGTCGCGGGATCGGCCCTTCACTGCCAGTATCCATCTGTAACGGTTTGGAGGAACAACACAGCCAAGTTGTGTAAACGGTTGAAAATATGTTGACGGTTTGCAGTAACACTAACGTGTTGAGTTTATCGCTCCAGGTGGACAGAAGTTTGGTTTGGCAGACATGCCTTCGTTTTGTACGACGGCCAGCGCCTTTGTAGTTTCGCAGCGATAGCCTAGCAGAGTTGCCACTTATTCGATAAAGAGACACCACAACGCACCTTGCTTCCTTTCCGAAAATCGCCTCCTTCTTCGCGTAGTGAAGGACGACAGTCGCTCATTAGAAATTCATCAACCGCAGCTTTGGGGGAATACATGAGATACGTAGAACTCGCTTTGGCTATACCATCGCGTCGGCGCAGCTCTGGGGTCATTAAAATCCCCTTAAAGTGTACGAATACAATAAAGAGCTTTGTAGTTGTATTTATTTGCCCCCGTATAGATGCGTACGCCACACTGCAACGTTCCCGGCTGGAAGGCGCGCGCGCCACGTGCAGACAAGTTGGGCGCGAGCTGGGCCGACGGGTAGGTCGACGTCAGTGCAAACCTATTGTTATACCTGCATTGTGCGCGTGCAGTCAGCGAGAAAACGCAGCGCAGCTGTCTCCCCTGCGCGACCCTAATGCGCAGACAGATATTGGGACAGGGCAGCAAAAGACAATCTGGGTCTTACTGACATACATCAAAATCGATGACCGGGTAGAATTAAAGACGTAACTTCTGCTTTGTCAAACATAACCATTTTAAGAAAACTCCCTGTAGTAGAACAAATTCAAAATACTGATTAATAACTGCACAAGTCCTGGGGAAAAAGAGCATTCATTATCATGTTTTCTAAATGGTTCACAATAATGTATCAAAAAAGTGAGCAAATAACTAAAACCTTCAAGTGAACGGTCCAAACAGCGAAGTATTTGTACACAGTAAACACAATGTTAACAGGCTGGGAAATAACAAGAGCAGCATGCATTATTAATGTCTCTTCCTGAAAATATTTCTCTGAATAATAAATGCCACTTCCAGAGACTCATTACTGTGTGTTTTTAAATCTTGTGTTTGGTAGTCATGGACACCTTCAGCATTCTCGTTTGTGCTATTCAGATTCAGGTCATGCACAGCACTTGCTGTTTTTAATTTTCATTTCATCATAAGCGGTTTAAGACTGTTGCCAGTGCATATTTGCAGTTTTCCTAGAGGCCTCTTCTCCACTGCTTCTGTCAGGACAGATGCTGTAATTAATCATGTAACAGAGATGGGAATTGAGTCACTCTGTACTGGGAGAAATATAACTGCAGGTCTCCAACAAATTTAACTATATAGCAATATGCTAAAAATAATTACTTTTAAAACAATCCATCCTGTTTATACCATGCTCCCCCCCCATCCACCCACGCGCACACACACACACACACATACATACAAACAAACTTACACCCTGTTATTTCTTTTGTTTTGGACATTTCGAGGTCTGGAGTCCATTTTCCTTGCAATCCCATTGTAGATTTACGATAACCGACTCAGATTCCTACCCCCACCCCAACTCACTTGATTCTCAAATAGAGTGAATACACCCAGAGGGTCTTAATGCATCAATTCAGACAACATGCGCATAGCTAAAGAAGCTAAACTGCTGATAGGTGTGAAAGGAAAATTAGCTGAGAGGCTCAACAACTTTTACATTTGAGACTGAATAGTACAGTGGCTGTTCAAATCACATCACTGCAAATATAACAATGATGTAAAACAGGGTTTTATGCTCATTTTCCTGTAGTGCTTCAACTAACCTTGCATTGACTACATGAACAAAAACCTTTGGTTCTACAATCAACTGTTGAAATGAATCGATTCCTTGAAATAAACATTTGTTATCGTCTTTAATTGAAAACAAGTGGACACTGAGAAATATAATGCTTCATACAAAATTATGGCTAATATAACTGATGGAATGTTCTTTTACTTCATTGACCAAGCAAAACTCAATAAATTTGCCTATTAAGAGCTCAAAAACAGATAGTTTTATACTGAAATGCATTTATTCTATAGACAGATTTAAAAGGCAGTTGAATTCGTTTTCTGTAAGCAAAATACAAACGACTTAATTACTGCTATTGTAACTCATAAAAAAGTACAAAACAGCAGAAATACACTATGCGATGTAGCAATCCACAGGTAATTTTACCAATGTTTTAATTAAAGCCTCACATATTAAAACTTTAGAACATATGATATGAAAAATGTACATCTTTGCTCTTTCCATTCTTACAGGTTTCTTTGTAACTGGCACAAACATCCCACCCTCATTTCTGACGCCTCCGACAACGTGGCAGAATAAATTCATCACAATAATTTTTTTTTTTCGTTTTTAATTTTTTTTTTGTTAACCACGGGATGGTGAAAAATAATGACAGCTTCAACCTAAATCCTGCCATTTACACTAACCATAAAATATTCACTTTATTAGACAACATGAATAAAATAAAATTAAAAAAAATTTTGAGCATGTTAAAAGCCTGAGGTAAGGACAAATACTTCAAAGGGTGATTTCTTCTTTTTTTTCCCCACCTTTTTTTGGAGTGCCGTTTGTACACTGTGTATTCTTTTGCATGGATGAGTTTCAGGGATATTTCCCTACCCTTAGTCACAGACACATACAGCAGATTCCATTACAGTTTAAAGACACACAATGACGTGAATTGGTCTATGGTTTTGTTTATTTTTGCCCTCTATCAACCTCGTCCTCTGAACCAAGCCCCCTCCCGAGATATTTTGGGGTCCTTTAGGTTCACATTGGGTGTTCGCAGCACCCCAAACACGTGTCCACATGCCTCTGTGGCAACATATTACGATCCGGGGCTTCGCATAGACAAGGGCAAGCAAAACGAAACAAATATAACCAGGGAAAGGGGGTGGCAGATTGCCCCCATAACACACTGGCCTCTTATGGATCATGAACCGATTACTGCTTTCCAGAAATGTAAGTCATCGGAGTCTAAAAGTCCCCTCCGGAGTTTAAAATGTTTCTTTGAAGGTTTAATATGCAGCAAGCTTTGCCCGCACTGATTTTTAAGTTCCGCTGATGCTCTTAAGATCCACCGGTTTTGCCCGTCCTCAGAGCAGAACTGACGGTGTGAAGCTTATGAATAAAGCCTTTAAATAATATGGGGCATTTTCCCTGTGAACATTACAGCATGTTTTAACACAGTGGCGCCCCGGGTCCATTTTCAGCTGAAGGTTATGAGAAAATGAGAGAGAGAAAAATGAGCAACTAGGCAGTCGCCCAAAAATGCCTTTTCATTATACAGCCTATTTTATAGACAAAATCCATCTCTGATATTTGTTCCTTTATGCATATTTCTGCATATCCATCTACAACAGTGGAAAGTTCATCGTAAAACATACCTTACACACTTCTTAAGTGCAACTTAGAAAAGCAGCCAGGATTGGTGCTTTTAGTTAAATTCCTTTTTTTTATGAAATAGATTTTGGTTCAGTAGATGCTAACTTGGGACAGGACCTGGGCATGGGCCTGAGAGTGGGACTGTATTTGGGATTGGTGTTGCTGCTGGGAGGGGGGCTGGGGGCTGCCAAGGGAGGTGGAGCCCCCCACAGACTGCGGGGTGCCTGGGGACTGCTGGGGCGGGGAACACTGGGACGCCTGTTGCTGCTGTTGGAGCTGCTGCATTTGCTGCTGATGGAGCTGCTGCATCTGCATGCGTTGCAGCTGCTGCATCTGCTGCTGCTGGACGTGCTGCTGCTGTTGCTGCATGTGATGCTGCTGCAGCTGCTGCTTCAGGTGCTGCTGGAAATGCTGCTGCTGCATCTGCTGCTGAATCTGCTGGTGGTGCAGCTGCTGCTGGTGCAGGTGCTGCTGCAGCTGCTGCATCTGGTGGTGATGCTGCTGCTGCTGCGGTTGCATGGGCGGGCTCATCTGGGTGACCGCAGAGGGAGGGGCGTTCCCCGGCGTCCCGGCGCCCATCTGGCCAATCAGCTGCGAGGGCATGCCATGCGGCACTCCTCCAGCCACAGAGCCCGGGACGGGGCCGCCTGCCAGCCTCATTGGCAGTGGCTTGGGGGCGATGGCGCGCGGGAGCACCTGCTGCAGGGCCTGGGTGGCAGCCGACATGGAGGGGTGTTGCGCCATGGGGGCCGAGAGCATCAGCGAGGGGGAGAGGTTGGTGGAGGCCAGCGTCTGCTGGACCGACCGGATGGTCTGTGCCTCTGCCGATTCCGCAGCCGCCTAGTGGGAGAAGCAGGAAAAACAGGGCTGCAGTTACTGGGACAAAGGACAGTGCGCAGAGAGGACAGAGCCAACATAGTAAGCCTCTGCTTCACTTCAACTAAAGCAAGAACATTTTAGGCAGCAAGTGAGAAATCCAGGCACCCTGCTGGAGTTTCGGTGGAGCATTAAAAACATGGGTGCCATTTACATCTGGAAGCAGATGGCCTAGGAGGCTAAACGAGTCAAGATGATTCTCCAAGGGAAAAGCCCAATGCTACTGCAACACAGGGGCCCTGGAGTCGCTCCATTCACCATCAGCAGTTCTGCAGCCACCAGCTGTGTGTGTGTGTGTGAGTGTGTGTGTGTGTGGGGGGGGAGTTGGCCAAGGTCACTACGCTGACCTTAGCGTAAAAGAATGAGCTACTTCTCTACTCAGCAGAAGCTCTCCGCCGAGGTTCCTCATCATTCACATTGTGCCAAGCAGCCATTGGCTGGCAAGACCATCCAGATCAGACAGATAATCGCACACTTTCTGCCCTTGGCGCTCAATGGCTTTCAGCGGGCACCCGGGTTACGAGGCAGACATGCTGATAAAGTCGTGCCCCTGAACGAGAAAACTCATACAGGCTCGTTAATTGCCGCGTCTGATTCTCCACTTCCCCAAGAACTGCATGAGCGGTGAGGTATCATGCTTGCTTACATTGCAGAGGATATCTCAGTTTACTGGAGGACAAGGAGGCCCTGGAGTCCTACCTTTGACACCAGACTGGCACGATAAGCTGCCAGGGCTTTCAGATACTCCTTCTTGGCAGCTTCTGTCTTGCATTTATATACCTGCAATACAAAGGTAGTTGGTATGAAAAACAGACAGGTAAGTAATCTGTGAAATTAACATAAAATCCTACAAAAAAAAAACCCTACCTAAAGAACCACTGTTGACATTAAACCAATGATTTTACAGAAAAATGTTCGCTGGCTGTTTTGCGAAGATATTCACCCGCAGAAAAGTCAGTTTAAAGTTCTAACTCATTGGAATTGTGGCAATAGCCATAATGACAGGCTGAGAAATTTTAATGACTTTTGCTTCTTGAAAAAGTGACGCCTATTTGGGGCATTAAATTGGAAACGACCCAGGTGTTTCACTGTGAGCCTTAATTGCATCTGGGTAAGTCTGGCAACCTTGGATTAATTTAAAAAACTGTCTAATGGTATCTGGTGAATGAAGAGATTTTATATGAAAATTTCATTTTTATTTATAATAAAGATAAACACACCAAAATTATCAAATGTATGGGGCTGACATTTAAAATTTGCATGAAAGGAACTTATTAAAAAAAAAAAGTCATTTATAAAAAATATTCTAATAATTTATATTAAAACGTGACGGTATAATCAGTAGATTTAGATTTAATTCTGAATATTCTAATAATGTTTTTTTGTCTATATAGCAAATGAAAAGTCTGTAACTGAAAGCTAAATAAAAGAGAAATTATGTGAATTATTTGTATATAAATATTTTTTAGGGGCGGCATGGTGGTGCAGTGGTTAGCACTGTTGCCTCACACCTCTGGGACCTGGGTTCGAGTCTCCGCCTGG
>JAODJX010000007.1:11820295-11851014 GCA_026776945.1 Isichthys henryi | reverse complement strand
CCCCCCCCCCCCCCCCCCCCCCCCCCCCCCCCCCCCCCCCCCCCCCCCCCCCCCCCCCCCCCCCCCCCCCGGACAGCAACATGTCATAATCTGCCATTAAATCCAGTAGCCGAATCAGATTGTACCGCTGGCCAGTGTGTATGACCCGCATGGAAGAACTACTACTGAGAATTATACTCAAAATAAAGTTCGGAAACAGAAACATAAGTTTCCTGTTAGGCCTGATAACTGCAGGACGAGAGCAACAATAAACACGGTTGCTTGGATACATGCGCATTTTGCACTCATTGTCAGCAAGAGGAAAACTATCCCTTTTTTAACACGCTGATTCGAGTCCAGTGGTAGAACTGAATCTCGGGCCACCCGGTCCAGGCACGGATGCATCTGTGACATTCTCCATAAACTTCGACTGCAGAGGTTGTGCAACATCACAGGGTCACATGGTAATATCACACGGACTTTAAAAAAGCAGCCCTTTAGAAGTTACATCCAATTAATAACCTCCATGCTGATGTATCCTGATTAAAGGGGAAATGTAAGTGCGTGGCCACTTTCCACACGAAAAGCTTTTAGGGGCGATAAAATCCTTACTGGCTGCTCCAGGCTCACATTCAGGCAGCATTTAATTGTTTTGTGTTTTATTTTTAACACAAAAAACAAAGGAAAGGAAAACGGTTTAAATATAATATACTGATTAAAAAATAATGTCTTTGTGACAAAGATGTGTTATTATCCTGTAAATTGGTTTGCTGCTGAAATGACTCCCTTGTTGACAGAGCGGAGCAAAATTTGGCTGCTGCTACAGCAGCCCCTCAACCCCGCGTCCCGTGGGGGGGGGGGGGAGAAACTGACACATTCAGCAGATTAATTTAGCATTTCACCAGAGAAGAAAACTCATTTCGCTGTGAAATGACAAGACTCGGGGAGGAACGGCACATTAATTCATACCCAGCTCAGGTTTGTTGCTCCATTTGGGAAGGCGGGGGGGGGTGTTATGGAAAAAAAAAAATCAAGAGAGTAAATGATACAGTTATGCTGTCCGTTCCTAAAGCACGAGCTCCACCACTGCGCCATCTGTGCCGCAGCACTGGAAACATTTGCTCCTTTTGATAAAATGCAAATGGGCCAGACTGTCGGGGCGACTCCCAACACCCCTGGGGCGCCTCTGCCGTGCCGCCACAGCTGGGTTTCAGCGGCTTCCAAACAGCTGGCGTCAGCTTGGGCTGCCCACAGGCGTGCCGGCCCCCTTGCCCGAGCATGGAGGGAACATGCCGAGGAGAACCCGATGGGGCCGTCAGTAGCTTGGGCTTTCAAACTACTCTAGAACCCTCGATCGGGGTCTTGGAACGCCCTGTGACCAATGGATAAGCGTGCTGGTCCACCAGGCCAGAGAGGAGTTCAGCTAAGATGGCGCTGACAGTTAACAAACGGCTTGTCATTGGAACTGTGGATGGAGGACGTCACGGTAGGTGGAGTTACAAAGTCTGCCCACTTCTTCTATTCTACTGATGATGATGAAAGATGCACTGAAAGGTGAATCCCGCTGTTGGAACAGCTACAAACAGTATGACCTTTTGGATTACGGAAGAATGCTAAGAAAATACTCACACTCTTAAAACTAGCCGTCTACCTCTGTCAATGGACAACATCACATGTTTTGGTTGCTGGGAAAAGCTGTAGCTACATATTAACAATGGTGGAAAGCTCAGGTCCAGAAAGCTCAAATCCAGACCAAGATTTTGTTTCAATCAACCAGTTAAGTACCCTGTGACTTTGAGTCTTTATTCTCAACTGATTGGTTGAAACAAAATCTTGGTCTGGATTTGTACTTTCTGGACCTGTATTTTTCACCGTTGCGTATTAATAAGGAAAGAGCCTGTATAGAATAGGGGGTGTGAGCATGACTGTCCGTGATAGGGCTCCACAACATCTGCAGCTACGGGCAGCTCATTAAATCGACCTTTACGAAGTCTGCTTGGTCTCCTGGACACTCACACCCTCAGGGTCTCTCAGAAGACACCAGTAGAAGACGGCGATGGTGAGGGAGCATAGGGCGACTTCGCGAGGCAGGGTGTTATTCTCTCGGGACACGCGTGGGGGGTAGGATAGCTCACAGATGCCACATGATGAATGTGAGCGGATGCAGAATCTCTGGTCCCACAACCCATCGTTCTTAATACAGCGGCCGTGTAGCTCCTGCACACACCCAACACATTCAGACGACCTCGCCGCGTTCTGCTACGTGTATGGCACTGCGGCTAACGGCATCCCCATCATCCTGTGATGTCTCGCGTATCTCAGTAAAAAGACCCAGGCCAACTCCTAGACATTGTGGAGCTTCACCTAAGCCCTGTTGTCAACTGTCAGGGGTCATTTATCACTCGCTCTTTGTTTATTATTCCAAGTTGCTTTCTACAAAAACCTGAACACCTCTGCTGCGGTTCATTCTAAAATGAGATTGGTGAGTGAACTAGTGTCATCATGACGTGGTCCAACCTAGCCAGAGAATAAGAAGCTTTCCAATTCAATTCATTATAATCATCAGACAACTGATCAATATGATAAGTGCTGTTCATTTCTGATTTGAAGGAGGACAGGATAGTGGGCAGTGATACAAAGCTGCACTGGCACAAATTAGACTGCAGCCCCTCTCGAATTGATCTTTCCTGTACTTCACAACATCCTTCCATACTGAAGCGTCAGCTAAAAGGGGTCAAGCAGTTTGACATGACCTCCTTCTGTTTATTCCACGCTGTCGGCTTGGCCAAAGGTCACAGCACAGGGCTCTCTGTAACCAAACACCGGAAACGCTCGGCCACCGTTAACAAGAAGAGCTTTCAGTGAGTGAAGCATATGACGGCGTGTTAAAGTTAGCCTGCACTGAAGCAGTGGTATGTTAACTATAGAGAAAGTCCCCTGGTTAATTTTTCTTTGCGGGGACCAATTCTAACCTTGGTTCTGTGTTACTGTCCGACCTCCAAAGATTTCAGTCCACCCCTCATCACGCTCCTTCAGTGGTCATTCCTATTGGCTGCTTTTTCCCCGCCCACTCTCTCCATTCCCCAGTGATTGCAGGCACCTCCCCTTTCACGTCAGAACATCCAACCTGAAGCCTCAAGGTCCCGTTCGTCAGCTCTGCCTGTCCGTCAAAAATGGGGCAACACAAAGACTCTAAACTGGAAGAATGGGGACGGACTCGACAATGTACTTACATCTCCTGCTGAGAGGAGGCCACTGTTTGCTTCAGCCATGTTCATGTAGTTATTATGGTTCCCAAACTGCAAGAAAAAAAAAAGTGTTACTGAATGCATTGCCAAGTACAAAAGCCAACATTAAATTTCCATTATAATTTTACATCATACTGCACATTTATAAACTATTTTCAGGGAGAAAACCTTACCATTCTGAGCCACATTTTCCATTTTGGCCCTAGCGTTTCGTTTAATTAATGCGATACTTTCATTTAATATTTGAGGACTGCAGTGTGACTTTCTTATCATTGCCAAATCAATACAAAGCAGTGACAACATGCAAGAGCTAATCATATTATTATTGTAATGCAGAGGTTGAAGGATTGAGAAAAAGGTTATTAGCTTGCAGTAGCCTGGGGTGTAGGCTAAGGTTTCGGAAGAGGCAAGAAAACACACATGCGCACACACACACAGGCATGCACGCGCACACACACACACACACACACACACACACTCCATTTGGTTGGTTGGTCCTTGAGGTATAAAAGTGGGTTTTAGGAACTTGCAAATGCATGCTTTGATAAACAGCGAAGTGCTTTCCAACAATACCCCTCGCGAACTACCACCGAAGCCTTCTGGCGAAAGGGTCGACATCTCCTTTCTTCTGAGACACAAGTGTTCTGACAGGCAAGAACAATGGAGCGCGGGATGAGGAATGACTGGGCAGCATCTGGACCCTGGAGCACGGTGCTCCTTCCTGTGACTGACTGATGCAACACCCCCGGCCCCCCCCCAGCCTACATATAGGGGTGAAGAAACGGACCAGGTCTTCCTGGGTGTCAGAAAAGCACCCGTTACACCGCAAACCAAACCAAAACAATCCCAGTGCTGGCTTCTCACAAGGCCTTTCCCAAAAACTGTGAAATATACACCAAATTGATCAGGGTGACACTGACCCTAAGGGGGCCAAACAAATTAAGGAAATAGAAACAAATAAAAGGAACAAGCTGTTTTACCTCACCATTTATTTTCCCCTCGTCCTGCCATGCGGTTAGTGTGTGACTGTAATTACAGGAGGAACTGCCGCTAATCAACTGTGAATGGTATCCATTAATTAGCCCACACCCCGGAGAAAGGACAGAAAGAAAGAGAGACAGAGAGAGAGAGAGAGAGAGAGAGAGAGAGAGAGACACACACACACACAATCATGGGCTGTGTTAACAGTATTACGCACTGATGAGCAAGAGGCCAGAGGCCCACAAGCATTTGGCAAAGCAGGTGGCTTTCAGCAGTCAGTGTCATTTACTGGATATTACCTGAACCCCCCCCCCCCCCCCAAAATCCCACTTCACATTTTCAATCAAAACCTGCTACAAGTCCGCACATGAGCCGATCCAAACAGATGGCTTCTTTGGCGCGACAGCTGTCCGTCAGGTGGGCCAGTTTCACAAGTTCTCCACGTCAGGAGATGCGTACCCCCCACCTTAAGCAGCAGCGGCGACTAAATGCAGGAGTACCTTGTCGGAAGAGCATAGCCGCCCTGCTCAAGTACAAAAGAACAGAAAAAACCAAGCCCGGTGCCCCTCCCATTCAGTCGCTGAAGGAGTTTGTGGACAAGGTGAGACCTTAACGCCAGATCTGAGTTTCTGCAACAGCGCGGGACAACAGCATCTGTGAGCGCAAAAATCTTGAATCCGCGAGACCACCTCCTCGCTCGGTGAGCCCCACTGACTCATTAAAGCAACCTGTCAATGGTGAGGGAATGAAAATTCATAATGTAGTCATGAGACACACTATATCCTGAGGCACAAGAGCCTCTTTGTGTGACTGACACTGGATAAATTAGTACAGGGGAGAAAATGACATGTTAAGTGGGTAGGACATGCGAAAGTATATTGTATTCTACCTGCCATGCTTAATTACTCGTGCTGCTGCTATTAACGATTGTTATTAGGGTTACACGGTTTACCAAGATGCTGCTTTGGTAATACGCCGTACAGTAAATTGAACGAAAGCTGTACAACGTTTGGAAAATCTTAGGTGCAAAATAACATCCCCCCCTCCCAAATACAGAAAGGGACTTTAATTAGGGGCCAAGATTCAAGAGTTACCCCACCCACCGCCTCACCCTACTCCTGCAATTCATGAATGCGATGTGTGTTCATGTCCACAGTCTGTCTGATTGAATGCCAAGTGCCAAATTAAATTAACTGTGATTTGGAAGTTTGTGCCACACATGGTGGGCCGGTTACAAAAATGGGTCAGCGCAGACAATAGCACTCTGTAATTAAAAACAGGAAGCTGGATGCATTCTGCTCTGGACCTGTTAGCGTAGACCATAAATAATATGGATACTGTCCTTTCTGGCATCACCCTGGGGGGTTAGGCTTGGCTGGACTGGAGGTCCATAACCGATGCCCTCTGGCAGAAGAAAAAAAACAAAAAGATCCACAGGGGAGACCAGAACTTAAAGACCTAGAGTACATCTCAGGATGTTGACTTTAAATCTACAAGCACTTCAGCTGATTAACTGGCATGGCCAGAGCAAACAGGAACTAGCCCAAGGTGGCAAGGCCCTCAGCTGTAGGCACTTGTGGCTCGGTGAACTCGGTTAGCCGCTGTCCCCTTTCTCGTGCACCCCTGCTAGTAGGGGACGTCAGCAGAGAGCCCAAAAATAGCCGCAGGATGCGGGGCTTTGCGGGAGCACAGTGTGCCAGCAGGCGGGCGGCTAACGGACAGCGCTGACTCTGTGCTGTCTGTTTTCTCTGCATTTCCGCTATTGCCAGTCACGAGTAAATGTTTTCTCGGGAAGAACTAATCATTAACAAGTGCTTCTTGCCAATGAAAGGACTACTGTTGGCAATGTTTTTGGGAGGCTGGAAAGCAAGGGTAGTTTCCTTCGAGCAAACCTAATACTAAAATGAATTTCCTTCATCCCCCCCACTCTGCTAGAAAAATGGGTCAGGCATACTTAACACTACAGCTGGCAACTGCCATTCTATTAACAGCATATTTATACACACTGCAGGATTCCTACTGAATGTAATCAATTGATGTATTTAGGCTCGGGCCCCATGTATGACATCGTGGGCTTTTTTAAAACACTGGCTGATCTAGGTGCTTGTTGTTGAGCAGCCTCCAGGGGTCAGAGGCTTTGTGAAACCGAATTATGCTTAAATGAATCACAAGGTTCAGATCAATTAAAATTTTTTTTTAAAAAAACCTAACAATCGGCTGACCTACTGCTAAGAAGGAACATAACTTCTGCTGGATTGGAACTCATATAATTATGTTGCAGAGCGCGATCAACCTTTTCCCCTCTGGTTAATAATAACCATAGGGGAAGAATATTTAATATATACTCTTGGGAACAAGCCATCTGGCTACAGCCTTTAAAATTTCAATAGGATTATGTCAGTATAGCGCACAAACTGTATATTTCACTGTCTTGCTGACAATTTTATGTAAAGCGATCCCCAGTCTTACCCATGTACTCATAACAATCATTCCTGAATGATTTTCCTTTCAGCTTTAACTATGTGCATATAGGCTTGATTCTGCAGAGCAGAGGCCCTCGAAATGGTGAGGAAAATGCTGGAGACAACAGCAATCAACCATGAACATAAGCATGTCTGGGTACCAAGGTACAGTAAAAGGACATTAACACAAGACAGCTGTGTAAAAAAAAGTAACTAGGCGACATCACCTTCTGCAAACTAGTTTAATTTGACGCCAACACTCACCACAAATGTATCAATTTTACAGTGCAGCTTCAGCTCTGTAATCACGTTGCCATTGTTCTCCCAAACACAACTCCTTCGCTGTGTTCTCAAATGATATCTCGAGAGAAGTAAAGCACTTAGAAGTCTCATAGAGAACGAGTAAAGGTAATTATTCTGTTTTTCATGCGTTTGTTTCTTTGCAGGTCTGCCATAACTACATCTCAGATCTCTTCGTTCAAGCGATGGGAAACCAAACCACATGGCACAAACCTCCGGCTCCCTGTGCAGCTGCTACTGGGTAAACTCAAGCCCTACAATGGACATTTCTTAGTTCCCCAAGTCATCCTGGCAAACCAGAAACTCATTTCCAGTGCAATAAAAAATAAAGATGCTGGCAGATGCCATGACACGGTCTTTGGGATCGTGATAACTGAGCACATGTTAAAACAGTCATTTTTTTTTTACGAATACATTTTCAGTTTATGACAGTAAACCGGCATACAGCCACATCTACACAAGCTGGATTTCAATACGTGTGCAGAATCTGTCACTAAAAATTACGTTTCGGAGCCAAGTCGATCATCTCGCACGTTATTGTTTGGGGGGGGAGAAAAGATCTCTCAGCTGAGATTAGCATTAACACAGAGTCAAAAAAAAATTTAAACCACCAAAACAAAAATAGGGCGGATACCCCAAATAACAGAACTCACACTGTGCCAAAGGTCCTCCAGAAAACGCAGTGGGAGACTGATACAGAAGCAGTGTGAACCTTAAATCCCAGGCTGGGTTCTGTGTACTCTGCACGGAGATGGATATGAGCACAACCTTAGACCACACATCAGCTGGGCAAAAGAAGAAAACTGGACACTACGTATAAAAATACAGACCTGTCAAGTCTCAACGTCATTTATAATTACATGGTATCTATAGGATAAACTGTCGAGCTGAACAAGTATTCTCTTTGCTTTAACTTCATAACTGCAAACCCTAAAACACCTTTTTAAACATGCATGCAGATTTCATAATATTCAAATGAAACTGAAAGGTAGGTCCCCAAGTCCTTTCAGTGATCCACACAAACGGAGGGATTTAACTGGTTTTACACTTAGAAGCATTTTGTACCACAGTGATATACACAGAGTGGCTTAGGAGCATCTCCTAAAGCAGCGTTTCCAAACCCAGTCCTCAATGGACCTTGGACAGTCCATGTTTTTGCTTCCTCTCAGCTGACAGTGCACGTGTACCAGGTATTCGAGGTTCCTGATTGGCTGGGAACTGGGAGGGAGCAAAAACATGGACTGTCCGGGATTCCCGAGGATTGGGTTGGGAAACACTGTTCTAAAGGATGGATGGATGGATGCAGTAGTAGCTGTATGACACAGTATTAGGGATTCAGCATCCTCTTACCTAACTGCCACACAGAGAATAGACACTGCACTGTTCTTATATAATGACAGTCCTTGCAGAAATAATCCCAGACAGTTCTCTAATTCTCTTCCAATAATATTTAGACTTGAGTCCATTATTTCCTCGCTTCTGGGCTTTGATCTGCTGTTTCTCAGCGGTATGTGGTTTTTCTTTTCCCCATGACACAATGGGAAATGCCACATCTTGATTGTCTTTTTCCAGAGTAATCTGATACCGGAGATGGTCCAAGTGCTTTAAGTCCCACTCTCCATGACTGCTCGACTTCACAGTACTGTCAGGTGTAGCTCGACTTCTGACGCAAGATAAGGAACTGCAGTCATCATATTTCCATATTCTGCATCACAGCTCCGATGACAAATCAAATACAAACACTCAGTCACTTCTTTCCCAGAAATTACGTCTCTTTCCGACAATGAAAAAATTTCTTTTTTTTTGTAGGAAAACCCTAGCCCCTTTACAGCATAGCTATATCGGACTAAACTTTGCATGTTCACTTTCCAGCTCAATTTCCGCAGCGTGTTCCACCACTGTTCATTACAGCTGTCGATAATAAAGGTGGTGAAAATCTCCATAGCCTGACAGCAACTGGTAAACTGGAGAAAAAAAGAGTTTCAAGTTCAGGAAGAAATCCTTCATGTTCACAGCTAACCAACAGTCTTTACACATCCATTAAGATTATAGTGTGCATAGGTTCATAAACTTATAAGAAGTTCCTAAGGAACATTCACATTGGTTACTATGGTGATGCAGGAACGCATCACAGCACACCTATGTAAAGTGCCTTGGGGCGACACTGTTGTGAAACGCACTATATAAAAAGAAATTAAACTGAATTATTAATTTTATATTCAAGATTCACAGAATAAATGCGTTAATGGTGTATAAATTGACAGGAAATAAACTTTATGGTTTCGCTCTATGACCGATACTCAGAGGTATGGGGTCAGCTTGGGATATTTTAGAAAACCAGATGGGAATTCTGTCAGGTCCTGATCGCTTTGTATAGTTGATTGAACTGGATTCACTGAGATGCCGTGAAGAGCCTGCGAGGTTAAATACTAGACTACAACCTGTAATTAGTGCGTCGATCACAAGAAAAGGACGGATTTGAAGAGAAAAATTAATGCATCGCATTTTCTGTGTTGCGGCACTTTATTTTCCAGCACAGAAGAGAGATCTTCCATTAAAAATGTCAGGAAAAACATGCGGTGACATCCGGCAATTGAACCGTCTGGCCCCAAGGCGATACTTCACTGTAGCCCTGAGTACGCCAGTTTGTTTAAGCTACTGTACGGCCATGCTGTTCCTTCCTGATCAGCTGTACCCTGCAATTTGTAAAGGTTAACCTTCGCCTTTCCAACCCCCCTCCCACAAGCGTTGGGGTCAGGTCAGGTTTCAACAGCGTGAAAATATGGCCGTCACTTAGCAGCAATCGGCTAAGCTACGTGAAGTCTTCAAAGAGCTCTACTGGAGCTATTTTAGTTTCTGTCCTTCTCTCAAAAATAGAAAGGCAGGATCCCTGCTAGGGCCCACACCCTTTGTCTCCCTCACACAGCCCCTGCCTAAAAGCCTGATGATGAAGGACACCTGATCTTCGACGGCAGCAAGTCAAAGGGTCTCTCTCTGTTATTAACATTTTCTGGTATGTAATTCCAGGCCCCGTTTTATTACACTCGTTGATATCCCTCACAGCTTCATGTTTATTCCTCCAGGTGACGAAAGGCCTAAACAAACAGCGTCTACGGCACAGTCTTCTGGCTCATTCCAGCGGCCGCAGACACATCTCAATAGCCGGGTTAACATACCCTTTCATCCGTCGGTTTAACAAAGGCAGACAAGTCGAGTAGGGGAGGGAATATCAGGCTTCATGCAGCTACTTGCCTGTAGGTAAACATTTACCAAAGCTTACCTTTCACTGTTAAGGAGATTAAGCCAAGGTATCTTTTCCGTTTCGACTTTTTTGAAAATGCTGTGCGATTTGCGACTCGATCTGTTACAGCGGAGACTTCCAACTTGGTCTTTAGCACCACCCCAGCCCCGCAGCCGGTCCACATTTTCCTTATAATCTACCGTCTGCATGCCTGAAGACAGGTAATCAAGAGCTTTATAATTAGCTGGTGTGCTGGTGGTAGGGCAGCACAAAAACATGCACTGACCAGGGGTGCTGGAGGAAGGGACTGAGAACACATTACACAGACTCTTTCATGTAGGTGTATTTGGTTTCAAATATCACAACCTGGCAAATGTGTTTCCATAATATCACCAATATTCACAAAAAGAACTTTATTTCAATACTTCGGGTACAACAAAACATTCCGCAATCCCTTCTCAACATATAGCTAGAGTAAAATAAATCTGGCCTCAATTAAAATCTGCTAGCTTTCAGTTTTATTTAATCAGTTTTTTTTTTCCCCCGAGCACCATCACACTGTAAATACTATCAGGACATGATAGTTCGATCTCTATACAACTGAGCAATGCGGGCTGGTGAGTGGTGACTCACATGTCAGTCTATTATACACTCCAGGGCTGACTGTATTAAACAAATGGAGCTGCCTGCAGCGGGAAGAGGGACCCAATGCTGGGGAGCAGAGGTTATTGTCTAATTTAAATCTTGGCTCACTTCCCAGAGCTGTGCAAGACTCCAATTTGTGGCTGCGGTGGCTGGCGTTCCTGAAGGGGGTGCCACTCTGCGCATGCACGGACCCCCCTCCAGAAATCTGCCCGGAATCCACAGATCAACAAGTCGGCGAAGATTAACAAGTAAGACTGCGGAAAATTTGTTTCAATTACGGGAATATACGGAGACGGACGTCCTCCCTTTTGCTTCACGAGGTTCCTGCCTTCATGGGGGAGTCGCAGTGTCTGTGGCCGGGGAAGAGAGGGGCGTGACTGATGTCTGTACCGTACATTAACTCACTGCTGGTTTGCGTTCTGCAGTACTTTTTTTTTTTTTTTTTAGTTTAAACTAAAGCCTGAAAAGTAAGAATCAAATCATGAAAACAGACGAGCGAGGTTGAGGACACTGGTCTTCCCTCATCTCCTCCTTCATCCTTTCTTCTGTAAAAGCCTTAAAAAAAAAAAAAAAGACTGAAACTGTGTTTTTTTTGCCTTTTCTCTAGCCAGGCGCACCACTAATGTATTTTGCAGCGTTTCAGTTTTTGTATAGCTGCTAATGCCTTTCGGACGAAAGGCACGGCCAGGAAAAAAGGTCGTTAATCTGTCCCGATAAAGAGCAGCCCTTGTTCCCTTTTTGGAACGCAAGGCCAAGGTAGGAGCTCCAGAATTAAGATGCGTCTCCGATTCAGATGGGTAGCCGCAGGGTGTAGATATCCCAATCCTAAACACAAAAAAAAAAAAAAATGGAGGGAAAAGAACTGCGAAAGATCAGAGCCACCTGCAAAATGCCAGTCTGAGTTATCAACGAAATCCAGCTGTGTTTTGGGGATCTTAAGAGAAGAGGATTAGCAAGGATAGCTAGGCTTTCATTATAAAGAGCGAAGGCACAGCAAATGGAAAGTGAACCATTATTACAAAATCCTTTTACTTTAAGCACATACGTCCCACAGGAAAAACATTGAGTCAGACATTTTTCACTGCTCAGTAATGGATCCTCCAGTCATATTAGATCAGATAAACCTGTCTAGCAAAGAGGCATTCCAGTGGCAGTCCAATAATTGCTGACAGGAAGGCTGCAGTCATTCTGTTGTCTTCCTATTCTGTTCCATCAGAAGGTCCATCACCATAAAAGAAGATGGTAGGCCAAAACACACGTGTTTTTGGGCTTTCTGATGCACGACTGTGGTAGTGTTTGTGAGGGTCAAGAGCAAAACTGTGCAACGTGTCGACTCATGATGCATCCCAGGTGCCAGGCAAAGGCTAATTCTGTGACAACTTGAGAAGTTTACACCTCGATTCTTCGATTTTTAAGCCCAATGCAACAGGATTGCAGCTTTGTATGCGACACTGAGCACGTTTGAAATCCCTAGTAAACTTTGAGATTTCAAGGAGGAAAAATCCTTTTCAAGAACAACATGTTTCTCCAGTGTCTAATAAATGACAATATGTAACAGCAAGAAATAACATGACAAAAGACTACAGCTTCCCTTTATGACGACACAGAAACGCAGGTCTCTTCTTGAATATGGAAAGCGGTGACACCCATCCAGAAGGCTCACCACACAGTATGCTGCTGATCTCCATTCAGCAACACGAGGCCTTAGCTTGCCCTTTCCTTTCGCTCTCCTGTGGGCAAGCAGTGAGCCTGAAATCGGAATCTCCAGCAATGCGGTTTTTCCGATGGGTCTTAATCAGAGCCCAGGGTTTCCCTAGAATGACCAACGATGCGTAACGTAGTGATAAGCAGCCAGGTTGGGGGTGTGCACACATGGTGAGGCCAACCAGCATCTCTGTAAAACCAAAGGGGGGGGAGATATACAGCTAGTGCCATCTGGTTCACCCGGAGTGTCAGATAGAGGGGCAGTTACACTGCATGGACAGGGACTGCTCATCTCTCCATTCATCCCTGTTAAGGATATCAACCTAATTAGCTCACACGACACCGACTGCGAGCCCCGTCTTTTTTCCTTCTCCACCTACTGAGAAATAACAGGCATTTCACACCATCATTAGAACAGCACAGTGAAACGAACTCAAGAGCACTCATTCAAATAATCAGGTTGTCTCCACCTATATGAGCAGGGGCACCGGAGAGTCATACACTGATTCTGTAATCAGGATCCAGCATATCACATATGGTACTATACACACGCTAGGTAATTCCTCTAATTCATCGCAGGTAGCGTGTTAAAATGTGCAATCACTGTTGCTCCTCTACAATGAGTACATTGTTGCATAAGCATTACAAAGCATCATCAGCAAGACCAAAATGAGCGTTGAAGTTGTTTTAAATTGAGCAATCACTCCTCTGTAAGACACAATAGTCCAAGGCAATTTACTGAAATCATTACCTTCAACTGTTCCACCCGATCTACGTTTACCAAAGCCATTCAATTTGACTGTATCACTCGAAAGTTAAGGGGATGCAGGAGTCACTCTGAAATTCAAATCTTTAACTCCTGATTAAAAGTCCCTTAACCTTCATGGCAGTTGCCCACCCTTGGTGTAATATACTGCAACATTCCAGCATACAGCTACAGAGCCACAACTCATACTTGTTCAGTAATATTGCTAGTCAATACGATTCATTTTGAGGTCAGTCACTAAGTCACAGACCCCAATCATGGAAATTCCTCGTGGTCGGACCTTCTGCAACCTCGAATGCTACATTAGTATTACTGGCTCTATACAAACCAGCAAACACCAACACTTTGTGAGATGATAATAATAATAATAATAATAATAATAATAATAATAAATCAATATTAATAATGGCCTAGTGAGCATTTAAAGTGCTCTTCCAGTTTTTTTTTTTTATTACATTCTAGATGTACAACACAGAGAATGCTCTACACAAAGTAGCTCTGGGGTTCATTGTAATTCCAGTCTCGCTCACCTATGCCTAAAACAAGCTCCTTCTGGTTTTAATTAAGCACTAAGGTAACTCCCAAGGGGATTGCCTCAGTTTACAGAAACACTTTGATTTATTCATTCTTTGTTATTTCGGCTTGAGGCTTGCCAGTTGGATGGCACCTTTTATGTAGAACATGTAGATGGTGTAATTGCACTATTTGTTAATTAGTTCTCGTTATAAATATGTTTTGCTGGAAATGGAAAATCCCATCTCAGCAGGCTAAATGTGAAGTTTTTTTTCCCTCTCCACAATCCCTACCTACTTGCAATTAAAGAGAAAATAATTTGCCTGGCATCAACCTTGATTACAGAGAAGCTTTGATACTGGATGAAACAAGATTTTAAACAACAGCAGCAGCACCAATCATAAAAGCTGTTTTAAAGCATTAATTGGCACTAAGATTTGCAAATACCCAAAGAGGGTCTGTCGCCATCAGCACCCACTTGTAAAGCATGCCAAATATCACATGCCTCAAGACATCCCCTAACCCTACAGAGTGCTTCATCAGTGTACCACTGAAGGGCAATTTTTGGCTTCCCATTTTTCTGGGTAACCAGACAGCAGTACTTTTCCCCAATTAAAGAAAAAAAAAAAAGTCAGATATTGTGCAGAGATATGCAGGCAGATGCAGCTGGTGAACAAATGATCTTTCATGGGCACCATACTGAAAACAAAGTCCCAGAAGATTAAAGAGTTCAAGTCACAAATAACGATAGCTGTTGATGCTGTACAGCCTAGTAGCGTTCAAACATGGCATCTGGCGCTAACAGCTGGCCTGTTTAAATGGTACATATTCATATCAGTCTTGTTTGTCTTGAAATGCCGTGTATGAGTGCAGTTAGAGACAAGAAACACCGACAAGCCACTCTTGGAAAATGGCAATTTTCGGTCAACATCTGCGCAGCTGGGTTCAATTATGGTAATTTAACTTACAATGACAAGATTTCATGAATTTTGAGAACGAATATAGTTAATGTAAATGAAACAGCACTACACTCTTCTCCCTACTTTATGGCTTAAGTTCTTCATTCAGTCATGTGCTTAATTTACTCCACACAGACATTCCTATGATATCCAAGACTGGGCTTAAATTACATTAACCGTGCATATTAAGCAAAGAACAAGCTAATATGTAGCTGGAGATTAATTTATTCAAGTTTGAGACATCCTTCTACACTGGAAAGCAAGGGAAGCGTGTTCTTGACTATTGTTCATGGCCTGTGGAGGTTGTAGTGTTTGCACTATTAACTGTAAACGGAGAGCTTGGTGACAAAGTGAAACGCAGTTGGAAAGAACAGCAAGGTCAGAGTCTTTACACGCCCTTAAAGACTTGATAGCCTGGGGTTTGTGAGGTTTTGTGTTCCCTCAGACATCCTGAACAATGGCTTTGAATCCCCCTTTTTACTCCAGCTTATGCATTAATATTAAATTAGTATTTCAAATTGAAATAATTAACATAAATTCCACAAATTACTGAAGACAGTGGCTTGGATGGACCATTACAGAAATATTACACAGATGCACGTATATACAAAGCATATTCATGTTGTATTTTTCACAAAAATGAAACACACATTATTTATAAGGACCTGTAACACTCTGTTTTGAGCACATAGCTAAAAGTACATCCCCAATGGGCAATTTATCAGGTACACTTACCGTTCAATGTAACAGCGGTGTGTGAAAAGGCTCCTCTGAATGCACAGTGCATTAATCTCTGAGGCAATTCTGGAGGCAGAAGTGGAGGCTACCCAGTGCCAGCGAGGTGCACCTGATGAAGTGGCAACTGAATGTATATTAATGGCAATAACCGAGAAATTAAGTGAAATTCTTGGGACCAGAAATTGCTGGATCATGGCCGGAATACACTGAGCTGTGGATCCCGACGCTGCAGGCAGCGTTTGAAAATTGCACAGCGCAACCTGAAAAGGTTGAATTATTTTAAATGGCATGAAAGCACTTAACGTGGCTGGATGTGGGGCAAGCCCAAAAATATGAGGGCTCCGCGATGAGGTTAGGGGCTAATGCAGCCTTCCCGAAAATATCGGAGTGCTGAAGACTCAGCCCAATGAGCTCCTCCCACTGCTGAAGGTCACAGGGGGCCCATTAAGCAGGCACAACCTTTTCATAAAGTCAGGCAGCGTATCATTATTTTCACAATGTTTCATTATAGAAGGTTAACCTCAGATAACTCCGAATGAACATTTTAATCAGCTGCCTGTAATCTTACGAATACAGTATAATCATTCCGTTTCTCTTCATCTTTATCAGGGTGTGGAGGAATGACTATTGCTTCATTAAGAGGGCTCAATTTCTGCCTGCAGGTGGAAGGTGGCATCTAGGATAAGATCCTCAAGTGAAGGTTGTGGTGATGGTCTTCAACAGGCTGGGAAACAGGATATCCAGCTTGGTTAGAAGGAACAAAATCAAAGGATTAGTTCCTGAGTCTACAGACAGGGAGCATGTTGGGGTGGGGGTGTCAATATGCCATGTCCTCAGGATGTCTCCCCCCTGCAAGCTGTCATTACCTTCTCTGTCCCTCTGCATCAGCTACACAATCTAATCCAGAGGTTCCTACAGAGTGCAAGTCTGGCTGATCTTATAATTTACCCAATATTGTGGAAAGATTAGAGCCACCTGCTAATCACTTAAACTCAAGCTAGCCAGTTGTTTCAGATGACTATGATCATAGATGTCTGAATGTTATTCGGTTTGACTGAGTAGCCCCAAGGCAGTGCATCTTTTTCAAGACACTTAAAATTACATCCAGATGTTTATGCTGAAATTACTCTCAATCTCCTGTGCTCTCAGAAATAGTTGGCTTAATAGCCAGAAATCAACAGGTGTCTCTAATCCTAGGGAGTGATTTAGTGTAACAAGGAAAACCAGATGGATTGGCTCTCTAGAATCAGAACTAGAGACCCCTGATCTTGTTTGTACATGACCTCATCCATGTTGACACCAAGGAAATAGCCGTCTGGGCATCCATCCAGCATGAGCCGCCGTGAGGCCAGGGTTTACAGTAGTGTTCGGGAGGCAGAAACAATTGCAGCCAACAGGGTCATTTTGAATCGGTAAGTCCTGGAACACTTCAGCGTACCCAGAAATGATTTTAGCCTTATTAGCCTGCCTCGAAACTGGATGGACAAATTCCTTACAAGGGATCAAAAACATATCAGCAAGGATACCTGATCTTTGGAAATGCGTCTCTCCACATTAGATCAGGTTCTGCTTATGTATGTCCGTGAGGTATAACAGGATCTGTTGACAATGCCTCATAGCGCCATAAAGCAAATTAATATTTCACTTCAGGGACACTGCTCTTCTTTATCTTCATCTAATTGTGCTTTTCCCTTGCTCCCTAGCACTATTGATACAAATACCTCTCAAGACAGTCGCTGATTAAATTTTCAAAAGCTGTCTGTTGTGTTTGTTTGCAAAATATTTCACTGAGGTTAGGCCCAAGGGGGCAGACTGTGATTTACAGTCGCAGTCTTGTTTGCATCACTGGCAGTGAGAAATCTCTCTGTACAGTTTTGGGATAAAATTAACCTTCACTGAACAGCAGGGAGCAATTTAGTATCCAACTGTTTGTCATTTAGCAGTAGCGGCTCGTAATTCTGCCTCGATTTCCTCTTCAAAGCCAACCAGAGGTGGGGCTGAGGGAGAGGTCAGTCAGAATCAGGGTAACTGTCTCAGTTTCATTTGGCATTCACTGGGAGCTTAAACACATGCACACACATATTTGACATTCAGTTATGTCTATAAGAATGTTTTTGTCCATAAAGGTTTTATATACATTCATACATACATACACACACAAGTTGATCTAGCTATCTAAATGGGGACCGTCCATTCATTTCTATGGGAAAAACCCTAATCCCAATCACGACACCCTTAACCCCTACCCAGCCCTAACCTTAACCATAAGTAACCAACCAAAATACAAGACTTTTGGCACTTTTACTTTTTTGATTGCATTCACAGATTTTTGCAAAACTGATGTTATCCAAATGGGGACCTCAAAAAATGTTCCCAAAGGTAGGGAAATTTCAGGTTTTACTACACTTTGGGGACAATTTGGTCCTCAAATGTGATCTATGCAAACACACACACACACACGCACACGTATCAGATACATACTGAAGCAATCGCTGGTAATTTTGGGAAGCTGGTGTCTTAAGCAACCACCTTCCAATTGTGTTTATGAAAGAACTAGCAAAGCAGGGAGGAAATAGGGCTCCCAGCTATGAAATGACATGCTGATATTACTTAGGCTAAGAAAGAACAAGGCTTTCTGAAGATCCTTTGTAATATCTGTGGGTGTTTTGTTATCTACTCATATGTTTCTGCATTGGTTTTCAGCGTATATCCAGAAATAAATTTTATACACACCAATAGCTTGGACTGAAAGTCATTATATTCAAGAATATTAAAAATTAAAAACATGCAAAACATCTCCAGAAGTAAGAAAATGTATGTTGGAATGACCACTGATGAACTGTGTCCATATGCAGTTAATTAAAAAAAAAAAAATTTGAGAGACATTATGTCCTACATTAACACAATTTTGGTAAAAGGATCAGCTTTTATGTTGCATTAAGTTTTCCACCACCTAGCGTGCATCTTTCAAATGCTGGCCAAATGATTAATAGCCCTGGGTTGCACACTCAAGATCTATAAAGAAAGCATCTAAATGTACTGTCTAGTTCTTAAACAATTTGTCCTTGGGGCCTGCAGAGGCTGAGGCTGTGATTGTTTTCCTTTGGCAGAAAAGGCAAGATAAACTATGCACATAAAAGTATCTTCTCAATGACATTCCAAGTTAAGATCGCCTTTTTCCATGAATCAATAAAAACACAACTAATAATATACAGGGTGTGGAACCAAATACCCTTAAAAGGTCAGCTCTTGAACAACATCAGATTGGAAAAACGATTGTGGCACAGTAACTGTATGTTGTATTATTATACTGCTTGTCCAGTGCAATCTAAACGGCATCTGAGACATTTTCCAGGAAAGACAAAGATACAACATCTGGTATACGCAACCCACAGAACACCTGAACCTTCTCTGCAGACTGTCTTCTGTGGTTCTATGGGGAACCCTGGACAGTCCACATTTTTGCTTCCTCTCAGCTCCCACCGTACCTATACCAAGTATTCGGTGTTCCTGATTGGCTGGGAGTTGGGACGGAGATAAAACGTGGACTGTCCAGGGTTCCCCGAGGACTGGGTTGGGAAACACTGTTCTACAGTACTAGATGCTCCAGAGATTCCAAAGCTAGATCGGTCATTACCCAAGACTTTTGTTAACAATGGCTGATGATATTTTAAATTGCCACAAATTAGACACCAACAATTTTAATTAGACAGTGCTTTACAGATTTACTTGATTATGTAAATTTGACCAAAACACCAGAGAAAAAAAAAACATTTTCAAGATATAAAACAAGCCACCTTGTGGAAACTTAATACTGGCCAACTGATACAATCAATTGAGCCTTACAGTGAACCAGCATGATCAAAAGATAATTTCCCTCTTTCCAAAGCATTGGAGCTCTCCTCACATTAAAACAGGTAAATCCGCAATCCTGATCACATAGCATGTGCTAACTACCTAGATGGCTGCTGCCTTTCCTCACTTATCCAGTTGGTATCTACTGCTGAGAAGAATCAAAAGACAGGAGGAAAAAAACCATGAGTTGCCTGAGCTCAAGCCCCCAAATGGAGGGATTTGATAACAATGATACCCCTATGTGGTTCAGCAATGAAGATGCCTAAGGAATGAGAAATGAAATGGACCCTTACAGAGGAGGCCAGACGTGGAGTTTGATTTAACCCTGAAGGACCATTAATTTAGGAATATAAAAGAGCATAGCATTGCAGGATCCAGCTCGAATATAGATATAACCAACATTTTAACACATTTGTTTATATACACTCATGCGCTTCTTTCCCCAAAATTACTGTTGCCTTTTGGGAGTCACAAAAACATAGTAACGTGTTACCAAAGTGCTTCAACCTTTGCGAGAGTTTAGATAGACTGCCACCTCCCATTTTCTTAGAGCCCCAACAGAGCCTTATAAATATTTACACACCTGCTGCTTTTATCTCCTCCAAAAACTCACCCTTGTCCTGAATGGCATGGGGGGGGGTACATGGATTTACTCTAATATACCCTGCTGACCAACAACCCGCTGGGTTTGGTTTTCCACTTTTTTTTTGTAATCAGTTTGGTTTTTCCATGTTTAAAAGATTTCCTCTTATTGCAAAAGATCTTTCCATGTCTCTTTTCCCAACCCCACAGTTCTTGCAAAACAAACTGTTTTTTTGTATGTTGTTTTAACCTTTGGAGAAGGTCAGCTCTTGCACAGAAATACATTCAACAGAAGTAGCTTGAAAAAGTCAGATAAGGTACGGTTGTATCTAAGGTCAAAACCCAGGATTGATTATGACATTGACTAAATTAGCAGACGTATAATTCAAAGTGCACTGGGAAAATCAACCGAATTTTAAAATGAAAGCATTCACAGCACTCATCGGTTAAATTGCAAAGACCAATTACCAGACACATTTCACTGATGGCCAGAAACCAGAACGCAGGCTTAAATGGAACCAAGCCAGGATGGGGGGAAAAAATAAAAAATCTACGCACAACTGATAGGTACTAATTAGACTTTTTATTAAGGTGAGAAACGTATTTGCTTATCATGATTCCAATAAATGAATTTAGGAACAGGTTGAAAGAGGGCAATAATAATGTATTAAACCAAGATTAAACCCTAGATATTAACATAGCTGGTGTTAAAGATTATATCAAGATAAATATCACCTCATGGGCCCAGACTGGATAAACGGTTGGAAGTTCGAATGTATAGTTGAAGAATTAGTACTTGATAATTCCTAAGAACAATCCAGTACTTTAGCAGAATGATTAATCTGAGCTATTAGAAAAATGTGTAGTCATAGCTTTGGAGGAACAAGAATCCCAAATAGGGAAAGGCCGAGGGACACAAGTAAGTCTGTGGGGCGTTATGATCTTTAGGCAGGGATGGTGATGGTCTTCTAGGGATGAGCATGAACAGTGAGGCCCTTAGTAGGGGAAGGGGGTAGAGAAAGCCTTGCACCAATCTTCAAGTCTTAACCCAAGTGTACCAAAACAAACATTTGGGATTGCAACACACTTAAAATATGGATTTATAAATAGTTCTGAAAAAACAGCCTTTATGTGAGAGTATGGTCCATTACCCCAGCAAAGGACAGACAGGACAAAAAGAGAGGAAGAGATTTCAAAATGACTCGGTTTGCCCACCCCCCCCCCCCCCCCCCACGGCAACAGCGAGCGCAGTTTCAGACTTCAGTGGAAGTCATCGTCTGTAACCGCTCCATCGCAGGATGGAGTTCGAGTCTTTACCATAAGGCCTCTCATTTTACAGGGCACAGCGCTTATTAACTCACCCATCCAGAAATGATTGACTTGTCCTTTTGAAACCACTTGATTCTCAGCAAAAACCAGTTTCTAGGGCATAGAGACTCTGTCTCTGTAATGGGTCAGTGAAGCTCACCCTGTCAGAGATACGGCAAAACAAAGCCAGGCTGAGACGGCTCATCGCGGAACACAGAATTCTTGTATATACGAGTGTCATTCCTTTTCAGCATTACACAACCTGTGGTACATTCGCTTAGATTGCTGAACACTGAACTCTTGGCTGAGCAAAGCCAAGATCAATTACACAGCTGTTTTTAAAGTCAGATATTTCATGCGCCGCGTTAAACCAAACATACGTTCACCTTTCGACTGATATCTGCAGTGGGTCAGGAAAACGCTGCCACTGCCAAACACGAGATCAACTCTCTCTGCCCGCATATCACTGCCCTGCCTTCACAGGGACATAAATTGCAGTAGATTGGAAAGACTGCATAATCATACATAATCACTTTAATTGTAAGTGTCATTAAAATTAATGATGTTTAAGAGGTCTAATAATTACAGTATAATAATTATAATTTCAGATATTCTAGATTGCAGACAGGAAATTAGTAATTAAGAAGCCATTTCAAACCAGCTAAAGCAAAATAGAGCTTTCATAATTGCCAATGGGGCTCCGATTATCAGCCTAATATTGTGCACTAGTGCACTCAATGAAAAAATATTTTTGAATAAACAAAGCTTATTTGGGGGGGACAGATGGGTTTTGGATAACTGAATAAACATTTCATAAATAATTAATTTAAAACCTTTTGTTTTTTTTATTACAAATAGAATTTTGGAGGAAGAACCACACTGTGACGGAGTGGCAGGTTAGAAGCCTCCTGGACTCCAGCGAGCAACGAAAACGGGAAAAAAAACATGCAACACAGAAGGTCTAAATTTCTGAAAGCCATTGATCTGGACAGTTTACTTTGTTCCAAGACCCAGATACCAGATAAAGTAAAAGAATTAAAAAAAAAAAAAAAAAAAAAAAGCAGTATGTACACATCCAATCTCTTGCCCTTATTTCCTGTCTGTTCGGTAAAAGAAAACTTAAACTAAAATCATAGTGGGTCAGTAACCCTTCAGCAAGATAATTTTCACTTTCTTTCCCCAAAATATAATGCTGATTCTTCATCGCATTAAACTACCAAAATCCATCATTGGTGTGATTCAACGTCACTGATCAGGAGGCTGAGCCCCACTTTAAAGCCTCTCTGTGGGTGGATTCGCAGAGATGCAGAACTTGGTGAAATGTTTAAGCAGAAAAACAGGACACCCTTAAGGGAAATGTCATCCAGTGGCAGATGACTCACGGATGGCTTCACACCTGGCTCACCAAGATGAGAGAAACTGATTGGTCATGATCACTGCCATCCTCCTCACTAACACAAACGCACAAGATACAAAAATTTCTCTTTTCCTCCCTGAAACGTAGCTGACTAAATGTTGCACCGAAGACATGCGTCCGCCCTGCCTTATATGCTATGGCACGCTGACATTGTCGATCAGGACAATATGTTGCAAGGTCAGCTGGCTGCAGTGAAAAAACAGCAGACTAGATCTGTGCCAGCGCGGCAACTACGAGTATATTGCATAGGAGGCGCAGGCATTTGAAGCAATGTCAGAAAAGGGAATCTGTACATTATCCGGCCACACAATACTACAGCTGCTGCAACGGACCGGAAACAAAAAAAAACCTAAACAACAGACCGAAATAAAGACTCCGTGTCACTCTGGAGCAAAAGCTCAACGACACACATCTGGTATTCGCTGCGACAGTCATTTACCTTTTTATTCTTATAAAAACCGACCTGCTTGAAATTGAAAAGGTGGGTGTTTGGACCCCCCGCCCCCCAAGCCCAGAGCATTCGTCCCTCTGTTTGGTTTGCCTCGTTACAACGCCGGAAAGCGCTCCGTCACAGCTTCCATAGCAACCATTATTAGCGCAGGTGGAGAGGCGTCATAAAGCTTCCTCTTACGGGAGCCGATAGGAGCTCAGCGGCAGCGCTTTATGGAAACACGATTTCCATTATAGACAGCACACGGGCTGTTTAAACAGATTGAATCGGCAGCGCGATTCACATACTGCTTGGAAAAGACACAGCGCAGTCCAGTTTGCTGTGCTCGGCGGAATTTAATATAAAAAAAACTGGAGAACAAGCTGCCCTGATCTCGGAGGAACCGGGTCACACCATCTGGCGCCGAACAATTCAAAAGTACCGCGACTGTTGAGCAAGCATCAAAAGCCCAACATAAAATACATCAGGCATTCGCTTTCTGCACCTATAAAACATAAATGAAGGGGATCCAGTTACATAAATCAAGGTTTAAAAATAACCATGCCAGCGCCTTCTGTTGGATCGCCTGCTTAAAGTCATGTTGAGTGCCTTTAGAATGTGTGCAGCCCTTTGCAATTAAATGTCACCAGCTGCGCACACTTTGGGAATACACACTGTGTTTGCAGAGTTCCTTAACCACTTCTTCCCTGCTACAAAGCACAAACACGTAGGGAAAACTTCAGGGAAGGGGGAGGGTTGTAATTCAGTATCTCTGGAACCTCTTTGTTTCCTTTCTGCTTTGTTCTAAACAATACCGTAAAAGCGCTGAAACCCCGGCACCATATAAGGCATTTTAGTGCCAGTGTAGTGCACTGTGCCATTTAGTCAGAGCCTATTAAGCCACCCAAACTGTACTCTTATTTAACTTTATGAAAGTTCTGCTTGTTCCCAATATGCCAGGGTCAGGAATCTCATGACAAAGCACATTACTATTTCAGCTGACTGTACTTAAGCCCCAGCACACGTATTTTATTATAACAGGACAGCATGTTAAGAATTAAGAGCAAGGCAGGATGACTTAATTCACTGTAATTTGAAGGTACTTTACAGTCTCCTCACAGCGACACCATCTGCGATAGCCGATACTCATGGCTCAGAATTTCTATCAAGCCTCTCAGGGCAACTAAGAGTTCAAGTATGAACATTTTTCTCTCTCTGCAGGTAAAATAAAACACACATACACCTAAAAAAAAAAAAAACCTTATAAAAAACTAGTCTTGAAATCTCATCTTTACGGGCGGTCAAACTTAGAGTGGGTGAAACACGTTGGGCTCCTTAAAATGACATCACTCTAATTAGCAAGACACTTAAATCATCAGTCTCCCTGACTGCAAAAATCTGCTAACACCAATCTAGTTGAAAGCCCTTGACTAAATACCATCTGGTGTTAATAGTTGCTACTACCACAGCTAATGAAACTGTGCATATAAAACTTGTTATATGAGAGGCACCATTAAAACACGGAGCAGCAGAACACCAGAATGTGATCTGTGTTTCATTACGGAACAGGACAGTAACGGGAAAGACATCCATGGAAGCTATACTGTTGGTTCTGGTTTCAGTGTAAATTCAGTGAACTGTACCACTGTGCAACTTCCAAAACGTCTGCATGATTATGTGGCTACCACAGAAATCCAAAACTACACACATCTGAAAAAACACCCATTGGCTACGGCAGATAAGTTTGACAGATGCAACAAAGTAACACTGCACTAGTTACTCTTTTTCAGACAGTAATGACTACAACCACTACATACACACATATACTCCATATATGAAACAGTCCCTACTGCTTTGGTTATGAGCAGAGGATAGATCAGACCGTCTTTGAAAGAAGAATTGCTTTGATTGCAAATTTTGGGCAAACAAAAGCCTGCTGAACTGGGCACGGACCCAGAACGAAAGCTCAACAAGGGCATTGGAAATAAATTGAGATTACAGCAACAGTATCTTACAGGAATGTTACAGTCAGCCTTAATGGTCCTTTTCGTCCAGAACTGTGCTCACTTCCTCGTAATCACTCAGGTTGATCCTGGAATTCAGATTACAGAAGCTTGTCCAAGCTTGTGTTCCATTCCTTCAGATTAAACGTTCATCTAGGTTAGCGCTTAATTTCTTTTGTAGTGTTTAATTCGCTCAAAGGCCTGCGTTGACATACTAACCACTGATAATAGGCAGCATCTGGATTTCTCACCAATAGCTTTTCCTTCACACTTACTTAGAAATAACGGCACGGATGTTAATTACAGAAGGTGTTGAATGCAGCAAAAAAAAAAAAAAAAATTGTTCACAATAAGTTTGATTTTGCATAGTTCTTACGAAACCTTTTTTGCCTAAGTACCCATTTTGAGAGTTTTTATATGGAATTGTGAAATCATTGACAATTGTAGGTATTGCCTACTACAGGGAGCACTCCATCTTAACAGCTGAGTTCACATTAAGCAGTCTTGCAATAAAAAAGAAAGATTGAACAGAATTGTGAAGGACTCATGGCTTGAAAATCAATAACTTAATTTGGATCATCTACTCCATTTAAGAGTATCCTCAGATGACTGTTTTAAGCATAATCCAGTCTCATACTTAATTTGACAAGAAGAGCCGCTTATGAAATTAATATACTGTTTATTTTGCTTTTTGCTCACCCAGCGAAATACACAGCAAAACTGCATAACATGGCTGATGTCCATCTGGCAGCATGTTGAAGTGTGAAACAGAGGTTAACATTTAGCGAGGGATTAGGTAGTATTCTGTAAGGCCATGCCGCACAAAGACACGCCAGATGCACCGATTTTATTTGTTCTCATTCTATCCAATTAAAACAACCCGGGCCAGATGACAGAGTAAAACCGTAAGATCTTATATTTGTCCTCTGTACTGCCTCTCGATGGGAAACACTCAAATTCCTCATGAAAAATCCACCTACACAGATCTTCCAAGCATATGACTTGATATGGGGAACCATTTGATAGGTATGACATGTTAGACGGTTCTCAGCAGGACCCCTTATCACATCTGCACTGTGGGGGTACGTGTTCTACTAGGCTGGGCAGAAGCTGTCCAACATGCAGTTCCTTCCCCCCACCCCCACACACTCACCTGCTCACCGGCAGATGGTTGACTTAGAGCTAGGAAGTAATGGCCAGAGCCTCTCTGAGCCAAAAAGCCAAAGTAGGAAACATTTGTACCCCAGGCAATTAAGGTTTTGTATCCAGGACAGTGGTTATTATGGCCCTAATGAAATGATGAATACAATGTTGCCACAACCACAATTACTAAAAGTCCAAGCAATTCCACCGCTGCCCCTCAGTAGGCCTCTTGGAAATTATAGCTGAATGTGCTTATCAGTGCATAGTCAGAGAATTGCAGCTGATTTAGGAAAATGGCTTTGTTAAGTCAACTCTAGTCATTCACACGAAAAACAACTCAGGAATTGTTCAGTTACACAATTTAGAATTCAAGCTATGCATTTTGCGATTGTTTATTTTCTCATTATAGATAAAAGAGTATCTTATGTGTACAGCCCGACAGGTCATGCACTAAAACTGCAAAAACATATATCCCCAAAATCTCCATAAAAGTAAACAGAAAGACATGTAACCTGTTTGGATTACCAAGATCCTTATTTTGCAACTGATTCCAAAAACATTTTATCTAAATACAATTCAGACATTGACCAAACCTTACAGTTACAAACTAGCATGGAAATGCTCAGCTGGATTCAAGCTGATGCAATCAATCAGAATTAGAAATGGCTAAGTGCTAAACTGTCATTAATTTAAAAACTGATTACTAGAGAAGCATCCATTAAAGCTTCACTATGCCACAACAACCTGACACCAATACTACTGCACAAAAAGTGCAACAAATGACTCTAGGCTGAAATATGGGGGCTTCCTGTTGATAATGTGACAAAACCTACACTGATTAGGTGTTGGACAAGGCTCCCTCGAGTGGTAGCGCTGGAACTGAAACAAAACAAATGATTGTATCTAAAATTGCGCTTTTCTCTCCCCCCCGGCCCCACCCCGTGAAAATAAGCGCAGGCATGCGCACCCACACAGAGAGAATTAGGAGCTTCAGATCAGTCACTGTCTTGTTATCTGAGCAGTCAGTACCTGACAGCTTTGTTCAGCAACTCCCAACTACTAATGACAAACTTTTTCACAGAAACATGAGCAGCATTTTAACAAGGCTCACTGCACTTTCAGTAACACGGGTCACGCTAAGAAACGCACCATAAGTTTTTTCTCTCTCTTCTCCCAGATCCAGCAGCATGTAACAGTAACCATTTCACACACCCTTGATTTAAACATTTACCCACAACATTCATCTCTGTTAAAGTTGCGTTATGAGACATGCAAACACAACAGCAGGTTACTGCAAACAAGACATTAAGAGTCATAAAGCACTATTTCAGCGGGAATATGGAAAGAAATTGACCCTTTCCGAGTGAGCGAGTTATCTAGCAATATCACCAAGTTGCGGGATAAAATACAAACCAAAAGTGACAGCGTACGTGTAGGGTCAGCACTGCTGCACGCTTTTAATCGCTACCGAATGACAGAACTCATTTAAAAATATTTATTACGATACTTCCGCAACATATTCATTTAAAAGACCAGAGAGGCGCTATTCAAACATCAACGTCGCGTAAACTTGAGTACAACACGAAGGAAACAATGTAACACAATGAAAGAGTAAAATCAGAAAACACTTCACCTTGTTGTAGTTGTAGTAACCCAAGCAATGGGAAAAATTCAGGTTGGATGGATCTCCGGGGATAGGATTTCCACCGGCTGACGGATAAAACCTTACATCCATGATGTTTTGGGAAGAGAAGTAGCAATTCTGGGCAACCTCACTCAGTTTAAAAAGGTATTAGGCTCGCTTTCTGTGTTTTTGCCTACTTTACAATCCACGCGTATGGAGTTGGTAAGAGAATCCCGCAATCTTTTGTCGGGACGGTGCACAGAAGAGGTACGATATAACGCGTGGGGAGGGTGTAGTATATGCAGTTTTAATCCTCTTGCAGCGGTAGCTGTTATCCAGCAATCGGTTTGAACTCAAACACTGACTGGCAGCGTTCAAAGCTTCCCTTCGATAACTCTTATCTGTATGCCAAGCCGCAGTGTTTGCCCATGCATTTAACAGCAGCTGCTATACACAAAGAAGCCACGCGACTTTCCACCACCTTCCCCAAGTTGGACACACAAGAAAAAAGATGGAAAAAAACGTATCATTCAAGAAGTCCCAGTTTCTGAAAGAGATCTGCGTCCGTCCCCATTCAACCGTCCTTTCCCTCGGAGCCCACACTTCGACCCTGGTACTTTACGCAAAGTTTGTTGCCATTATTCGCATGGACGAATATAAGTAATTAGATCCCCTTTTCCTTGCGATTTTATGTTCACCAGTATCTACATTCAGTTTTGTTTCTATTCCCGCATTAAAAAGCACAAGCGCGTAAGTAAGTCGCCCAGCTTATGCACCTTGTAGTTTTTTTTTTTTAATGCCGGAGCTCCGTGTTCCGCTACTGGCTGCTGCTCCGCCACGGAATGGATGAAGTGAAACGTGTGAATAAGCGGGACCCCTCCCAGATCGCCGCTCGCCACTCCCCGTTCAGTCAGCAGCAGCCCCGGACCAGCGCCGAGCATCTCAGGCGAAAGCGCGACGGCTTGAACTCCAGTGTTCCGATGGAAGGCAACTTATTAACTTGTTGTCCGCGGTCTTATTGCGAACCACGTTGCTTACTACAATGTTTTAGACTAGGTCGTCAATTCTTTTTCTATATAAGCATGATAGTGATGGTTTGACACTGTTCTCACAAAGAGCGCAGGAGAAAAATGTGATAAAAGGGGCTCTGTCTAACTGAAACTTGTAATTCGGATTTAAATAGGAATTCGTGTAATCCGTTGTCATATTTGACAGGCTCAGGGGTCTTCTGTCTGAATGAAATCCACATACGGTTGCTTTATCCATGCAACCTAATTTTAGTCTTTACAAATAATTTTTCTTCAGACTCTAGTCTACAGTGAATGCATTTGTATCAAATTACCGAGAAATAAACCATAATTAATTTAAATACCGTTATGAGTTACGATCATTATAAATACTTCTAATATAAAACGCACAGTCCATCAATTTTGTAAATTTAAACTTAATATAAATGTATATCCGTACCCCAAAACCAATTTTTCAAAGAATAGTATTTGCTTGGGGTTACTTGATTGCATCGCTTATGTAATTAAAATACTAGGCTATATATATAGGTCACTACAAAAGCAGACTGGATATAGACTCCCTTATTTACCGAATTCTTTGAAATCAAGAAACTTCCTATAAGTTATCGTGAAACCAGTTCGAACGAGAATTAAATGTACTTGTGAAATGGCAGATGATAATCAGAATTATCAATTACATAATATTACATTATGATAATCATTATATGGTTGTCAGGTACAACCCAGAAACAATATTATTCCTATACTAGGTAGAACCAACAGGTGGCGTAGTGATTGAAGATAAAGACTTGTAAAGTACCCTAATAGCTGCCAATTCAGGTTCCAAACTGGCTAGGAGTGTAACTAGATAAATTGTAAGATGTTTTGGAGAAAAACATCAGCCGAGTAGCCAAACGTAATGCAAACTAGATAGTGCTGTGTCAGGGTTTATTATGTAAAACTATTATATCCAATTTACAGATAGACAAAGTTAAAAAAATGAATAGCTTGTACCACGCACATATGGTTTCATGTCTTATTTCCATTGAATAAAATCTCATTTCCACCTTTCCCACACTGTACATTGTGCTTTTTAATTTCTTTTTTAACACAAAATTTTCACTCCTCTGAAAATAAGTGGGAGCACATCTTTGGGCACTTTCAGTCTCCCCCATCCTCACACAAAAGACCCCCACCTCTATTATTCAGTCTGATAGAAGCCATTAAGAAAAATTTAAGTACTAGGATCCATGTTCACACAAGCAGAGAAGAACTTAAATTATACTGTCAAGAGACAGAAGAAGCAGACGTATGTCTTGCAGTAACAAATCCACAAGCCATTCCTTCGCCCTCAGTGGGCAAATTATACACATTGCATTGCGTACACTTTAAAACCTGTACACTGTATAATCTGACTGGATTTTGGCCTGATTGCCCATAGACCATATTCAGAAGTCAATCAGTGTAAATTAATAAATGCACCCATGCCTGTCCTTCTGATTATAGATTGCTGTTCTACATAAAGTATTATTTTTGTATGTTAATGTGGTACTGTTTATTTTTCCTAGATAAGGCATGAACTTGGCTCGCATGGTAGGACTGTAACCTTGTTTCGTGTGTGTGGAGTTTCTCTCCATAGTGCATGGGTCTGCTTCAGGTAGTTCAGTGACGCGCGGGGGGGGGGGCGGGGCCGGCCGGGGCGGGGGGGGGGGGGGGGCGCGGCCCGGGCGGGCCCGGGCGGGGGGGGGGGGGGCCCCTGGGATCTCGGGGCCCAGGGCCCGGTCTGCCCTGGTGGGGCCGGCCGCCGGCAGAGC
>JAODJX010000007.1:11783478-11815571 GCA_026776945.1 Isichthys henryi | reverse complement strand
ACATGTGACCCAGGCGGGGATTCGAACCCAGGTCCCAGAGGTGTGAGGCGACAGTGCTAACCACTGCACCACCATGCTCCTTCATCTCCATTCATGTGGGTTTGTGTTGCTGAGCTGCCATGGTTCTCCCCGAAGTAGCATACAGGGTTGGCAACTCTCACACATCTGGTGTGACACTCACGCTTTCCGACTCTCACACTCACACAAGAAATCTTACGGCAAATCTACATTATACAATTTTCTTCTCCCTTTCTGGTGAGGGTATATTTCACAAAATTCCCATGTAAAATTATGATTTACCATAATCGTCACACCTTTTATGTTAACTGCAACTTAATTCCAGTACTGGAATACCTTTATTTATGCTGTGGATCCCTTCGCTAAAGCCAATTGGTCACTTTAAATACATTAAATCACATGGCATCAAGCAAGCAACCTCCAGCGCTGTACTAATAGAACTACTTCAGTACCAGGCTCTGGCTACAGCTGCAGGAGTCTGACAGGTATAAGTCAAGCTTATCAGCAGCCGCCTGAGACTGACTGACTAACTTAAACCTTTCTCTTCACTCCACGGCAATTCCATTTACATTCTAATGTCGTGTTCTGGGCACAGTGGGACTCCGCCTCCATTCTGGGAAAAGTGCCTTTTATTGGCTGAGCCATTTGGGAGTCTAACCAGACTGACAAATGGATTGAGACAAGACACATAAATTCTGGGGATTAAAGGCTCCAGGGTCACAGAGACAGGAAAGTCTCATTCTCACCGTCGCCTAATGAGCTGGGCGGGCCTTACCAACTGGCGTCATATCCGGCCGAATCCATAGGTGTGCTTAAGGAAAGGCTTGTGAAGGGAAGGCCAATGATGGGAGGTGCAGGCGTGTGACAGAAGATAGATATCGGAGGCTCTGAGTATCTGGTGACACTTGATGAGGCAACTCTGTGCCACGCTGTGTAACCGAAGTGTACACAGGCTTGTACTCCCGAGAGCACCGATCAGGGCTGGTGGCGATGCCTGGAAGAAAAGAAGTGATATGAAAGAGTGATGGGGGGGGGGGGGTTTAGCATTAAGAAAGGGGGAATCGGCACATGGCTGTGTTCTGAAAGAGGACAGCTGTCGTGCTGAAGGTCACGTAGTGTAAAAGGCTTCCACTCGTGCCCAGTCTGGGGTATGACACCTGGACCATGGACTCTATCAGGTCAGACTTCAAGAAAAAAATAAATAGATTAATGATCATAGTCAAACATAGTAGGCCAAGTACTATTCTCTTAATGCAAAGACAAAATGACTGAAATTTATTTGAAACAAATGGTCATTCATTTCATCAACGTCACATCCATCATCTGGCAAAAAAAATCGGGAATACTTCACACAGTAGGGATATATTAGCATGACGTTCCCTCAGCTAATACCTCCGCACTCCAGTCCTGGCTGCACCAGGCAGCCCCAAATGCTGACAAAAGCAATTGAAAATGCAGCAACTCTATTACAGTTGGCAATATCCCTCAGAGAAAATCACCCTGCCTCACTCACCAGCATACTCACACAGAGCACCATGTAGTCACTACATTACCATTCTATTTCTATTTTGTGAGCCTACATATTATTCTGCCCAGTTAATACACAGTAAGTAATAAAACTCTGGGATTCAGAATCAGATATAAGAAACAATAAAACCAATAATGGCACAACAGACATTGTTCGGGCCCCTTTATAGTAATGATCCAATTCACAGTATGTAAATAGTACATATGCACAGACATACAGACATACACCACACACACACACACACATATACATTTATATACTGTATTTATACACACACACACTCCCATTTTTGTGTTTGTATTCTCCACTAACCTCTCTCATTACAAAGGTAAACAGAACTGCCGCTGACTTGCAGTTTTTTGTATATGGCCCTGTTCTCTGTAAACATTAGACACTGTAGTGTGTGAAAATCCTATGGTGGCTGCTTCTGAGATGCTGGAACCACCATGTCTGGCACAAACAAATCTGGTCTCCTATAACATACATGTCTGTGTGTGTGTGTGTGTGTGTGTGTGTGTGTGTATAATGTGGGCATATACAGTGACTGCTTCATTAGATATACCTGCTGAATATCATATTTATATATACCATATATGCGTACATGCAGTGATAACATTGTGACTGCAATGCACCAATTGATAACTATACACAAAAGGAGAATAAGCTTTATTTAGCTAGTATAACTGTCAACAATGCAGTGTCTCAAATCCTTCTGCTGTATATTTGACCGGCTTGATCCTCCAACCCACATTAGATGTGTTTCTTTGACACAGAAATAAATTAAAGAGTCAGTAAGGTGGATTCTATTTACTAAGTTTTCCTGCTCCTCTCTGTCCCCGAACAGAAATGTTCATATACACAACTTCAAAGGCTAGTTATTTTGCTTGGATTTATATAACCGCTATGTAATAACCTTTGCTTGGCGAATTCTGATGTTTTGTGCTTGAAAGTCATAAATATGTATGCGTGGATGCTGCTGAAGTATTCACAGAGAAGATTGCACATTTTTAGATGTGAAATGAGCCGGACCATGGGCTGATTGGTCAAAGACTCAGAGAAAGCTCCCTATTGGTTTAGATAATCTGTGAGTTTTACCTTGTGCTGTTTAATGAGATCAGGAACATTTGTGGTTTATATTAGGTGGTAAAGGTAATTTTAATTTACTCAACATCTACTATACTGGAATAATATAACAAGGAATATGCTGGTGAACAGCACAGTTCAATGATTGCTTCTTGGCGTATTTTTTAAGCATCTCCTTCTGCGAGAGGTTAATTTATCAGCTGTCTCGTCAATAATATGAATTAAATAGAAGATTCGAAGGAGATATATCCTATGCTGACTATCATCACAATGTCAACATTTAACATATTTTTTTCTCACTGGACTGAAAAATTCAACCACACCTCCATACCTTCAGGGGACTGGGACCACATAAATGCAATGGTCAGGTGATGGGTGAACCTTAAATTTTGTAAACTTAGATTGCTAAAGAAGTCTATAGTGAAATGTATTACCGTGTTATTCTGCAACATGGCCCTATAGCTATTAAGCGGTACTGAAAAACAATCAAAATTACATAAAATTGTGGAGGTCTCCATTTACATTTCAAATGGACACTGGTAGGCGATTTAGTGTCTCTGAGGTCCCTGCACTGTGTGTAAATGCTTCATTCAGAATGTATTCTGCTGTAACTTTAAAACCACACTCACACATTTCAAAGTTTTGTATTCTAAAACGATAATATAATTCTGCACCTCATCTAAAATTCTGTATCAGCAAATGCCTGGTGCAGTTCTTGACAGTTACATATTTTTGGGGGCTTGACCTTATTCCTGATATTTTGGTAACTTTTCTATAATAGTACGACAAATAGAGTGTATAAATGAGTGTGGTATTTAACACTGTGACACGGGCACTGGAACACAGCCAGCTACTGGAAATACCAAGAGGCTACTGGACTAGAGCCAAAAGCCAGTTAGCGGCTGTGTCTCCATCACTCACAGCAACGCAGACCTAGCTCCCCCCAGATCCGTAAGCTCACACAGGGGCTGGATTTTACTCCTCACTGGACAGCTGCCCACAATATTCCTATGTTTTTTTCCCCGCCATTAATTTAGCATCGGATCTGCAAGAACTCCACAAAGGCAGTAGATAAGCACTCCACCTGGACACCTCCTACAAAGTGGGCCGCTGTCTTTACGCACTGCAGATTACACGGTAAGTCTTGCGGCTTCTGCTGAGTTGTAGTCATTCAGCACCTAAACAGCATTACACTGGCTCTCTGCAAACACAAAAACAGCTACGACAATACATCACACATAGGGGGCCTGAGATACAGACTTCAACTGTTCTGTCTTTCGTATTGTAGAGCCTGGGATGTATAAGATTTAAGAAGAAATCTAAATACAAATCAGAAACAACAGAAGAGCAAATTTCTGTAGCCTTAGTGAGTTTTGGAAATTGAAAGTTCTTCACTGGAGTGAGTTGTAGGTCCCACTAACATATGATGAGGAAGTATAAGTTTTGGTCATTGGCGGCCTCGTCTTAAATACATAAAAAATGGACTGAATTTTGGAAATTTGCTCTTCAAATGCAAACTGCACATGCAGTTAAAAAAATTCTTAAGGCGATTTGTCTGGGTCAGTAGTATATATTTGTTCATACAAAATAGACAAGAATATTTTCTGCTCACCATAAAGTTTCTAATATCTTGCTGGATGGCTATATGAACACCACTTTAGCTGCAAAACCTTACCTCAGGGCCACAAGAGCCATTTCATGTATTTGTTAAATTTAGTTATTTTAATGATTTAAATGACTCAAAGAGTTATTGATCAGCCAATCAAAATGGAGTAGTAAACCTGACTGCATGGCTAGGTGCTTGATCTTTCAACACCTGTGGCAATGGGTCTGAATGAAACACCTGAATTCAATGATTAAGAGGTGTGTCCCAATACTTTTGTCCATATAGCATACATCGGGGTGTTGGACAGTTGAACCAATGCTGGGGTGACTATAGTAGCCACTTTGAAATGGCTAAGCTGACACATTTTAACAGACATAATATCGTACTTTTACACCAACATGGAGACCTTTGAAACTTCATTTTCTTTGACTGCCTAAGATGTTTGCGCAGCACTGCAGGTGGCAGGACACTTAAGTTAGTTGTCTCCGGCAGTTATAACTGACCATTTATCTAGCACATTCAAACACATCTGTACAATCCACAAGCTATTTCTCCTGCCTCCAGTTTTAGTATACTAACTAGTTACATATCCCCATCGGATCGCACCCTGATGGACGGTTAAAGCGTTTACTTGGAACCTGTCCTAAATGTGCGCTTTTACACATCATATTACAGGAGACAGTTGCAGGCTGTCCTAGTTTTGAAAATTCACCTGGGATGAGCTAGTGACAGGGGAAACAGGGGCTTTCATCAGTCTCATTAATGCCTGAAACCAACCAGAAACCGCTCCTGTGACGTTACATATGTAGCAGAATGTTACCTTCTAGGTGAATGCAGAATAAAAGCATCCATCTAGTTAACACAATAACCAGCACTGATCAGGAATAATGAAAGATAGAGGCACAATTCTGCAATTATAATGTAACTCTAAATCCATGTAATCGAATGTGAGAGTATAAATCATGCTATTATGTACATGTTATTCTGTACAATCTATTTTGCATATATTACGATATACTTTCACTAAGTCATTAAGCACGAATCTGAATTTGGCTTGCATGCTTTCATAGATTTTCTTCATGAGTTAATGCATGCTTTATCGTGTGTTCTTGCAAACTGTACAAATCGGAAGGCCAGCTTCAGCATTCCGGGCACATTAGCGGCAGCGCTACCACGTTTCCGTTACATCCCATTTGTCATTGTTAAAGCCCATCAGCAGAGCTGCGACACATAGCTCTTCTGTTTACCCTTAATCCGAGCTTTGTAATTCGAAGAAAGGGCCCGTATCATTTAAACTGATGGAAGGGATTTGAAAGGAGAGGGTCAGGGAAGGAGGCGGGGACAAAAAAGGAAAAAAGAGGGGAAGAGCTCACTGCAGACACTCAATTTACTCTCAAACAGAGTTGCAGTTATTGAAAATGATAACAGTACAGAGGGCAGGGAGAGCTTTGGATCATTGTATACAGACATGTGTTTCTCTGGAACTGACAATAATTGCCATTTTTCCTCCCATTCCTATCTGCTTGGCATCAATCCTTGCTGCAGCGTTGTCACACGTGTCAAATGCTAGCAGAAGGCATGCTACAAGGCTGGAGAACAAACCACCAGGCTCCAGCGAGAATAAGGCAGGATATTACACCGGGGGCACACGGGAGGGGGGGGGGGACAAGTGAAAAGCCTCGATTCATGGTAACTGCAATATATTTCTATAAGCACTGGGAGAGAGAGATGTGATACGAGGCTGATTTTGGCAGCACAATTCAACAGAAAGGCAGATGAATTGTATTTTAGTGTCTAATCATTCATGTATGCCCAGAGAGGGCCAGTGAACTGCAACATCAGAGCAAGTTAATTTCAAAAGTTGCCGCGAAGAACGTTGCAAGCAATGTGCCGATTTGAATGCCAGTGATACTACCATAGTAACACAAAAAAAGGTGAGATGACTATCTAGGCAACGGTCCTGATATTGTGCATCTAAGTCAGAAACACATATCACTTTGGATTTTGAAACTGTTTGTAACTTCAAGATAAAAATACTGTTGAGGGAGAAAACGTTATTTCGCCGAGTGAAATAGGTGCAGGCAATCTGCCTTGAGAGTGGAGAAGACAGTGGTGTTTTATAATGGAAGAAATTCAATGTGACATGTCGGGAATGAATTGTTCAGTCAACCAGAAATATCCCTTGTTCTAATGGCCTGGGATATTCCATGGTGTGTTTTTGCTCTCTCTCTCTTTCTCTCTCTCTTTGTGTGAGAAATGGACAGACAGGAGGAAAGACAATGTTCATATAACCAAATCTTTACATAAATCTTATTTTAACCTCAAACGCCATTAGTTGTGTGCAACAAAACATTTCTTTAACACAGTATGAATTTAATCAAAGGATGACAAATGCAATTCAGGTCAATCTGAAATTAAAGTCATACAATGCAGTTTTGGCTAGAAACCTAAATAATCCACAAAGGAGATTTTTGTCTGGATGTTCTAATACCCTATGGCACCAGTCAGTTAATTCTCTCAAAGTCTTTTGATAAAAGACTCCCTACAAATTGCACAGCATGGTCTACCAATTACTCGGCAGCCATAGAAATATTCGGTCCATGACCAATGAGGTTCTCCAAATCCATTAGTCCATATCCCTGTACCTCACAGTCCTTCTTTTGTGTCTTACGGACACCATGAGATTTTGAATTCATTCAGCTTTACCTTGGATAAGTCTGGCCACCATATATATGTTCAGCAAGGCAATAAGCAGAAAATGGAATGCTTTTTGACAGGACTATGGAGGTTGGAGATCGGCAATCCTAGAATCTTAATAGAATGATCTTCATGAATATTTGAGAGATAAGAAGATTAAGCTAAATACTGCCAATGCAAGGAAATACCAGACACTACTATTATATATTATTTACTTCAGTGATGTTCTTCCGTTACGAAGGTAAAACCTTTTCCTGATAGCCAGAGTTTACAGCAAGTTATATATCAATTTTGAAATAAAACACATTGAGGCTTATCATGATTAAATGTTAAACGCAGCAAATGTAATAAATGGAAGCATTCAAATAAAAAGGATATCAACACGTAGAATGTATGCATAAAATATATAAAGTCATCATATCAGGAATGCTCAAGACAGCATCATGTAAAAATATTACATCTTACAACATTCTTTGTTTAATGTTTTTTCCCCATATATTTTAGCAATCCCAGCCCCTTGTCTATGGGTTTTTTCTCTTCTTTTCTTTAAGAGGACACAGCACCTCCGGGCTTTCGCTGGTGAATGGCTGAGGGGATCCATATTGAGATGCCTGCAAGTAGTGCATGCAATGTTTAACCTGGAATGAGATCATGTTCTTGGGCTCAAAAGGCATTTTCTCTGCAGTTATGCTTGTCCATTTTTTTTTTTCGCAACAAGTACCTTCTGAAACACTATAAAATACATTCAGCTCTTGCAGCTCAGTAACGTAATTTTTCATACATTATGGAAAAAGTTCTACAGCGGGGTGGTTCCTATGAATTCCGGCCCATGAATAAGGCAGCCTTACACAGTAACCCACATTGTTAGAGCAGTTTACGGCACAACTCTCTCTGTTTAAATGACCAAAACTCACATGCAGTGTTAACTGCGATCTGATACCCTTTGCTGCATTAACATCAAACATCAGGACAATGTCCAACCAAGCTGACAAAAGAAGCAGCCCCCCTTTCCCGACGGCGCTCTCATACAAAAACATTACAACGCCACACCATTAACTCAGTCAAATCTCCAGCGCCTTAGAAATTCATGCATAAATCCGACACATTTGTTCCCATGGCAACATTTCACCATGTCATTCATATGTCAAGCTGCATCAGGGGAGATGAAGTCTATTGTTTCAGGTCAGACAGGCTCCTGTGCGCCAGTGAGCTTCCAGTGCTGGCCCTCTCTCTGCCTTCAGAGAGCAAGGTCTTTCACATCACTCCCGTTTCCCCTTTAACGCACATTTGACTGGTTTTTCAACACTAATCACACAACAAAAACAGCGTCTAGGAGGAAAAGACGGAGGCCCAAGTGCACGGGCTGGGCTATTTTCCCTTCAAAAGGAGGGATTAGGAAAAATTCAGAGACAGTTCTTTCATATCACACCTCAGAGATTTTCTTTTTTTACTATCAGAAAAGGGAGGTGGGGCTGGAGGAGGGACGGAGGGAGAGTTGAAGGGCAGGGGGAGGGGGGTAAGTCTTACCATGGTGTCAGCATTTTAGACTTGCTTGTCAAGATGAGTTGTACAATCTCACCCTGAAAGTGACAATTCTCCCCAGCAATAATCACAAACAAAGCTTAACATTTAATTACACCTGGGAATATCTAAATAACCCCCCCCCCCCCACAGCTTCTGTTGACTCAATGGAAAATTGCGTTATCTTTGAGTGTGCTCAGTTGAAACGTTAGCGGGACAAAAACAGAGGAGTCAGCTCACATTCACAAAATCGCAGGAGGGAGGTGATGAATTCACACGACAGAAAGTCGAGTTTTATTGAGATGCGCTTTATTTTTTTTTTATGCCTTTGCATTTTTGTATAAAACATCTCCCAAATGCAGAAGGGACATATGAAAGGAAGGCCGTGTTTTATGACCCCCGCCTGCCAGGACTCACATCTGAATAAGCAAGGTGAGCCTTTTTTAAGGGTAATGGACTCGTTCATGTTGCATGTTTAGCATTGGGCTCCAAAGAGCCATTAAATTTAGAACAGCCACATGGAGATATAATCCGGGCAGGAAATGAACTGGCACGATGATGCACGGCACCGGATGGCACCGAGCTACCAACGGACCGGCTGTCGTTCTGTTTGCCCCTCTGACTGACGTTGAGAGAAAGAAGGGGGAAAAAAAACTGCTTTGGAACGACAAAGTGAGATGTAAGCGACACAAGGCGGGTAATCCTGCTCTGACGGACGCCGACCGTCCTGTGATTAGCGCAATTCGGTGTCGTGGGATGTACTAGGGTGAAGAGTGGTATACATCTCTGTATGTGATCCTGCCTCTGATACTGTATGGGAATGAATGCTGTATCAGGACAGGCCTTATCGCACTGACAGACACACACCACGGCAGAATTTTAAACACTGTTTTGCCGATGCTATCTGCTTCTTTTATAATCCAAATACAGCTATATGACATTATTACTGTATACTGGAATTCCTTTGTCATTATTGGACACAACAAAACTTGTCAGATAAGCTTGAGAAAATGGTAAAATTCCCAGGGACCCAGGTTCTGCTTAGCTATCTGTTACATGCAAACAAACATTTTATACAAGAGCAGCGATATAAAAAGCTATGGGAATGTTCTGGCTAATTTTCTTTTGTGCCAACTGCCTCTGTCACAGTAATGGACCAGCTACAGAGGCCTTTGCCTGTACAGCGGTCGTAATCTGCATGAAATCTGTGTTTTCCTTCCACTGTCTCTAAATCAAACAGAAACCAACGAAATCCAATTGCCACAAAGTCTTGAAATATTTTTGCTCCTTTCATAACTCATCTGCCACACGCCGGTATAAATCACTGACATTTCTGGTTGTGTCGCTAAACGATTCCGCTAATGCTTCCTGATGCAAATTTTATGTAATACCTCACTGTCTGAATGAGCCCCTTCCACCCTGATGAGACTGCGGCCCTTCAGAAATGCAGATCCTCTGTTCTCAGACAACATGTTCTGAATGATTATGTAAATACGTTCAAATTCAGAAATATTACGGCCTCAGTTTGATTATCCATTCAGCCACTGATTTGCCGGCATCCTGCTTATTTGCTTTCATCTGAATCCATGGTCGTCTGTTTCACCAGCTTTTCTTTGCCCTGAAAATGCTTGTGTTGCCCTTATATTTGCATACATTAAGGCATTGATGATGTTAAAGAAAGCAGACTGTACACTTAAACACAGTATTCACCAGTTTATGCAAATCACACTCTAGTATATCACTCCTTGTCTTACACACACAGCTTGTACGATCATGTATCTAACTCACCACACATGTCTACATCTGACATACATGTCAATGTCCCATCAGCCATTCCAAAGTGCCCAACACAGGTGATATCTTGTGGGTAAATCACAGTGTGCATAGCATGAGAAAGTCCGCGAACAATCATAAGAGCTGCAGTGGGATAAATCTCTCTGCCTCACGGTCCCGTAATCTGGCAGCACGTAAAGCCGTCAGGAATTCAGACTGCAGACTTATCTCTGCCAGCAATCTGTACAACGCCTGTTTCTTTTTTCCCAACCTTTTGAAAAGAATCAATATCCATCATGGGGAGGGTGGCAGCAAACTATTTACTTCACAAAATAGTCTATACAAGCTTATCAGCAATGTGGTAAATACAAACTACTCACCCAACTGAAATTCAGAGGCTTCACAACAACGGCTTACATGTGCAAAGGATGATCTGATATTAAGGGAAAATTGCTCAGTGGTTATTTTTGACATCCTTAGCATAGAAGCCAGAAGAAATGAAACCGCGGCTGAAGATTTCTTCCTCAGCCAATACTTTTGAGCAAATCTAGACAACACTGAAATGATTAACTCAGCCCCAGGAGCTGGAAGCCAAATAATTGAGAACTTTATTTTGTGTATTGAAAATGAAACAGCATTTCGCAGTTATATAATAATATACAAGCTGGTAGCCTTGGAAACGGAGGGGAATGGGAGAGTTGCTGCATTGACATTGGTTTTTAGAAACCCAGCTGAATACATGGGGGGGGGGAATCAATCAAAAATTCTCTTTCATATTCAACATCTGTTATACAACACTGTGCATAGTTGTTTAACAAGGCACAATGAATAACACTGTATTACATTTAGGAAAATAATAAAACATGGTTTCTCTGCCTCTCTAGATGAACTGCAGTGACATTTGGATCATTGTACCTATCAAACTGAATAGATATCTCCGTAAACAAGTAAGGGAGCAATACACTTATATGAAAACAGTGAAACATGCTGGCTCTGATCAAGAGTTATTAAAAGACGAAAAAGATTGAATTAATAATGTATTCGGACCCAGGATGGGAGTGATGGAAAACACTGAGTTGGTTTCAGATGTGAACAATCCTTTCCAGGCATGAAAAGAAAGGATGGTATGGAAACAGAGTCACGATAAGCGCCTGCCACTTTCAGGACTAATGAGGCATTAATGAAAGGTGCAGGATACTCACACTTTGAAGTATTTGGTCAGCAAAGCACAATAAAGACGGCAACAATAGACTGAGCATCAATGTCTGTTCAGTTATCATTCACTCTGAAACTGCAGAGTGGTGCTCCAAAGGGGGGGGGGCAATTTACTATACTCATAGCTGTTTCTTTTTTAAAAAAAAAAATGTATCCTCAGCAATAAGGTGGCAAGTTGATCAGACAGAATCAGTTCAATTCAAAGCAAACCTACATTTATTACCCCACAAGGGCCCTGAAAATCTGACATGACATATGACAGAGTAAAGCTGTCAGGGTTAGATAATGCAAAGAAAGACAATACGTGACAATTTTACAACTAGGAAGTTTGATGAGTTATATCGTCGATGTCCTATGAAAAACACATATCTCCGAAAATGCATTATTTCAGTAGCGTGAAAAAAAATGCATTTTCTCAGAGAGTACTTTGCAATATAAACCTAAAACAATATTATAGGACACCCTTAGTACCACAAACAGAAACCTATGAAATAAGTGAATGGTTGAACATTTTAAATAGTTGTCAGTTGTCAGGCAAATATGTTAATATTAACAACATACAAACTAATCTCCCTTTACCCTCACAGATAACAATGATGTTAGTTAGCTAGCTATCTACCTATCCAACCCATTCATATTAAGCTATTAAAATTACTGATATAAAGCAAGCCATGCAAATGACTATCATGAATGCAAATCAGTACAAACTTAGATACTAATGGAAATTTTTTTTTTCAGAGGTCGCAGGGGGGTGCAGTGGTTAGCACTGTTGCCTCACACCAGGGTTCTGTGTGTGGAGTTGACGTGTTCTCCTCGTGTCATTGTGGGGTTTTCTCAGGATACCCTGCCACCCCCACCCCCCCCCCAAAGTCCAAATACATGCTGAGGTTGATTGGAGTTACCAAATTGCCTGAAGGTGTGTACATGTGTGCCCGTGCCCGGAGATGGGTTGGTGCTCCATCCTGGGTTGTTCCCTGCCTTGTGCCCATAAGCTTCAGACTCACCACAACCCTGAATAGGACAAGTGGTTACAGAAGATGGATAGATGACTATATAAAACACCGTATCATGGTTCTGTTAGATGTCAGATGCTGTCACTCGACAAAGGTGTCATTCACCACTGTGTTTGTTTGTTTGTTTGTTCACACTATCCAGTGTAACTGTGGGAAGTATTTAAAATCTTTTACTTGTGGTACCTGGCTTCCACCACATTGATCATAGCCACAATGTGCACAAGTCTGTTTGTAGGTGAACAACTTATAAAATGTTGGTTGGAGCAAGTAATCAGTAATCAAGTGAGGCGGATGAGCTGTTTACTAAGTTGCTAAGTTGTCTAGTCATCAGGCCAAAAGGCACAGTGCACCATGGAAAAAACAAACAGGTATAATACCCTCTCAGCCATCAGGTCCAAAAAGGATCATAGACGGGGTGGGAGGGGGACACTTTGAGACTCCTCTCTGTCTGCCATTCAACTGTTGGGTCTCACACATCCTCCGAGAGTAAATGGATTTCAGAAATCAAAGCTGATTCCAGGAGGATCTACATCTATTTAGAATGATTGGAATTTGAAGACCCTTCTCCAAGGAGCTTTACTTTTTATGTGTGTGCCATTACACTAGCAACTGCCTTGCTCTCCACTATACACCAGACAATTAAAATGCTACAATTTGCTCCTAATGTCTGAGTATGGTGATATAAATAAATAAACACTGCTAGCTAGTGATAATACATTCAGGCAAGGTGAAAGCCATTTGCTAACTGAAATTGAAGACTTATTTCCAGTGCGCCATATTAGCCCATTCCATATATATGGCTTTCTCCTCACACACATAATACAAAGCACCTTACCCCAAGATTACTTGTTGTTCAGAAAATAGGTGCCCTGATTGCTGCCTGATTGAATCAACGAGTCCATTGAGGCTACATTTATTGTGTTTCTTTAAATGGGTCTGATGGAGGGAAAAGTATTAGAAACAGATAAAAATTGAAAGGATTCAATCATATGTTTTTCATATACAAGGCAGCTTTTGCTAGCTTCAGGACAGTGATATGTAATAGAGAAATATTGTCAGAAAGAATACGTTATAGAAAATAATCAGACGGCTGCCAGAGCCAGTCTAATATGCAATTGTAATTTCATCCATGGAAACATTCCTAATGAAAAGCACAGATTATTAAGTAGACCGGCATCATCTTACAGCTCTTTAGCGTCGTACAACTCAAGGATCAATGTGCCTTGTTCTACACAAAGTAACACACTGTGTGTTTTTATCTTTTAATAAATGTCCCTTTTAGCCAACCCCACAAAGAAGTACACATTGATGCTGGTGTTTATGTTTGTCACGGGTCTGGGAGCACTGGTTTAACTTTGCTTGTCTCGCTAATGCACTGTGACAATATGCACAAGTGATGTCCAGACCACCCCCACCCCTCCCACACAGCAAACGCCCTCCTCCCAGTAATACAGCCTAAGGCATACTGTGATAAATTAATCACTGCTTTTTGTCCAATATATTGCACCATTGAAAGAGACTCCACAATTAATCAGAATTTCTTCTCTGTCGATATGAAACAGTAAATCAAGAAAATCTATACAAACATAATACACATGAAATAAATACCACAATAACAACTGGTAAAAATCTACTTCTGATGCCATCCTTGCATTTAAGTGGCAAGATAATGCTAATAAAGTCACTAATGTATTATATTAATTAGTAATGACACTGTCAGGGGAATTGACAGATTTGAAGTTTAACATTTCCATTGCAAATGGAATTTTGCAGAACCCAAGAAGGCAGAATGACTTTGCCTAAGAAAACTGTGTGATATCTTTATGTAAATCAATTCTGTGTCAGGAATTTATGGAGACGGTTAAGTTTATGAGGAAGTTCTTCACCAGCTACCTAAGATTTTGTATATAGGAAATGCACCAAAGTCTGGGTTCAGACCATCTGTGTTTCTATGGTGAATGACGACTAGATAGCTAATGAAGGGCTGTCGGTTGGATTCAGAGTGTCAGAGAATGGAGAGCTCTGGAGGAAGACGAGTCTTAGAAGATACACACCCCTCGTTATCTGAGTCCAAAATATGACTGACAGCGATCTTTTGGACAGCAGAAGCTTAAACAGTCGCCCTGCAGAATTACCGGCAGTGTCGGAGACAAAAAAATAGCAATAAAGTCCAGGAAAAAAAATCTCATCTTTATTGTTCATTAACATGATCGTAGAATCAAATTTTGAGAGAAATGTAGCCTTTCATCGAGACACATTTATTCAAAGAAAATAAATCCTCACAAAAATTAAACTTTTTTTTTCCTGAAATCACATATCACAGTTACTAAAAAATGCTCATGAACGAAGTATGTTCAGATTGGTATTCACATGCACATCGGCATTTTTAGGAACTTGCATGATTTCCTGTTCCACCAGGGTATCAGTCTGAGGTACCACACAGCGATTCACTTCTCACCCATCAACATGGGTAAGAGCAGAGAATAAAGAAATTAAATGAGACCAAAGATTGTTGACCTACATGAATAAGGCAATGGCCATAACAAATGCTGCATGCTGAAAAATCATCATTTCCACCATTACAGCAATAACCAAGAAGTCTCAGACAACTGTAGCTATGATCATTCTGTCTGGAAGAAGATGCAAGCTTGTCATGCCTCAATGCACAGTGAGTAAGATGGTTCAAGAGGCAAAATCTTCTCCAAGGATCAGAGTTGACAATAGATGCTGTTGGTTGCTTCCTGCAGTTACCAAGTCTCCAGACCTCCAATTAGATGCCACCTCCATGCCAACAATCCATTTGGCAGGCGTGTCAGAGGAAACCTCTGAAAGACAACAAAAACCCACAAATGTAATTTGTGAGTCCACGGTCTACTAAACTTTGCTGAAATTTTGTGGTCAGATGAAACAAAAATGAGCTTTACCACAAAAAACAGAAGCAGACTTAAGAAACTAACCTTAGCCACAATGTGAAGCAGAGGGGTGGGATCTGTGAATAATTATGACATCTGAATAGTCATCATATGTGTGTTTAAAGAAAAAGCTTGTTTGTGGGAATTACTTTTCTTGAAATAAATTCACTTCAGTGAAAGGTCCGATTTCTCTCATAATTTGAATGTAAGATAAAGCTAGTGAACAATTAAGGTATTTTTTAACAACCTGTTTTAACATTTTGCAAAGGTTGCCAATAATTCTGGAGGGCACTGTATTGTTAGTTTAAACAGAAAAATAGTAATGCACTCCCAGCCCATCACAAAATCTCAACAGTAATTATCAATATCAACAGTGCCCCAAAAATATCTGTATGGTATGAGAGATTAACAACCACAATTTCTTGATGAACTCACTGTGGAATTCAGTGACACTGAACAGTTTCAGGTACAAAATTCACTTTTCTTCTATACTGCAACAAACATGTATTGTAAAGTAATCAATGAACATGTCAAATAATGAATACAAACAACACTTGAAACATAAAAAAATAGGAAAAAAATATTACTTTTGAGGTACATAATATAGGAGGGAAATATATATGCATTGCCATGTTCTTTTGTTTTTCCACCTCTCTCTATACATTTCATTTTATAAAATTTGGGCTTCCCCAGACCTTTTAGGGTCATACATTTTCTTCAGATTCCACATTCACTAAAGACATTTTCACTTAATAATGTGCGGTAGGTTACAGTTATAATGTACAACACATTTAAAGAACAGGAGCATGCAGTCCTAGAAGCAGAGATATGACTGCAGCAGACCTGCGTCGTTCATGAACGATTCCTTCTCTTTGCAGTGGATGAAAAGATCTAGTCCGCTGAGCTGAACCGTTCACTGAACCGATCAGCGATCCAGATCATGTAAGTGTATCTGCGATCCACTCGCTTTCGCCACCCACTGGTGTAAGGACAAGCAAGGCCAGCATGACTAACGTAATGTAATTAAAGTATATGATATAATGAAATATAAATTGTAGCGAATAAAAAAAAATCATATTTATAATCATACATAAATGTATAATTAAGAAACCCCCCTAGGGGAACCCACTCCCTGGAGCAAACAAAAAAACCAAACGTATATATGCAAACGGGAAGTGCCAAAAATTAACAAATGAACGAACATATCGATTCACATGAAGGACCTTAAATTTCCATCTAGACTAACATCTATGTCCCCTTCCGCAGACTAGGGTGCTATGTAAACTTTTTTGTGGGCATTTCCAGGCGAGAGTGCAAAGAAAGAATATTGGGAGAATGACGATTCGAGGAGCAATAGATACCTGAATTTGCTTATTATTATTATTATTATTATTATTATTATTATTATTATTATTATTATTATTATTATTATTATTATTATTATTGTTGTTTTTGGATAAAGTAAGCAATAAAGTTTTTTTATTTGGTGAAACCCTGCTCTCCGCTGCCTTTATTACCACAATATATATATAATCCCCTCGAGGATGTATTTTCATCTATAAATACCGCGGGTGCTTTTGTTTCCCTTTCAGAACCTATAAAACTGCACACCACATTCTCTGTGATTTCACTCTTAATTTGTTTCAAATCTTATGTTGAACTTCAGATCACCCCAGTGTTGGGAAGGCCACTTTATATAAATAAACTGCTTTAAAAAATGAATTCCAGTTACTTTCATGGGAGTTGAAAATAAAGCTGTACATTGTGTGCGTGTGTGTGTGTGTGCATATTATGTTTATATTACATTGTGGGGACCAAATGTACCCCACAGTACAAGGATACACACATTAACTAACCTTGTTGTCCAAACATGCGGCTGCCTTGATTCAGGCTATGGTTATGGTCGATATGGTTGGGGATATGTTCACCTATAAAAATCATATTTCACGTTTGCCTCCTGATTGCTACTAAACAGGCAGGTAAAATCACGTGTTTGGGATTTTGGTGTGTGTCTGTGGTCCATGTTATTCAGTCGCATGTAATTTTCACAAATCGATTACACAGTGCTTACTGACACAATTCCATCAGCTCACCAAAGGCCTGAATACAATGGATGGCATTTTATACTTTACAGCTGTACTGATAACTGATGTGGGGGCATTTAATTAAAATTTTCTGTGAACCCCATTCATTACACAGCTATAGAATGTAGAGATACCGCCAAAATTATTTCACATAGATAAAATAAAGAGTGTTTCAAAATCAATGGAGTCTATATGAGGCAATTTGGAATATATTACCAGATGGTTTAATAGTTTGAACCCTTCTCTGAACTGGCATTTGCTGAGAGATTAAGCAATTCCGTAATTAGTTCCACATTTATAAACTCGTAATGACATTTAGGGTTTTAACATATGCAGAGTATTTTTTTTTGCAGTTCAGATCATTGTCATGACTGGTATTATTTAAACCTTCAAGACACACTGTCTTTAACATGGATATTTTTTTGGTTGAATACTAATAAATCTGTACACACCCCTCTTATATCAAATAAGTTAATATTTACAAATCGTGAAGGTATATCTGGAAAATCACAGCGCAAGTACCAAAGTAAAACATTTGCAGCTACAGGAAGAACGTGGTGACCCCCCCCCCCCCGCCACACACACACACACAGACATTCAAGGCTCCTGTCCCTAATCCTTTATATGAGGTTTGCATGTTCTCCCTGTGTTAACTCCTATGTCGAAAAATATGCAGTTAGGAGAACTTAAGTCTCTCAATTGTGGGTTTGTATGTCTGCCCCATAATGGAAACAAATTCAGTCCCAGGATACTTGCTATTGCTTTGTATCCAGTCCTTCCCAGGATCTAGGACAGGGGTGGGCAATCTTATCTGCAAAGGACTGGTGTTTATGCAGGTTTTTGGGATAACTTTTAGGTCAGCTATTCAAACCCAGGTGTGAGGACTCTTCAGCCAATCAGTCCTCTAATTAGTAATCTAATTAGGGAATTGCACCGAAAACCTGCACAAACAATGGCCCTTTCTGGATAAGATTGCCCGCCCCTGCTCTAGGATCACATCTCTTCAACATATATATTGAATGCCAATTGAATTGACATTGAACCTGAATGGACCATGTTCAGGGATGCAATGCTGAGGCAGCATTGCGGAGTTGTGATCTTAAAGTTGTTGGTGCCTGTCATGCGGCAATCCCCGATTTTGATGATGTACACCATCACATTACAACAGGGATAGACAAATATTGACCTCAACTGGGGATATTGTTGGGCAATGGAAAGAATACTTCGAAGATCTCCTGAATTCCACTAATGTGGCTTATTTGGAGGAAGAAGAGCTGGATGACATTGAAGTAGTCATAAAACTCTTCAGTGGTAGGGCGCCTCTTCAACAGTGTGTGGACAATGGGAACAGTGTATTTGAATTGGCAGACTGGGGTGGTGGTCCCTAGGAAAGGGGGGGGGGCTTCAGGGGGATCACATTCCTCAGCATTCCTGGGAAGGTTTATGCTGGGGTACTGGAGAGGAGGGTCTGTCCATTAGTTGAACCTTGGATCCAGGAGGACCAATGCAGGAACACTAGACCAGCTTTTTATTCTCACAAGGATACTAGAAGGTTCATTGGAGTTTCCCAAACGTCTTTTGTGGACATGGAAAAGGCATACAATCGTGTGCTGGGGGGGGGGGGGGTGCTTAAGGAAAATGGACCATCAGGGCCCTGTATAAAAAGAACAAGACTTTTGTTAACATTGCCAGTATTTACACTCATTCCTGGTGGGTGGTGGACTCCCCAGGGCTGCCCTTTGTCACCAGTTTCATTACTTCTATGGACAGAATTTCTAGGCGTAGCCAAGGGGTGGAGAGGGTTCGATTAGGCGGCCTTATGAACTCGTCTTTGCTTTTTGCAGATGACGTGGTCCTGTTGGTCCTTTGAAATAGTCAGCAACATGCACTGGGGTGGTTTGCAGCTGTGAGGTGGCTGGGGTGAGGATCAGCACCTCCAAGTCTGAGGCCATAGTTCTCAGTTGGAAAAGGATGGATTTCCCACTCTGGGAGGGGGATGAGTTGCTGTCCCTAGCGGAGGAGGTTAAGTAGCTTGGGATCTTGTTCACAAGGGGGAGAAGATATACGTTCCTACCCTCACCTATGGTCATGAGCTCTGGGTAGTGACTGAAAGAATGAGATTGGCTGAAGTGAGTGGCTGGGTTCAGCCTTGGAGATGGGGTGAGGAGCTCAGACATTCAGGAGGGGCTCAAAGTAGAGCCGATGCTCCAGTTATGGTGGTTCAGGCATCTATCTAGGATGCCTCCTGGTTGGATTCCTGGGGTTTTTCTGAAACTGCTGTGCATCGTGGATATGTGAAAAATGGATGGATGGATTTATGGAATATTGTATCCATTTCCAAAATGTTTTTCCAATAGTGCTCTTGTTTATATTGCTATAGCTTGGTGTAGATTCCCACATTTTGTTATTTGTTATATCTGTTGATACGTTGCTATCCATTCTTATGTGCTATCTGGCCTTTTGCTTTTAAGCTCTGCCTTGAATAAATAAAGGAGCACACAGTTGTGCCAGAGCCACAACTGATTTTCCTCTGAAAGATATGATGCTGACGTAGTTAAATCCCCTTCTTTGAAAAAGTCAGCAATAAATCCAGTGAATAAATACACGCTCCTTCATTCACTTCAATACTGAAAGATCAGCTAGTGGACACGTTGTGGTGCTGGCTTTTATTGTGAAGCTTTTGCACCTTCCCCTTCTTCGTGTTCAAGCAGCAGCCATGAACAGGTGATGGCCTCTGCTTCTTCCTGTCTGAATATCATCTCCTTGAGCAAATCGATTCTTATCACATGCAGTCCACTGACATTTCTCGACCCCTAATGTTCCCCGCGGCCACTAGTGTCCTTCTGGTAGGAACCATGTTCAGTATCGTCCCCCAGCCCCCGATGATACATTCCCAGCCCAAGAGTCAAAGGCCTAAATATATTCCCTAAGCTTACTTCCACAGTTATCTTCAGGCAGTAAAACAGATAAGGCTGCTTACTTAGGGAGAGCTGTGGATGTTAAAATCTCACTACATTCGGACAGACACCCTGAATACCAGCACCATCCAAACAAGATGACAGTTATTTTCTTGTCTTTTAGTGTAAAGTAGAGATATTTGGAACTTAAACAAAACAGAGACTCATTATGGAGATGCATGTGATTGCAGCTGTAATCAGAACACAGTCCTGGTTATCCTTGCTTCTTTGTGTGGCTGGTGTCCGACGAAAAGCCCATATTGATCTTTCCCTTCAAGTTTAATCATTTCCTAATGATTAATTTCCGCTGCCATGAGAGAATGCTATTATTGAGGTGTATCCATTAACTTCAATTGGTCAGGTATTTTAACAGGTCACATCTCGGGCGAATGCAAAAAAACCAACAGTGATTGCATCCATTAAAACCTTGCCTGAGCGGTTTTGCGGGCACACCATCATTGGCCCACAAGGTGGGGGCCCCAGCGGTGACCTCATAATGGAAACAAATAATCGGTGTTTGGTTTCTGTATCTGCATGATTAAAACTGTACCCCAGACAATCTCAAACATCACTTCTACAATCCTCTCAATGCCAGGGGGTCATTTCTTAAGCGAGAAGGATTACAGAATAAACCTTCCTCAGTGAAAGAACACTTGAGCTTTGTTGGGAATTTAATATTGTACTTGCTTACACACTGTTTAGAGGAAACCTATAGATGCAATACGGGAATGCAGCCAAAGAGGTGATGTTATATCATTTATATAGTCACAGTTAAAGAAGGTTAAGTGTTATTTAGTGGAGTGTTTATAATATGCCACAGACTGAATAAACAGCAAGGAGAACCGGAACTATGTGTTTCATAATATCGGGAACATTATACATTAGTGCTTCATTTGATTTATACAATATACAATGTAGCATTGTATTTCAGATTGTGCTAGATACCATTTAGACGATATATCAATCAGATCATGTACTGGAGTGCCGTGTTGAATTACCTACCCTCTGCTAGCAGAGACATTATAAAGGTCATTGTGAGACTGCATTTCCGCTGCTGCGTGACCCATCCTCGTTGCTCATTGTGGACCAAATAGACCTCATTTACAAACTCATTTCATTGCGGTATAATAACGTCTTGCGTTGCTATGAGAAGTGCATCAGCAGCTGCGTTTGAGGACCATTCAATTCAAGGGGAGAAAAAAAAGAATTGAAACGTGTTGCCCAAACGCAGTGAACTGTACAATTTATGCCTGCATCGATTTGGCCCAAAGCACTGAATCTTGGGAATGGTTCAAAACGAAACATGAAAGGGGTGTTTCTGTACAGAGCGCAGTGAAACATACGAGGGGAGAGATGCTATTAATATTTAAGAGAGCAAAAGAGCAACATGCCAAAATCATGTAGGTGAGTGATTCAGCCATCTGTGCATCATAATCCACAGGCTTCTCTGGCCGAAATATCTCTGATAGTTTTTTTAAAGTAAACATATAACCTAAAACAAAACATGAAGTATTTTGTTTTGCATGTGTTTGAATATAGTGGTAACAAGCAAAAAACACACTAAACTACCCTTCTTAAACGTCATGTATTTCCCCATGAAAGAGTGTTTCTATGCCGAATTATCTAATATGTAAAAAAGGCATCAAAACTTCGCAAAAAGAGAGTCTTACATATGGAAGACCCTCCCCATCAGAATCAACATGACGTCAGAATCCCACCACGTCTTTTCATTTTTGAACCAGGTTTCCTTGCTCATCATTGGGCCAACCGACACATCATCAGCAACCCACCAAATGAAGTCATTAACCACTCCAGACCCAGGGAAGAATTACAACTGCCAAAGAACTCTATAAAGCACATTCCTGACAGAAATAACCTTCCCTGGATTTCGTCAACCATCCCGCGGAACAAAAAGCCATTCATTTTTATATCATTTAGATAATGAATTATAGATGTTATCCTGTGTTCCGAAATTGTCGTGCTTTCCTGAAAGGCATCTGCTTCATTAGCTTTGAAGTTCAGATCTGCTAATTGAAATCCATTAAGAAAACATAAAATAGATCTGATGGTAAATATAACTGAATTTCATGCCAGTGTGCTGAGAGACAGTTTTTATGTGTGTGGATTAAGTTTATATTACTTTGTGGGAACCAAATGTTCCCCACAATGTAATAAAAACCTGTTATTTTGCCATTTTTCAGGTCCCCACAAAGATCTGTGAACACAATCAAAAAACTAAAAATGAAAGTCTCACATTTAGTTTGGCTACTTATGGTTAATGTTAGGGCTGGGTAGGGGTTAAGGTCGTCATGTTGTGTTTTATGAGTTTTAACCATAGAAATTAATGGAAAGTCCCCACAAAGATTACATACTCATGTGTGTGTGTGTGTGTGTGTGGTCCAGGAATAGATAACATTGTGGTGACCATTTTTTTGGTCCCCACAAGGGGAGATATTTAAAAAATCAGTGACTGCAGTCAAAAAACTAAAAATGTCTTGCATTTTGTTTGGTTACTTATGGTTATGGTTAGGGCTGGGGAGAGGTTAAGGTCATTATTGTTGGGATTAGGGTTTTGCCCATAGAAATCAATTTATGGTCCCCACAAACACAGGAGTACAGGTCTTTGTGTGTGTGTGTGTGTGCGTGTGTGTATGTGTGTGTCTGTGTTTGTGTGTCTGAGTGTGTGTGTGCAAACGAGTAAGGGGCTGACTGCAGTAGTATCCATTAGATATAATGTGTTGCAATTCCCAGTCCTTATAGTTTTGCCTGAGGTGGGACAGGGGAGGGGGGGTTTGTATTACATTTCATCACTGTTTCATTTTGCACTGCCAATGAGAAAGGGCAGTGCTGTCGCAGTAATGCAGCACGTGCGCATTAAATGTGAGCTCTAATGAAATCAAACACATCACGAGACAGCACCTCTGTGTAGCCCTGGAAAATCAGCACACTATTTCCAGCACCATATTAAAACACAAATATCAAAGGATCCCATTTCAGGGGACAAAGGGGTGAAACAATGCAGATAAATCAGAGCATCCTCTCACAGGTCCTCTGCTCTGCACACTCCTCAACCACACTCTTCCCGAATACCCGGAAATACAGCGATCCCACTCAGATATCCACGATGCACAGCAGTTTCAGAAAACCATAGCTGGTATGTATAATTTCTGGTTGCCTGTGTATGTACTGGAGGCACTCAGATGCGGTGGATGCTTGTTCTATGGTTCCCCAATCTAGAACAATCTGGGCCTCTAAATAATTACATGTTTAAAACGGCAGGATCGCAGGAGGCACCAAAAATCCCTCAGAATCCACCTAATGCAGTGTGTGGTCAACATTGACCACGAGGTTTTGATACACAGCCCTGGAAATGATTCACGGGCTAGCGTCACATGTGCGGCCCTCCTACCAAAAGACCACTGGGCCAGACTGTATAAATGTAGAAAAGCGAAAAGCTGTGTGTCGCGTAAATCACTCAGAATACCATCTGCTCAGCAACTACAGTAAATTATATCCTTGTTTCTCATGACCTGAAAAAAGAACTCAATAGCATTTTCACTTAAAGAAGCCCTGAAACCAGACAGGGAAGCGCAACCTATATTTCAGCATGTAGGTTTGCTGTTTTCCATCTTTTTGCAAACCTCTTCATGCGGAAGCTTCTTACCTGCCTTTGTACAAGTTCATAAATAACACTGAAGAGATTCAAATAATACTTATATCCTGATATTTGCAAACAGCACAGACATACTATCTCAACACTGAAAGATAATCTCTTCACACACAAATGTATCAGATAGCACTTGTGCAGTACTGTTCTCCAGTAGCATAAAATATTCACGCAGTACAATAAGATACCCTGGTAGTCACAAGACTATTACCTTCACTGTTTCTACAGCTAGAGTTTGTCAACACTAATCAACTGATTACTATGCATTGTAGACTCAGTTTCACATCCACGGTGTTACACGGTAACTTTACATTGATCATAAAGGGGATTGCTAAAGACCTTGCTTAAGGTCTACCTGCTGTGGCTCAAAACACTCATTGAAACTGTATCTTTTTTCTACTGTTACGTTAAATTATAATGTAATCTCAATAGTACTTTCTCAGTTTAATGTCAAATAATACTGTAACAAGACAGAAACCTAAGCCTGTATTTAAAATATGGTTGTTAAATAAGACATACAGTAAGCTATCACGCACAAGGTGTTATCTTATTTACATGCTCGTACAGCTAATGAGATTAAGTGCTACATGCATGGAGGATCATTCTCACTCCAGGGTAGCAGTGAGTCCGCATGAGACGCTAACCCTAGTTAGCACTGATCGTCAAGGCTCTGCTTTAATGAATGACATTCTCAGTCCGTAATGAGTGAAAGCACACCTTTCCATCAGAATCTACCAGCTCATGTTTATTTCCCTCTCTGCAATAGGGATGCAGTGTAGAGAGATAGAAAAAGAAAGAGAGATAGAAAAAAAAGACAGAAAAGAGAAGTATAATATCCGTCAGCTATGTTGTCAGTAGTGGACTGCCATGTCAAGACAGTCATTAAGTAAGTTTTGTTGTTGTTTTAATTATCAACAGTAAAGCAATCTGTTCATAATTACAAACATTTGCTTGTAGTAATTACAAACAGTTGCTTGTAGCAATTTAATTTGCCTGTTCTAATCTTGTCTGTAATTAGAGCACACAAAAGTAACGAGCGAATTTCTCCAGCCTGCAAAACAAACAGGGCTGGACTGGATTTCCCATATTTTCCGGGCTCACAGAGCCATTCGTGGCCCCCGGCTCTGTCAGCTCACATTACACTTGAACATTTCACACAGTTTAATACAGTTCTTACTGCTGTGTGACATATCTCCCAAAAAGTGAGCTTTGAGAAGATGCCACACCAGGTGCTGTCTGGTAAAAACCCCGCAAGGAAACCACACAAAATCCATCTCAGAAAATGGTCTGATACTCTACGAATCACAGCCGTCATTGAATTAATATGAGATATGAGACTTATGAGAAAAGTGTTCAACCTCGTATATGTTCATATGGCTGTTATTCATTAAAAGTAAGGTTCAAGAGTTTGTACTTGGTCTAATAATTTATAGTAGATTGTTGCAGATTGTAGGTCAACCAACACTGAAGAGCACCTTCTCTATTACGGTCCTGTGGTAAATCAAAGCACAGAGCACTTTCACACCCTCACGACTGGGAACAATTCCTCTCACCACACAACCTGTGAGTCACAATGATCGAATAGAGGTAGAAAGCAGTGATGAAAAAAATTGCTGTGTTTAAACCTGATGTCCCCGTGTCAGGGTCGTAGTTTTCTACCCCATCCCCCCGTCCCACACCCAGACACTCATCCACTCATCTATAACACGCCACCTCTGACTCCTACTTCTGTCGAGCACATGGATTTTTCTGGTCTAACACCAGGATGCTGTCATGCTGCTTCCAGGGATCTGAGAAATGGGCAGGATTATGGTGCTCTCTCGATTACAGACCTGCTTCCCCATTAGCTACATTATTGGTTAGCATATGGTTCAATCCGGGAGTGATTGACAGATCTCAGTAAGTCCTACTCACTGCGGGTTTCTGAAGATTCCATTTCGAAAGCACTATTCAAATGTAGCTCATGGGAGATTTACTTACACACAAATGTAAGGAGCTTCCATACATTTTTCGCTCATTGGCCTTTTACTTACACAAAAATGTCCTCAGGGCAGAATGATTGGTCCAGAGAGGTAACCAGTCATATTGTAGAGGAGGTGAGTCTGAGTAACTAGAAGAGACGGAGCCATCCAATCAGATGTCTTGATGCCACATCCTCTACAACTGATTCATTAGCTCTCTGAACCACTCATTTTTCGTTCTGCCCATGTTTTTGTGTAAGTAAAGGTCCCATAAGTGAAAATGTATCAAAGCTCTTTAATGACATATAGGGATTTAATGCATACATGTGCAAATGGTGTTTATTTAAAGCTTCCAGTTTCAATACTGGTCATTTTTCTACTCTCTCATAGAATGTGTAATACTCATAATCCAGTATACATCCCATTGAAATTTACAAATCACCTTATTTAGAAAAACACATTGTGATTATTAAGAGTAAAAAATCCCCTTTATTAGAAGGCACATGGTGTCTCACACGTTTGGGGTGACCGTCCCTATGTGAGCTTTGCTTGTTCTCCCGACATTACCTTGTTACGTTCTGAGGTTCGTAACATACCCGTTGCTGCCAAAAAACATGTGGGTAGTAGAACTGGGGTCCCTAATTTGTGGGTGTAACTGTGCACCCTGCAATGGAGTAGCATTCCATCCGACAGAACCCAGCAGACGAAGGAGGGGAAACGGCCTTGACCTCAAACAGATGTTTTGCTTCTTCAGTCTCAAAGGCTCTGTGTGTGGAACTTTATGCACGCAGTTCATGTTAAAACACCTAACATTTTCCTGTAACTGCTTTTGCACAAAGGGAAGGCCTACACACAGACACACACGCACGCACACACACAAACAGGCACACACACACATGCATGCACACACAAACACATGCACGCACACACACAAACATGCACACACAGACAAACAGGTATGCACACACATGCACGCACACATTCTGCTCCATGTCCTGGCACCATGACTATTAATTTGTAGCAGAGGGGGCTGATGGGAAACAAGCTATATTTCAAATGGTTGCACATCAGGCCAGAGCTGAGCTTACAGATGGAAAATAGCTGCTAACCTGGCCCTAAATGAGTCCCAGCGATGCTGGAGCCGCCTTTGTCAGGACACATGCAAAGCGCACACCAGTCACCCAGCAGGCGCGTTTGCTTGGCCCGCAAAGTGGCATTTCGGCAGTTTAGCAACCTGTCACTACTGTGGCATAATGACCATTACCTGGCACATACATACCTTCTGTTCAATGGACTCCATACTCCCTGGCATTGTGTAAAAGTTCATGTTTTCAGGAAGTTTTGAGGGAATTGCCTTGACCGTTGTTTTATATTTTTGAATGCTCAAGGATTAATGTGCCCAAGATCTGTGAAATCGAATCACTCTCTTTTAAAATTCCCCAACCATTACACCCCGGATGAAATACAAAAGTCAAAAGCCATTTTACAAAGGCAGCCTTGGAACCTTCAACCAGTGAATAAGGGAACATTTAATTAGTAAGGATATTATTTGAAAGACAAGAAACTATCAATAAAAATTTAAGTAATTGCTTTAGTTTGGTGGGTTTTTTTACCTTCAATAAAAAGATATTAACGTTGACCATGTGTGTTTTTCCATTATGTTTCAGAGTAAGATATGAAAACAAATAGTTGTATTTGTAAGTGGATCTCCAATTCCAGCCATCAGCCTTCACAGCCTGAATGCAAATGCAAAAGCGTTACATAATGGATGAGACCTTTACTTAGGAAATAAAGATTAGCAGTTCACCATCGTTTCATTTCAAGAACGCGGAACCTGCGGTTTCACGCACCAGAATGTTCCAGGATTCTATAAAGTTGGTCCTTAAAAGAGTCTAGGTGGAACAGGAAGGGGAGAGAAGGCAAGCATTGTGGGCCCTTTGTGGGCCCTGCCGAATGAGCTGCTTGGACGAGGGGGCCGTTGTGACAGGAGCTACTGATAATGCAGTTAGCCCAGTTAGCTTAGGGTCCACAAACAAACAAGGCACCGCATTTGCGATTCCAATGAGGGACTCATTCAGCCTGTGTCTGAACTCATCCATCCCTACACTCCAACCGCTGCTCACCCACAAACCCCCCATGACCCCCCCAGCACACCCAAAACCTCCCGACACATCTGCTGTTTTCAAAACTGCTCTTTCCTGTCCTGCCCAGCATTGTCCTGGCCACTCAGAAGGGGCTGGGCCATCTTGGGTAGGAGCCAGGAGAAATTAATCTCTTCACAGAAGATAAACATCATATTACTTCATTACCCTTTTAAAACACATGCAAATGAAAGCCAGTATCCGACCCACCCCCTCCCCCAACTTTTTCCCCCTCTCCGAAATGAAGTTCGTTTGGCTAGTGTTCAATGGCCCCCTTTGTCACACCGTCGACCGCGAACGGCTGAATGGAGTGTGTCAGCTGTATCCATTTCCCATCACTGAATTAAACATTAATACTGGCTGACAGCAATAAATAACGTTTATCACAATAGGGATCTAATAACGATTTTGCTAGCTGGGGCCGCTCATCAGAGTCTATCAATTGATAACTGCAGAAATGTGATTAGCATAACAGCTGCCTATGACAACTGTATCTAAATCATTTTAATGCAAGCCAGCTTTTTGCTTCCCCCCTTGCCATTACACTATGGCCTAAAAGCCATCCTTTTCGTTCATCCTGGTCCTCAGTTTTATCATCATTGTCGTCATCACCTTCAGTGCTGTCTCTCCAAAACACACCATCAGTACAAGGTAATGGCCGTACATAATTATAATAATCTCCTTGAATTTATCACCTTTCTGAAGATCCTTTATCCACACTCGTTTATGGATGCGTCCATTTTGCCAGGAATTATTGTAGATCTAAATCAGAGGTGGAACCATGTGACACTGACTGCTAGGGGCTCCATGCACAGGATGTGGATGACCTTTGACTTTCACCTCGGGGCAACAGGTCAAAGGTTAGTAGGCCAAGGTAATCTGGACACCGGCTGGAGGGAGAGCTGACTAGATATGTGTATCTGGCTGTAGAAAAGCTTGCTTTAAAAATCTAGATGGTAAGGATGACAGGCGACCTTCAAGCATGGAGTTGGATCTACTCCAGTACATTGCACTCACAAAGATTACATCCTGCTTAAAGTTTATACAGCATTTCCACCATGAATAACAATCAGCCAATCAGGATCTGCTCATAGATACTTAGATGCTCAGTATAATAATGAAGACAGTCATTTATTCAAAGAACGTGATTCATCGAGCAATTCAGTCCCAAATAAAGTGTATGGCTTCTTTTTAAAAGAGACTGAATATATATACTATACTTATACATACTATATATATATATATATATACTATCACATACAACACACAGTCCTTCAACTGCTTTTGCCGAGAAGACAGCTGGAATCATCAATTTTAATATTTTCTGTTTGCTAAAATTAAATAATATTCTAAAACCACTAGTTATTTACTCAGAAATTTCCATCAGCTCGTATTAACATGTATACATTTGCATTGATTTGCCAGTTACATTCCTACAAAGCGTCTTAGAGTATAACTTGCACACTAAGAATGATATGTATCATTCATTCTATAATAATTGATTCATTATTATAAGAACATACAGTAATACATTGTTTTAAATTTGACTGGTTTAAAAAGAAATATGTCCATAAAGTGCATAGCAGCCATGTGGCATATTTAACATACAATGTATTTTGCGATTACATGTGTCCCATTCGGGCATTACTGATTAGCATGAAGAAAAAAATAATTACACGCTTCCTATTCATGGCTCATAGGATCAATTTCCTCAGCTCCATTTAATAACCAATGCCATTATGGAATATTCAATATCAATGCTAAATTTGCATTTGATTAATAACAATGCTGACTCATTTAATTAAAATAAAAACATGCATCATTAATACATAAAACACATTAAACACTTAATGATGTTTCTTTGTGATATATTGCATTTGGATCCCAGTTAACTTGCTGTATTTGATATACCCTAAAATCCAGAGAAATGTGTTTATGTTGGTTATTTAATTTGATTTATAATCAGTGTAATTGTCATTGGATATAAATTGGTATCCAAGCCTATAAGCACTTGAACTCAAATAGATTGTTGTGTTTTTGCTTTCTGCTTTTATTTCTTCATTTGTGCTCTTTGATAAATGAGAGCAGCTCAAAGCTGTATCTCATTAGTCTTTGGAGAAATGCTATAAATGGATTAGTGGAATACAACTAAAATCCCTCAAATTAAAATGGCACTGGTCATTATGACAGAGGGCGGAACCAAGTGAAGGGATTATTCAACCTGATCCTGAGATCCTGAAGACCCGGATGCAAACTAATTCAAGGTTACATAGTCATTTCCTGAGAATGGAGCATAACTCCCAAGCCTGTAGGTCATTATCCCAGTGCTGAAGGGGAGTCTGTCCACATGTCCTGGATGCAGGACAATCACATTCCACTGCAGCATTCCAGAGGAAAAACATCGGTTTTCATAAATCCAGGTGCACTAATTATGATGAAAATCACCATGCCAACAGCTCTGTGGACACAAATCTGAGGCCTCTGACACTGTATCACTAGATTCCCTCAAAGTTTCCAAAATAATTTAATTTATTCTGGAAACATATTACGCTCAATATAAAATCAGGCCTAACGTAAGAGCTCTAAGAGGCTTTTAAAGATGGTTACCTAGCAACCTACTCATGAGCATGACATGAGCATTATAGATCATTATGTATTGCTTGTGTAAGTGTGAGACATGGCTTACTAAGGGTGTTAAGAAGGTCTTCAAAGTGACTGGTGCCTAGTAATATAAAATTACGAACATGTATTTTATGAATTAGGTATTTTAAGTAATGTTTTCATATAGTTCCTGAAGGAATGATGTGCAGACATTACAAATGTCTAACACATGGTCCTCTGTTTAAAATACAAAATCTATTTGAAACATATTAAAACAATATGGAGTTTAATGGATGTAATGTTCCAATAATTCTGTTAAGTGAGAACTGCTAAGTATGAGTAGTATGTTTTCGGCCTGATTTGTCCTCTTTGTTATGCAATATTAAAAATGTGATTTTTTTTCAACTGAATGCTAGTATATTAGTCTTGGCGGTTTCCAGCATTTTCTTTAAGCACCACCACATTCTAAGTTACAAGCTTAATAATAACAGGCAGATGAGGTTATAAATCAATTAAATGTCATATATGCACACATACAAATTTTTGGGGTTTTACCATTATATTTTAAAGGCAATGTCTAAAGATATAAGGGGCAAACAGAAAAATAAGAAAAGCAACGTAGCCGGTCAATGAATATCACCAATAGGCACAACTTTCTTATGTTAGCTGTTTGTCTTTTACTCTTTTAATTATTTTATTATAGGTTGCCGGGCCTTTTGCTTGCCCTGTCTTGTGAAGGTAAACCTCAGACTATCACAAATGATTCCATTAACCATGTGCTGTTTGCCATTACATTCGGATAATATAATCCTTTCAGTGCTTATTCTCATTGTGAAGAATTAATACGTAGCATTTAGATTTAATTTCCTCTCTTCCTCCTAAAAACAAATAAATGAGTTTGTTTAGTTGGCTTTAATTTCTGCATAAAGGAGAGGAAAAAAGCATTGTTCAATGTGTACAATCAGAAAGGGAACTGCGATCAGCCAAAGCTGATATTGAGGGAAAATAAGACATTGCACTTCTTACGATAAAGCACATTTACTAGGCCATACTAGCTACTGCCCTGTGTTTAAAATAAAATAAAATAGCTAAAATTATGGTTCAATAATCAGAAATGTTTCATAAAGGTATACGGTCAATATGCTCAGTCTTCTGGGCATTGCAGTGCATTTCCGCTCAGATCTTGACATGCAGGTATAGAGCTGAGATTTGCCTCACATTTAGATGATGAAACAGGCAACCAGAGAAGCAAAAAGCACTCCAGTGTCGGATCTGACGGGGGGGGGGGGGGGGGGGGGGGGGGGGGGGGGGGGGGG
>JAODJX010000007.1:11755208-11768881 GCA_026776945.1 Isichthys henryi | reverse complement strand
AGACAATCAGGGAATCACACGTGGGTAATTAGGGGGCGTGGCACACGGGAGGATCGGACGAGCAGGGCATGACAACACTAAATGGTAAAAAAAAAATCACAGTGAGGCACTTGTTTCCTTAGTCGAACTAAAAATACTCACATTATCAGACAATTCTTCAGATTACATTTATTTTTCTATTTCCTTTATATTGGGCACATTTGCAACAGACATTCTTAAATCCCACTATGTTTTCGGTGTGTATGTGTGCGTTGTCATGTATATATTACTTTAAGGGGATCAAATTTCCCCACAATGTGATTAAAAACACGTTATTTTGACGTTGTGGGGACCATTTTTTCAGTCCCCACATGGGGAAATTCAATTTTATAAATATCTGTGACTGCAATCAAATAAAGAAAAATGCCAAAAGACTTATACTTTGTTTGTTTACTGATGGTTAAGGTTAAGGCTGGATAGGGGTTAAGGTCATCATGTTGGGATTAGAGTTTTCCCCATAGAAATGAATGGAGAGTCCCCACAAAGATATACTTACAAACCTGTATGTGTGTGTGTATGTGTGTGCTTCGCTTCGCTTCAAGGACAGTGAGACTCAACTCTGAGAGTACATGGATACTCTGTGACTTATTTTCCCTTGCAGAATTGTGTTCATTTTCCTTCCTATTCCGAGAATGCGACACTGCTCCGGGCTCCGAAGCCAATTTCTCGGCCCTTGACTAGACAGCAATGAACTGAATTGCAGCAGCATGGCCTCTCGACTAAATTGGACCCCTGGTTTAATACAACATCACTCATATAACACACAAACACACTGCAATTTCACTCTGGCCATGCCGCTTACAACTGCAAGGTCTTAAAAGCAAACAGTGCTCATGCTGTAAAAACTCTATGAATATATTTAGCTGGCAATGTCCTGATTTATGTTCACATGCACATTTAATCACAGCCCGCTCATTGAATGCGTTTCTGTTTTGCGGTATTAGTTTGGGAAATGTTTTATATTAACCAATTTAAATTGTGCTCTCAGCAAAAAATTCATAATGAAAATAATTTTAAAAAAACTAGCCCAAACGGCAGCATGTAATTCATTACGATTTCTTAATGCAGCTACCCGCAGGTAAACCAATTTATTTATTTAAATTATGTAGAATGCATTGTGCAATAAGAGGTAATTTATTTTCAATTATCCGACATGTTCTCACAGGGTTCTTGCATGTCTGTGTTCTAATGTTCCACTGTCAATTATGTCATGCATGCATGTGGGTTTCTATAAAAGTGAGCTCTATATATAGAATGTCTTTTACGGCCATAATTGTTGCACACTGCTACACCTTCACTAAGCAGAAACGCACCACTGCATTCCTACCTAAGTGCCACAGTGGCATTTTAGCTTTCTGTGTCCAGGCAGAACATTTAAAACAACCAACTAATGTGGAGAAACTAGGGACAGAGATGCAGGAGTTTTGGGGCAAAGGTCCAATCTAACAAGGTCCATGTGTACCCTGTGGTGGAAAAAAGCAAGGCAACCCATTCCACCCTGGAGAAGGGGTGTGAGCAGGAAGGGCAGTTTTTAGGTTTAAGGAGGCCCAGAGGACACTGAGCATAAGCAGACTGGCTGGGGTGTAGATTGCATTCACATCCCAAAACATCATTCTCTTTCGAATTATTATGGCTATTTAGTAAGATTACAATTCTGCATAAGACACGGTTGTCCACAATCCTTCTGCATCCGCCGCAACATGGAGAGCCAATGATATCTGCCCCTCCAGTTAAGACCCCCCCCCGAAAACCCACCTTCTTATTCACTCGGCAAATTACATGGCGCTGATGCAAACCCCACCGCTGGCAACCAGCAAATCATAATCACATGACAGACCAGTGTATTTACTCATATGCCGGCCAGCCAATACACCACAGCCTATTTAGCGACCTTGCGGAGATGGTGCAATGCAGCCACAAGGGCTACACAGGGAGGAATGGTAATCTGGCTTTCGCGAAGGGGGATACGGTTTCCCATTCAGTGGCACTGCAATTGCAACTGCCTGACATATGGAGGAGTTTAATCTTGTTGGAGGTGACGGTGGCCATGGTAAGGATAACAGCGGTTAGAGTACTGGTCAAGGACACAGACTCGTGAACCCGAACCTTCCTCATAAGAGCTGGGAAGCTTGCTGCTGTACGCTTGTAACCCTTGTAATGTGAATCGCTCTATTAAAATAAACGATTTGTTCTAATATGATTTAAGTCATTCCAATAAACATATTAGGTACAGTAAGTAGTAGTAAGTAGTAGCATTTAGTTTATAGTTGTGCAGGTAGCGTGGATCTGGGTGAATTAAACTAAAATACACAAAGGAGTTCTTACTTACTCTTGGAAGCAACTGCTCCTCCTAGTATCTACTAATCAACTCAGAAAACAATTATTTAACAGGATAGAGTAATCAAACCTCATTCTCTGTAACATGGATATGAAGGTATTTCTAATGTATAACATAAATGATTATCAATTCAATTCTTATTTATTCAACTAACAGTGTACAAAATAAATGATCAGATCCGTTCATACAATAGCAATAATAACTAATAATAACTGCCTTACACCACCAGCACTGAGGGTATATAATATTTTCTCTGCTCAGTGTGTGTGAAGAATTTGCACGTTTTGCCATAGCTGTGGCATAGGGTTTTCTTTCACAGTCCAAATGCACAGTTTTGTTAAAAGGCACATTTGTGTGTGCTTGCATCCTGTGACACACTGGCACCCCTTCCAGGGTGCTCCCCATAATTGTGCCCAATGTCTATATGATTTTGTATGCTGGAAGATGGAGAGATAAAACAAACGCAGAGGTAACATGTAAAGTCCGCACTGAGAGCCAGCGATGCAATTGAGTCTGCATCCCTGAACGTGGGAGGCCACAGTGTTACTGTGGCACATTTTCAAATCAGCCATTGGTGTCAGACAGCATAGGTTCAAACAGGTCCACAAGACGCTGTTACCAGTGGACCGAGTAAAGATATTTATTTCAACAGATTCCGTGTTACCTAACGCGTGGCCATGCATATGTGTTCTGAAGGCCTGTTTTATTTTAACCACAGAGACTTGTTTGTATGCTTGCTGCAGATATATGACAACTGTTAATGTAGCATTGACTTTGATACAGTGCACATTCCCATCACCTTACCAGAAAACCAGTGCGATTGAAAAGCAGCCCTCCAAGCCAAGCTGTGGATTGGTTTTCAGTCGACCTCTTGCTCATTTTTAGAGAGTAATCCACTTTAGTGGGAGCACCAGCTGTAAATCAGTAGCTAATTGAAGGCCAGCTGTAAGACCTGCAATACTGAAGTCCCTAAGGACTCGGTCTGCCTAGTGCTGAGCCAGATCCTCACCAGTGTTTGTTAATTAACTATGCCAACTTTATATAACTTTATTGTATATTTATCAATATGATATCATAATGAGCCTTTGGTCATCAGTCCCTCAAATGAACTGAAGTCTATCTGTGCTTTTATTTTTAAATCCCTTCACTGTAAACAACCTCATCAGCTTCTGGCACAGCTAACCAAAAAAACAACCAAACAATTGTTGTTACAAACAGGTGTGGCCTATAGCCGCTTCCCAAGAGACACTGGTTTACAGCTACTGCAAACACAGTAAATGTGCTAGATTTTTTTCAAAGCACCTAGCAAACTTAACACTCTACTATACAACACAAAAACATGCAGTATTTAAAAATATGCTTCTTCCTGAAATCCTTCACAAAATCGTTTTATCATATAGTTCTTGGACTCTTGGCAGCAGTTTTCAAGCTCTTTCCAATTCCAGCCTAACACTACATCTACAACTATTAAAAATAACCGAGAAAGCTTTTTTCCCTGCGTTAGCTGCATTTTATGGACTGAGACGAACATGGCCATATTTGGTCCTTTCAACAAGATGAAAGGTTAGGTCCACAATTAACAATGTTTTATTAAAGAGAAAAAAATCTCTGAAGCTAATCTCCATATAACTACATGTCGTTAGACGCTACCCAGTAGGCATCCAGAACCACAGGGTTACAATTTAGATTATGTTGCACAAATCACTGGGTATTTACAGTGTTGTACTTCCATGGCCATATTTCAGTTTTATGCTGTAAGCGGCAGTTGTTCTGTTGTTTTATTAGGTATTATTTTTGTTTTATAGAGCAATTTCCTCACAGTGACCCTGTAATGGTGGCTCCATTTTCCAATAACCATGAGAGAATTTGTGCTGATGAACAGTGATGAACACACTAGAGGGCTCAGTGATTAACAGGATTATGGGATGCATGTGTAATAAATGGTGTGTGGTTCTAGATTACACAGGTGTGCTGAATTCCTTTCTTTGTTTGACCACTGTGATAATAAAGATGAACTGTTCACACTAAACGGAAGAACACGGTATGGAATTTCACTGTTGTTTTTCTAGTTTTCTAAAACAAAGGTCACAACAGTCAAGCACTGTGGAGATATGAAGTGATGAGTCCCACAGAGCTCTGCTGCTGTTGATTAACTATTGAGAGGACAAAAACAGGGATAAGCGTTTGTTTTTTTCAGAACACCTAATGATTTTTACACAAATCCATTTCAATAGAGAATAGCATAGTGGCTTACACCTCCAGGGTTGTGGGTTTGAATCCTGCCTGTGTGTGCATGGAGTTTGGATCATCTCCTCATCTTACACAGTTTCCTCACACTCAGGGCTACAGCCCCGAGTATTTTAGCCCTGATGCCAATCTTCCATCAAAAAAAATCAAGCCCCAGTTAAACTTGACTTGGCTCTGATCTTTTGAATAGCTACAAATGCCCCTGGTATAAATTATGTTTGTGAATTTACCTTGCAAAGGACTGGCATCCTGTCCAGGGTCTACCCCCGCCTATGCTACTTTACGCAGACTACAGGCCCCCCCAGTGACCCTGACCAGGATTAGCAGTTAGAAGGTATATGTATGGATGAATATTTTATTACAGCTCTGTCCCCATACGGTATTTGTAACTGACAAATTCTGGGTTGCAAGCTGATGTCTTATGGCTGAACCACGGTCAACCTAAGAAAGACACGTTAAAGTGACTCCGTTAGCAGTTCTGCAGAACTCTTCCCATTTAAATGGGGTGTATTAATACCCCTGGACTTCTGCCTTCAGATTTTGATATCGGCATTTCTGGATAACAGCTACTACGGAAAAGAATGGGACAAACATATTACCATTATTCAGGGTCAGGCAATCACATCAGTAATGCCTGAAGATGCCTGGTCTTTTATGATTTGTTAATATGTTTCCCTGGACTCTTAGTACTATCACTGTAGCTCAGATGGTTGAGCCCCAGGGGCACATTATAACCAGGCACTGCAGTCTGATGCACATGAAATTCAATTTCACTTTACGCTACACTTTCAGCCACTCGTTTATGCACTCATTCCGTATATTGAACATCAACAGTCTATTCGTTTATGATATCCTGACCACTTTCAGCTTATGATAGTCTTAAGTAACAAAGGATGTACGAGATTCGTGCTCTGAGCTCCCATTGCATTATTGATGCTTCAGTAACAGCTCTTAGCTTGCTTGACAAGTCTCTGCTTTGGTGCATCTTCAAAAGATAAAAGGCTGATCGTTAAAATGAGGCTACACACAGCTATAGAATCCCCAGAAGAGATCCTCCATAAAGGTAACATTGCTTTATATTTTCAACAAGTACTTATATGAGACCTTTAAAATTCAAATGAATTATTCAAGGCCTCTGCACAATTTGAAGTAACTGTTAAGGCTCATTAACCGGACAACTTCCCCTGTATCTAGTCTTGAAGCCAGGCTCATATTCTTCTCCTAAATCACAAGCAACTGCTCACAATGGGCATGATACATCATTTAGAGTATTGATCTTTGTTATCGAATCAGTTGCACAGTAGTATCAAAATAGTTTCTATAAAAATCTGGAACCTTCTCTGTTTGAAGTATCTTGGCTTTGAAGGGCTTATCAGTGATCAAAGTCAGAACAGGGGTACAGAGATCGAGGTGGATACTTATGATCGTATGGGAGACTCTGCTAGTAAGTCACCCGCTTACTTTGCATTGCAGTGTGAATGCTTGAACGCCATTACTCCTGTGAATAAGCGGCCATCTATTGCATTGCAACTGCCATAAACAGTGCATCATCAGGCACCCGGTGTCTGCAGGAGAACTGGTCCACTTCATGCTAAAGAAGCCATTCCTTGCAGGTGTGGCCATGAATTACACTCCCACAGGCCTCATAATGGTCATTTGCATCTTCATTGGCCAGGAAAATTCAATTAATGCCTGTGTAGCTTTTCATTATTAGATTGCATTAATTTGGTAGCACAGCAAGATCTTACCCAAATAACTTTAATGCTTTGAATGTTATTTACAATTATATGCTGCAAATATTCAGCAGAAGCAATTAGTGGAATTTATGACCCGTCTAAATAGGACAATGGGAGTCAGAATCTACAACTTGTTTGTCGAGAAGCCAGATTCTTTACAGCTATGCTGCTACCTGCCTAAGCAGGTCCCCTGGAATTATGAAGTCATCCGTTGTCGATCTCACTTATTAGCATAGCCTGTAAAACTTGTGTGCCTCACCTCTCATCCCAGCCATCTGACAACTGGAGACAGGTATTAGTGCATTAACAGTGACGTGAAAATCAAGGAGCACTCTCGTTAATCCTCTATATTTGCACAAGGCAGATGTGGCTTGTTTCATAGTGCTAGGACACTATTTTTCCAATATATGTACACAATGGGTTTTTCTTACATAACAATGTGTCAGGGACCTTCTAATGTGATGGATCAGTAATAAAGCCAAATTAGTAAAATCAGGTCCGGGTAGCTTTATTAACTTCCAGAACAAGTTAATGAATCTTTATGTTAATTTGATGGAGACCATCTTGTTATGAATTTGCACTATTGATTCACTCAAGTTTGAGCAGCAGGGCCTTTTGAATACCGGCACAGCTTGTCTGTTTCTTTCGTGAGCACTGGAAGCTCCAGCATTAATACATCAAGGAAGTCTGACTGTACAGTATATTGAGCCTTGGCAGTCGTAATGAATAAAATGATTTACCTCCAGCCCAGAGCAACCTTTCCCAAAAGCTCTTTTCCTTATTATTATTATTTTCTGTGGAGATTATAAGGCATCTGCATTTTAAAAAATAAGTTACAATGGTCAGTTTGCTTGGGGGGACATGAATAATGTAGTAGTACATGCTTGCTTAATACATTAATTAACCAGTAACTAAGTGTTAGTTAAGTACTGATCCCATGTTCGTTGATCACTAATCAGTCATGACAGGACGTGAGTTAGGGTTTTATCAACAGCTTATTACGTAAGAACCCAACAAAAGAGAAGCAGGATGGTTACAAGGAGCACTAACCCATAGCTTGAGGTATAACTTATCCATTGCAAGAATCTTCTCAAGACTCAGTGACTGGTGATCAAATACACAGGATTTTAAGAGAGCACGCCACGGTGGGGATAATCATTCCTAAACTGACGGATGACATGCCTGTGCAGCTCTGTGCCATGGATTGGCCCCGCCCACACCACTGAGTCATCATAAGGAAAGGTGTCCACTGACACCATTACTCAAGTGCAGCCAATATACTTTATACAAATATATATTGTAATGTATGCAATATAATACAGATTGTATGTGTTTCCTGTAATTATAGTCATAATACTAAAGTGCAACTAATATATCACAGTTACAATTCTTTTTAAAGGTTTTTTTTCGCCACTGAGTAACACACATATTCTATGCAAAACAGTTAATACATTATTGGAAATAAACTGTGACATTTCAATGGTTTGAATCTCACCTGGGGTTTACAGCCATATATAGTCGTAATATAATCAGCAGATTGTGTTGGCTGCTGCATAGTTTGGACATCTAAAGACTCACCCATCGTATTTGTAGTATAAAACATTTTTAGATTGTATTATTATTAGTGTATGTACACACACACACACACACACACACACAATATATATATGTACATACACACACAATATGTGTGCATAACCCATACATTACAGGGAGGGATTATATTTCATTCTTTAAGGGCAATTCAGATGGTAATCATGTGGCCTGACTCACACACTCTTAATTATAGTTTTTTTTCCCCCCACATGATCGATTCCAAGAAAGTCACATTAATATAACGCCTACATTCTACTGTATTAAATATTTGATACCCATTAATTTTATATGATTAATGTCTCGGAAAGAATTGTTGCTTTAAGCTATTTTGGTTTTATTTCCGACTAAATTAAGGATTGTAATCCGTCTTCATGGTGAAAGGAAACACAGCATATGGTATTCAAAGAGATCTGCTTTGTGCAGGCAGGACCCTGTGTTTCCTATAGCGCAAACATATAAAAATATGAATTTTACAAATAATTATCTAGGGCAGTGGTTTCCGCCACGGCCTTTGGGGAACCCCAGACAGTCTAGGTTTTTGCACCCTACCTGCTCTGTACTGGGAGGGAGCAAAAACCTTGACTGCTGGGGATCCTAGAGGACCGTGTTGGGAAACACTGATATAGATTATATGAAGCTCTATGTTTTACGGTGGCTTGGCGGTCTAGCATGTAGAACCCTCTCCTCATACCTCTGCTGTGCATGTGTGTACTTTGCATGTTCTCCCTGTGCTCTACGCGTTTCTTCCAAAGACTGGCATCTCCAAATTTCCCACAATGAGTGATTGCCTGAATGTGTGTCTTGCAATGGACTGGCATCCTCTCCATGGTGCAGCCCTGCCCCATGTCCTCAATCATTGTGTCATTGTCATTGATTTTGTTCCGACACCCTATCAGTTGGTGCCTAACTTTCATGCTATGTAAAATTTAATTGCCTTTTAACCGAACTTTCGACCTCAATTGCATTGTAGGAACTGCAATCATTGTGTTTGTTTTGCAAACCCTTAAAATGAACAATAACATATATACAGACATAGAGGATTATGGATGAGCTGCTTTTACAAATGTTATAATGCAGCAGAGGGTTCTACTGATTGTTCTTCCTAATATAAACTAAGCACTATATTTGACTATATAAGAGTACATTTGATTGGATCTCATTGTCACATGATCAGCATTTAATTCTGTGAAACTAACCTCTGCCCTTTCATTCAGGGGGCTGACTTTGTGGTTCATAACTGTGTAGCATGAAAACATTTTCACATGCATATTTTAACATTCATTTTTAGTGTATGTATACAGATGCTCCCTGGGTTACGCCGGTCTGTGTTACAATATTTCAACTTTATGATGGGTAAATATTTTTCACCTTCAGTACATTATTCAATAAATTACATGAGATATTCAGCACTTTATTATAAAATAGGTTTTGTGTTAATGATTTTGCATAACTGCTAATGTAAGCATCCTAAACATGTAAGGTAGACTAGACTAGGCTATGATATTTCTCTGGTTAGGAGCGAGAGGCTGTGTTTACTTTTTATTAGCATAATTTATGAATTGATGCTACAGTTTAGCTTTGCGTTTTCCAGTCAATGTTCAGTCCCAATAGCATAAATGCAAAATAAATTTTTGATTACTCATTTTTGTGAGACAAGATGGTCTCACTCACTCACTCACTCACTCACTCAGTCACTCACTCACTCACTCAGTCACTCACTCACTCACTCACTCACTCACTCAGTCACTCACTCACTCAGTCACTCACTCACTCACTCACTCAGTCACTCACTCACTCACTCACTCACTCAGTCACTCACTCACTCACTCACTCACTCAGTCACTCACTCACTCACTCACAAACAGCGCATGATTTAAAGCCTGATTACCAATTACGATTACGCTTGTACTAATGGTGTTTGAACATATGAGATATATTCTCTATATACATCAATGACTGCTTGAATGATTGCTTACTGCTAGGAACAAATTATTTCATTTACATTTAATTTTAGTCTCACAATACCCTTTTCATTGATTTTTGCATCAAGTGTAGAGATTTTTTATTTCTTCTGAAATAAACCTCGTTCGACATGAATCTGATGAATAACTGTTTTATAAAAGTAGAAATATGAGAAAAAAAACAATAATGGGTAGCATTTGTCAGATAAGTTAAAAAACTTAAATAATTTTAAAAGGACCATAGCAGCACCCTAAGAGATATATTGGCTGCACAACCCTCTGGATTGCGTTTTATCTCTAGTGTTCTACATTCGCAGGTACGAAACAACATCTACATTAACTATAAAATTTACAATGAGTACAAAGAGCTGCCACATTGGCATGCTGGATGTCACCGAAAGTGCGACAACAGTAACAGCAAAAAATGAGCACACACTCAGGTGTGCCCCCCATGGCCTGTTCCTTGGTGAGGCTCATGGCCACGATCACTGCTTTCACAGCTAGCAGAACCAGGCCCAGTACTGGATTAGACTGACCCAAAGTGTTTCTGGGTACAATATATTCCCTATATCCTTGCTGTGGGGTAACGAAGAAGCCGATCAATTAGATTGCGCCACCTTTTCACGTGGAGCGAGCCATTACGTTAATGAGCACTAATCATTAGCGAATGAAAAAATGGTTATTACTTTTTTTGCATGAATAATTAGGCTCTGCAGGATCACTTAAAGGCTGGTAGATCATTAAAGTAATTGAATGAAGCAGTGTAGTGTGTGTATCATTCTAAACCAGATAAAATGTCATTTGGGTTCAATGTTAGGACCCAGTTCAGCTGTTTCATGACAGTTCCGAATTATATTACAAATCAGAAAAAAACATCCAGATGAATATTGCAGTTGGATGCTTGGTGAAATTGCCAAGCAGTAAATGGTAAGTACTCTCCAGAATGCAATTCCTGATGCTTTCCAATAAAACCGTAAATGTCTTCATATTTGACGCCGTGGCTCTGCACGAAATTGAATATGCACTTCATGACCGCTGTTAGCAAACCTGAGAAGTACCAGTACTCGCTGGACACGTGGCATACTGTGGTATTACTTGACTGGACTGAATTTATCAAGAACTTTCACCAATTTTGTTCTCTTTAAAATATCTGTATGTGCAACAAGAAGTCTTTTTATTCTATTATTTTTATTCGAAAAAGGCCACATTTTTTTCTTTGTCTCGCTGGTGCAAATGTATTCTAATAAGCATGATTAGTGCTAGATTATGTGCGAATGTACTGCGTTTGAATTATTGAAGATACAGACAATGAAAGTCCTGGAAAATGAAGCCATTTACATCTGCCCATTATAAGTGTGTGTAAAAACACTTGTCTTTAGATGATGATTTCCTTTCTGTTAAACACCGTAAAGGAAAAGCCTTTCAGAGCAGTCAGCACCTTCAAAGGGCTGGTTTTGAAATGCCGAAGATTAGCTGGGGAAGCCTTAATGACACCGTTCCCGTTTCCTTTGTGGACATTTAAATTTCCCACATGCAGAACAAAGAAACTTCAATCCCCTATGCCAATGTTGTCAAAAGGTGCTGGAGAATGCAATATCTGTTCATCGCGTATGGCTGCAGGCACAAGAAGGCTAGCCAACTGTGAGCTTTATTCTGAGTGAGATGCATTTCTAAAACGCATTTTACGCTGCACTTTTAAATATAAATTGGGTTCATTACAATAAGTGAGCTATTTTTACAAGAGGACGCACAAGCATGAAATAAAAAAAAAATATTGGGACTTTCTTTCTGTTGTAATTATGCAATTAAATTCCGAGTCTACTATGCAGGCCATACATGCAACTGAGCTCCACAATCTAATTGGAAATCTGTCTTTCGGTATGTAGTGGTTATGAAACAGTCCTAGACAGGACAGGTGGGCAGACTCAAGAAAAACCTATATTTACTCTGAATGTCCATGACAAGGATGCCTCTTGTTATGCTATATTTAATGTCAAAGGCTGTGTTTTCTAGCAGGAGAACAGAACCCCATTTGTCTGAGTGGAAGACAAATGAGACACTGCAAGAAATTGGAATACACCCCCCACCCCCCCGTCCCCTCTCCAGGATATTAGTTTATGCCATAGTCGGGCAAGGCTGTTAGTTTTATTACTGGAGTTTTCACTAGAAATGAGAGACTCAAGTGGGTAACAATACAATATTCCATATCAGGCTACATCAAGAGAATATATTATCCATCCCTAGCATGGTTTCCTCATCACGGAATACTCAAGTGGTTATAAGCCAAATCCTCTTTATCTACCACTCCAGCATCATGGACAAAATATTTATTCCACCTCTGCACATGCTGCCCCACCAGTGTCGTGGATGTAAATGGCATTTTTATATTGCTTTTATTAAAAAGGGTGAAACCAGCTGAGTGCTATTCCCCAAAATCTTGGATTTCTTGAGGATGGATGGACACCCCACACCCACCTCCACCCCCATCCACCTCAGCACATCATTTTCTCATCTGCAAGTTCATTACCATCAATAATCGACTGAATTCCACCTTTCATCGGCTCGTCATCCGTTACGGGCGTGATACTGTTTTTTTTTCCCAGTGTAAACCAATTTTGTATCTCTGTTGCAGATGGTATTAAACAAAGCCCTAAGAGTACGAGGCTGTCGGAATGGGAATGATTTATTACAAAGGGAGTTGTCTTTGCGTCAGTCTGTAGAGCTGCCGTGGCTCAATGTAAACTAATTTATATTCCATATTGCAGTGCTGCCGTACTTAATATTCTTGTCAGTGTCCTGGCCGTACGATCGGCTGGATTTCAGCAGCAATCAGGAGGCTCTCGTCCAGCAGTCCACATACAATATGAAGCACAGATCGTCAGATCTTGCGGTATGCGTGAGAAACTGTGATAGGGAATGCAGAGTCGGAACCGGGAACGAGGCGCTCGCGCCTGCTCACAGTGCAACTGCGGATTTCTGCAGCCGATGTACCCGTTTGTTAACATAATTAACCTATCAAATACACGGCTCGTGTCACTGCGAAGGGCGCGCAAGCGCGCGCACGGCTGCCGCTTTGAATCTGTTACGAGTACAATATGCATCCGCTCTTGACGTGACCTGCCCTAAGCTGTCGAGCATCACTGTCTTTAGGTGTTTTTTTCCAGTTTCACGAAACTCTTAATTATTATTATTATTATTTTTTGGTTTAATAAAATGACATATATCTTTATAGTGTAATTTATCTACAGAGATGACATGGCTATGCACACATCAAGACGTTAATTTTGCAAAGGAAAGCAGTAAAAGTATTATGGAATTTATACTTGATTTCTATTCATTTGATTATTTTTATACATATTTATATAAGATAGATTTATAGCTATCACAAAATCAAACTACATATTTATTTATATGCATAGAAATATCTGAGTTGATGCATTTGAATTGGATTTAATATAACTGAGCATTAAACCATGTGCATAACAACATTAGTGGGCATATTTATCATAACACCGTAACGGTCAGGCTTCCACCGGCTGCATTTCCTTTCTGTGATTTGCTAGGATACGTTGTGTTTTATCATCATCAATCGTCATCCTAATAGCCTAAGTCAGACTGGGCTAATTGCTCTTTATAAACTACAAGGCTGTCATTGGGGGGGCCGGCGCCCCCGCCGCGCCCCCCCGCCCCGCCCCCCCCCCCCCTACCACATCGGGCAGACAGGCACCAAAAAACATCAAGAGTATCATCCTGGGG
>JAODJX010000007.1:11736480-11755108 GCA_026776945.1 Isichthys henryi | reverse complement strand
TGTTTGTATTATGACATGAATTAATTACAATATAATGTTAACTTTAATCAAGCACCATTGATTACCCAAAAAGTCCAAATCTCTCACACACACAATATGATTCTCCAATCCCATATAAAACTGGTAATTAAGGTTCCGGCTGAGTGGCTTGAGAATTGATTTATTAAAGAATGGCAGCTGAGAAGCATTGAAAGAAATCAACAAGAAGATTCTTCTTTTTTTTTGCTCTTCTTTCCCCGGTAGTAGCCTCAAATCTCCATAGAAAAACTAGTAATAAATTCAAATATAATAAAAAAGTTACATTTCCTGAGGCACCACGGAATGTTTACCTGCCTAACTGAATTGCAAATCAGTGAAATTCCTCTTTTATGGTGCCTGAATACCAACAGTAATAGAGAACTGAGTATGTTTCTGCAGATCACCTGGCGTAGAGGCTCTGGTGTGGGCTGCTGGTGCCAGTGAGGCAGTTGAACCACTCGTTCCACAATGGCAGAGGTTTCGTGGGGGTGGGAGTCTGGTGTGTAAAAGGAAGAAGCTGAATTGAGGGCCGGGCGTGACATATGTGTCAGCTATGAGCCTTCTTGGGGTAAATCCAGGTCTCTCAGAAGTCCGAGCCCTTTGTTAGTGCAGTCGTTAAATTAAAAAAAAAAATCCATCTATTGACACTCGTATACATTAAGCAGAGTTTGTGCTGGAAACAATAACAAAAGACTCCCCCCCCCAGGTCCCCTCACTGCTTCTACCCCCACACTATCCTCTAGAAGGTCTTTGTGGCCAGCATCACAATCAGCATCACAATCAAGCCAGTTCATTAACTCAAAAAGGGAAATAAAAATGTCCCTGAGGGCCTTGTGTTGTGTGTGGCTGCATGGAGTGCACATCTTCTGTTGACTTAAGCAGATATGAATGCATGACAGAGCCAGGGCTGAGCCTCTAATTGGCAACGCTTGTCCTCTGATCAATTTGCCGCTCTGGGAAGAATAGGGCAAAATCCCATTAGTATTCGCCTGTGGCTCAGCACCACGATTTAAAACTGAACCCACAAGCATTAGGGTTCTGCTTACTGGCGCATCCGCATCTGGAGCAAGGTGGAGGACCCAGCCTGGCCTAGCAGTCCATGGGGCTGCACTGAGATCATTCATTTGATTTGGGGAATGAAGCGAAAAAAAATGTTCTCCCTGTTCCTGTCCCTAGTGCCCAGCTGTGAGCTGACACCTAAACCCAAAGAACTTCAGCACAACGCATGTGTATTGCGATCTAAATTCACTTGAGATTTTTCAGCTCGACCAAATTGGATTTGGCTCAGCTATTGACTTTACAGTTAAGTATCAACATATCACCTATGAAACCAATTGCTTTTGGCTCATTTAATCCAATTACTGTTTTATGAATCTTTGCAGACGAGGAATTCCACTTACGTTTCCTTGCATCTGTTTCAGTTCTACATGTAATCTGCAATCACATTAGTTATTGTGTTTTTTTTGTTTCATTTTATCACATGATAACAGACCTCAAACTTTCCCAAGCATTTACAGCCACTTTCCGCAATTCCTGCTACAGACCACTTTCCACCTTTCTGGAAGCTTCTCTAGAAGGTCTCTCAATTATATTAACACTCCAATCAGACAGAACCTGTTTTTAGAAGAAATAAGGACAGACATTGATCCAATCTTTCAGGAATGTGCGGGTGGATGGAAATCAGTCCCTAAATGAAGGTCTCAGGGCATTGATTTTTTTACAAGGTTTTATCTCTTCATTTTTTTTCTTTTACAAGGTCTGTTATGTCTACTTATTGGCCAGGATTCATGGGGTAGATCAAGATTCTGTTTTGCGATAAACCAAAGAGATCAGATTGTTCAGACAGTTATTTTAACAGTGTGGACATTCATTTTCTATGGGAAAATTTTTTATGTCTTCATAAAGTATATGCGGGGGCCATCCTGTGATATTTCCGACATTTAAATGAAGAGACTTCGGCTTTTGAAATTATAGACACTGAAACTACACGAGGCTTTATAACAATCGTGGCACAGATTCAGAAAGTGAGCATGCTGAAAGATTTAATTAATCTGTTGTGGCATTTATAATAATTGACTCCCTAGCTCACATAACAAAGATATCAACTTTAATTCGCATGACTGACTATGCCACTTTTAATATTTACGTAGGAAAAAAAACAAAATGCTGCCCCTTCAGTGATAAAATACTCGACTGCAGCTATAGAGGGATACAGCTACCAAAGAGCATTATGGGTAAAACCAGACTTTGCTTAGGTTTTGCCCTAAGCAATAAGGAAGCTTGCAAATATTATAGTTCTTACAGTTTTTGAGGAACTGTAAATATCTCACCTTCCAAAGAGAGAAAGAACCAGTCATAAAGAGAATAAAGCACATTAGTTGATTTATGATATTTATTCGGTATGTACAAATTCAATACGATAATAAAAACAAGGCATATTTTATATGCTAAGGGCTACTTTGGCAATGGTCCAAGGCTCACATTTTGGGAGCCCATAATTTAGTCTGTTTATTTAAGTGTAATCAAAGGGAGTTCATTTGATTAGGTAAATATATAAGGGGTAAAAAGCAAAGAAATTTGAGAAAAATGTTTATCGTGAAAAGTGAAAGAAAAAATTGTTTAGATTTCATTCCAGAGCCAGTAGCTAGCTGAACAGTGAAAAAAAACTGACATGAAAAAGCGGCTTTGGAATTTCAGTACTGCCTGAGGTCTTAGAATTCGTGAAACATACTCATTTATATTTCATCACCGGCAGCATGTGAGAACTCATGCACTGTTGTATTGATATCAACAGTTTTTGAGGCCCCAATCTGCTTTACATCAATATTACATAGTGGACCAATCAGAAAACTATATCACAGTCTACACACAATGTAACACAGACTGTGTGAGACGTATAGGCCATCTAGGCTGAGACAGGTCGATTCTGTGTTAATATTATATGCCTAACCAGAATGATGATACAAAAACTCATCATAAATATACATATACCCCACCGTACATCACATGGACCTCTCCCCAATTTCTAACTTTCACGACAAATCAAAGAGGAACTCAATCACATCAAATCAAAGAGGAACTCAGCAATCTCAGCAAAAATAAAGAGGAACACTGTAAGAATTTAATATCAGACATACAAATAAAGAAACCATTTGTGCAGAAGCAATAACTCAGATATGCAGTATGCAATGACAATATGCATTGTGATAATACTGCATGGTCAGCTGACGTATTGCACAAATGCCAGTCACCAAAAGTTCAGCTCCAACGTGTGGCACATGTAGCTGCTTAACCAAACAAAACCAAGAAGTGCCTAAAAAAGGTTCCAATATATGCTGTCTCCAGCATCCCTAAGATGTGCTAAGCGTTAGAGTGGGGTACAGTCAAACCCCATGAGTCCTGAATCTGCTCCTGCCTACCACCATTCCAAAAACACGGTCTAATAGTGAATTTAAGTTTTATTCCCTTCGTCGTAATAGAAGTGCACTTTCTCCTCGTTGACTGCTCACTTATACACTAAGAACGTTGATTTTCAGCTCTTCTGCGCCTGAATATTTTAACCACAGAAATGGCACACTCTGGCTGTATCATGGCCATGACATTAGTCAGTTACTAGACAATTATGAGAGTGAAATCTTTGCCCCCCAGGCACAAGAACCTCCAAAGGGAACATTCTGAAAGCGTGTTCTCAGAATGTAGCTTTTTGTCTAGGCAATTGTTTAACCTTGAGCTACTGGACCTACTTTATTCAGGTCGGTAATTTATCACTGAAACTGTTTCTACTGAAGCAAAACGTCAGCGGACATTTTTGTAACAATTCCAATGGAAGCGAGGTCAACTGCTAACCGGCTTCATATGGGATGACTTTGAGAAAATATTCTGTCCTGTCTTTGCGCTTAATCACACAAAGAAAAATAAAATTGTATGGAATTTAGGTGCTACAAGGCTTTTGTATTGGGAAAAGAAAAAGTAGCACTTTTTTTTGAATTGTTGCGAAATGTGAAGCAGGACACCTGCTGGATCACCTCTGAATTGACTTTTGATTGATCTGAGTCGAGCGTGTCAGCTTTGTGCTAAACCTACCCAAGTTGTATAAGTATTTTAAGACTCAGACCTCATAAGTCATTACGATTCTTGTCGTAAAAATCTTTTAGACTATATACAATATTTATATATACTCATGCAGCTGCTAATAAAACTAGAAAACTAACCACTTCAAGGCAATCCAACTATAAGCAAAGTAAATGCCCACTTCTTAACCATGATCTATGCAGTCATCTTTGATTTAGTCCATAGAAAGGTTGAGCCACAGTAACCATGCCTGCAATCCACAGGAGGCAGCAGTCAGCTGTCTTACTGCTTCAGCCAATGACATTCAATCCTTTCATCGTTGACATTTGACCTTGCTATGAATTCTGGGAGTGTTCTGTTGTAGAATTGTCAAAGTCCAGTTTGACGTGTTAATTTCCCCTGAGTTAAGGCATGAAGATCGGATGTTCTGAGCTGTATCTTTCCTCCCAGTTGCTACGAGTTGCTCGCTTGTTCACAGCTCGAGCTAAGGCCCAAACGATGGATCTGATTAAGCTCCTTCTCCATTATGCTCTTTGATGAGTCAGCTACACTTTCTTCAGTAGCATGTTTGAAGATGGACGATTGGGGTAGGTGGGTAGCTTATTTGCTGAGCACTGTGAGGACTGAGAGGGGGAATTGTGCAGTACTCCCAAACAGTTCCCTACAAAGCATGATACAGCCGCTGCTCCATCAAGTTTGTGCATAAATCCATTTTAGGGGGCCTGTTCGGCAGATAAAAACAAAGGTAGGACCACTGGGCAGGTGCTGGGATGCAGGCCTTTCACAAAGCACAGAAAGTGAAATTTAGATTCAATACATGGAAGAATGCATTGAGATGATCCAAATTGATCTTAGTTTCTCTAATGAAATCATTACATAACATACCTGGTTGTGTGAGCTTGCAACTGTATTAATTGTGATTAAAATAATAATAATAATAATAATAATAATAATGAAACCATTACCTGTCCATTATACTGTTCAAAATACTGTCAAATAAAATACAGTAGTTATGATTCTTGCTATGTAGTTTGATAATTCACTGTGGTATTTTCACCTAAAAGCTAGTAAAAATCAATAGAGACACATACCAAGAAGAAGGGCATGAAATATATACCAGTATATGTACTAGTAATCATATACTTAAGATTTTGTGTTTGTTGTCTCTGAATATGTCCTCATTATAAAGGTATTCCTTCCTGGCTTGCTTCAGATCAACCTTCCCCATTATTAAAATCACAATGGAATCAATACAGTACATAAAGAGAAGAGAAACTTAGGGGAGACAAGAAACTATTTGACATATCAAGGTAAAACTCGACCCCGCCTTCGTTGTTTTTCTAACATGGGCTCACCGGTGTTATTAAAATCCAGCTCAGGGGGGATTTGAAGGTGGCAAGAGGGAAAAAAGAAGAAAAAAGAAAAGACAGATTCTGATGATGGATGTTGAGCTGAAGAGAGCAGAGGAATTGCAGACTCTGATGTGACTCTCGGGTCTTATTGGCAAATGTCAGCAAACAACAAATGAATCGTTTCAGCATTTTCCACATGTGGCAAGAGCAGTAAAAGTGGAGTATAAGTGTACAATTTTGGCAGGAGTAGATCTGGTTTAGTGGTTTTCAGAGGAAAAAAGAAACAGATTCTGGGTGACTTGTTGCTTTCAAACAAAACGATCAACTCGATTATGAGAATGAACCGCAGACATTATTAGTCCTGCTGCCAAATAATGAACTTAAAATCTAAACTTGACTTAAGGTATGCATACCTCGCTGTGACTTTGAAGTGCAATTATTTTTTATTTGCAAAATTTGCTGCATATAGTGAAAGCAAAATGCACAAAGGAAAGCCAATAAAAAAGATAATTAATTAAAATAATAAGATAATTAAAATTAAAGAAAAGTTAACAATTTATGATTGAATTTTCAAACTCTGCACTGAACCTAATTTAATTTAGTGCACAGTATCACTTGAACATGCCACTGTCTTGGTGGAATAATAGTGTTTTTAATTTTCAGATAATCTGTCTCTGGGGCCCTTGTGCAGATAAAGATTCAAGGACCAAAGACTAAGACCATGAAGTATAAGCAGCTTTTGAAACACGTCAATAATAAAGTCATTAGTAAGCACAGATTAGGAAAAAAGATTCCTCTAAAGACAATGCAGTCAGTCACTGAAAAGTAGAACTTGCACAGTGTCAAGCCCCTAGGTCAAGCTGTGTTACTGCTGAGGAGGGGGGCATTCTGAAAGAACTGCAGAGTTCAACAGCTGCGATGAGAGATACAATGTGTTTCAGGCAAAAAAAATCCAAAGCACGTGAAACAAGTTCTTGGTGAAAACAAGCTATTGTGAAGTTTAGAACAAAAAATATGGTGTTGAGGGTTTGGATGAGGCCCAACTGAAGCTATTTAGTCTAAGTGCTGAGCATTAGACTTGGTGCAGATTCAGCGCAGTGCAGCATATCATCCATTAGACTGGGTGCAGATTCAGTGCAGTACAGCGTATCACCTGTTAGACTGGTGCAGATTCAGCGCAGTGCCGTGCATCACCCATTAGACTGGGTGCGGATTTATGCAGTGCAATGCATCACCCATTATGTTGGGTGCAGATTCAGCACAGTGCAGTGATCACCCATTACACTTGGTGCAAATTTAGTGCAATGCAGTGCATTACCAATTAGACTGTGCAGAATCATTTCAGAGTGCAATGCATCACCCATTAGACAGGGTGCAAATTCAGCGCAGTGCAGTTCACCATCCATTAGATTGGGTGCAAATTCAGCACAGTGCAGTTCATCACCCATTAAACTGGGTGCAGATTCGGCGCAGTGCAGTGCATCACCCATGAGACTGAGTGCAGATTCGGCGCAGTGCAATACATCACCCAGACAGCAGCCTCCCTCCAGTCAAGCAGAGCAGTGGCATCACCGTCCTAAAAGGGCACTTCTCATCAGCAGGGACTAGAATGATCATTTTTAAATTAAATATACACTGCAAACAACAGACATATAGTTGAGGACAATCTTCTTAAGTCTAAGGCATTAAAATCAGCCCTTTGAAAAACTACCTTCTACAGGGAGAGGAATCCTGAATCTAATTAACACACAAATAATGTAAAAGTATTGTATGTGTGTGAATATAGCCAGTGAAGCACTGGCATGCCACCCAAGATATAGTCTGATTTAAGACAGTAGTTTTCGACCTTTTTGGTATGCGACCCAATTTATACCATGCTAGCTCAGTCGCAACCCTATATCAGGCATAGGTTTAAATTAACGCTATGATCAAGCATGCAGTGCAATTTATGCCAGTCACTACATATCACAAAAATCTGTTTGAATGTGCCAGAAAATTTTAAATTAAGCCTCTGTGGTTTGGCTTCTTGGATTGGTTGAGTTCACTGAGGGCGCTTGGCATTTGCAGAACCAAGACCCGTTTGTATAGGCTAATTCTATGATTGGGCTGGGAAATCTGATCGTGGATCAGCATAGGAGCTTTCTGTTTTAAAATACTTACATTTCCAACTCTGTCTCACGAACCTTTCAGAACTTGCTGCGACCTAAATTTGGGTTGCGACTCATAGGTTGAGAATCACTGATCTAGACCTTTTATCCTGTGCTGTTTGGCACAGGTTCCAGGCCCCCCATTAACCCAGACCAGGATAATAAGATGGATGGATGGATGGATGAACTTTGGGTTGAGCTTTTGGGGGGTTGAGGTCTCCACCCATTGAAAGGGGTCCAGGGGGTTGTATGGATTTTGATTATTGGGTTGGGTTATAACTCCACCAACCCCCCATATTTTATGGCCATGGATGGATGGACGGATGGACAGACAGACAGACAGACACAGACAGACAGACAGACAGACAGATAATTTACAAATAAAAGTGAATGTGATCCTGTTCTTCAAATGATCCTCCTAAGTCCTAATTTCACCTGCCCTCAGAAGTTGATCAAAACTGAAAAGTTGCCAAAAAGTACAACAGGTGCTTGTCATTCACATACTGCATTTGCCCCCAAAATAACTTGCACATAGTTGACAAAATGCATTTTGTGAAGGAAATATCTTTATTTTTATTGATGTAATCAGATACATCCAGCCGTCTGTGCATGAAATGCAAGATGCTGCTATCAATTCTGTACAAAAAATGAATCATTCTTCTTGATTTCTGTGCACGAAAGAAAGTGAAATCTTTATGTATGTATTTATTTTGTCATTAAATAATCCTTTTAGTGGAACAAAATGTATTTTGTGCATGAAAATGAGCACTTGACACCTGGTGCCCCCAAAAGAAAGTGACCGCTAAAGAACTTTTTAATGAAAAATCCTTTAATAAATTTTATAAATCTTTAATTTATAATTTAGGTTGACTACATAATGGAAACACCGCTTAGAAAAGATATGGAAAAATCTGACTTCGAAGTCACTAAATCACAATTGCAAAGGCAGCTACACAGATCAGTCACATTCAGGTGTGTTCCAAATACCAGTATGTGTCAGCTACAGAGGTGGTGTGATATATGTGAGTTTACAAAGGGATGTGAGTCAGCAAACAGAGTACCAAAGGGTCAATGTCCAAATTGCAGAGGTATGTGTGACATACACTTCAAACTGATTTCATGTGGTAAGAAAAAAAAAATCGCCATACATTGTGACAACACACCATGCAACTCAGAGGAACACCAGTCACTAACCGGAGCTGCGAAACACAAGCAACTTCAGAAATTCCCACAGGAGTGAATCGACACTGAGCTTCCCATCTGGACACCATAAAAAAACTGGAGACCACGAGCTTCATACAGTGTGTATTTGTAAGACTACTGCTGTAATGAAAATGCTTATACTCAAGGTCGATACACAAAGACACAAAGAAGCCTAAAACCTGGACTGTTGATCAATAAAAAAAGACATCATCTGATTAGTTATCTTATGCTCTTTTTTTCTACTAGCAGGTTTTCATTTGGAGAAAGCCAAATGCTTCCTTCATCCCGCAAGGCTTGTGGTGGATTGGGTGAGATGATTGTGATGCATCGTCTGGCCCCCTTTGTCATATAATGGCAAGAGAAAATGAAGCCATTTTACAGGACCAGGGGCAGCGAATCTGCACAAAATAGAATCTTCTTCCCACAAAGAACTTTCTAGAAGAATGGTCCAGCGACACACTCCACATGGTTTTCCTTATTAGTCACTTGATATTCTTATATGCATTTGTCATATTTTCACAAATTGAGACAACAATAGAACAGTCTGAATATTTTGCAAGACACTGCATGACATGAAAAAGATTAAAACATATGACAGCCATAAAACTGAGTTCTGAATTTCGTCATACTAAATGCACCTGCAACAGCACATGCTACTCTGACAACAGCTGGAGGAGGAATATTTCTTGAATTTACCTTTGATGTACTTGTTTAACAGATACCAGGATTGACTAAGAAAGCAAACTTTCTTTGCCATCAAGGCAAGAATATCATAGTATTTAGTGTTAAATTGCTTATACGTGTTAATACTGTTGACTGCTTTGATGATGACTATGCTATCTCTCAGCTTCAGTAAAGAGAAATATATTTTATATTATAAGTAATTCCAGTAGTCAGTAGAAATTATGTAGTGCTGAACATTGACCTAAATGGAGGTCAGGGTTTCAACCAAACATATCACTTATAAACATGAGAATGCTCCTAATGCCCATGCATAACATCAACAATACAGTGATATACAGCTCTGGAAAAAAATGAAAAGACCGCTCTATATTTAAAAAAAAAAAATTAAACCCTGGTTTAATCCTGGTTCTGCTGGCTGATGACTATACTGTGAGGCAGGCTGCTTCCAAGCTCAAGGTTTCTAAGACAGCAGTACACAAGAACAAGGTGAAGCCGGAGACACTGGTGGTGACCAAAAACCAGCCAGGTAAAGGGAGAAAGCGACTTCCTAATGCCAGAGATGACACTCAACTTATCCAACAAGGCCTCATACATCAGAGGATGACACCAAGTGACCTTCAAAAAGAATGGGAAACATAAAGTGCAGGTGTGAAGTGCACTGCTAGGACAGTGTGTATCAGGCTCCTGGAAGCAGGACTGAAGTCTCATAAAGCAAAGAAGCCCTTCATCAATGAGAAACAGAGAAGAACCATACCAGGCACATAGCCGTAAACTGAGAAATGAGTGAAACTGAACATTTCGCTGTGGTCTCCTAATTTTTTCCGAGCTGTATATACAGCAAATATATTTACAACATTCCATCCAAAACAAAGCAGGAGAGGGAGTAGCCTCCTGTACACAATCTTACTGATGTATGCTTCACTGAGCTTCAGTAAAATTCTGTAGCCCATGCACACATTTCCTTGAATCGAATTATGCAAATTATGCAAAGTCACCTGACACGAGCTACTTTGACATGCAAAGCTTGCCAGCGACAAGAGTGGTCTCATGAGCTTTAGGGAATGACATGGACTTCAGGGCCGGGAGTAGCTAAGGATGAGACGTGTTCACAGCCCTTCTTAGGGGTCAGACGATAGCGGGTTTTGCTGGAATTCTAACCATTCAAAGATGGTTACCAAAAAGATCATCTTTTTCTCTTCTCAGAGGAAGAGGCAGCAACAGCAGAAATGCGAAGCGACGTCAACAGTTACACATAGTCCTTTTCGATTGTATGGTATTCTTACATTTAGCTACCTCACCGATACAACTTTATCGGACCCAGAACCTGCGCTATGGTCATATGCACGGTGTCTAAACCACTCTTGCTCAGAAAGCGAACTTTATGTTGTAATCCAGTTGGTTTTCATAGCTGAAAAAATTCCCTCCAGCATTCCCAGTGTTAGATTAAGTGTGCCCCCCACTCCCCCAGTCCCAAAGTTAACATCGAGTTTTTGAATGAGATTTTACGACTCTGCACGATTCGAAATGCAGAATAAATGGCTGGACGAGGTGAAAAAGGCACGGTGTAACATGAGGCGGCCTAGCATTATTAGCGCTGAGAGAAACCATTAATGTTGCTGCCTTAACCCTTTTTAATGAGGTCTTTTTTGGGCAGGAAAATGAAAAGACAAATTGCACACATGGCAATGGAAGACTAGCATAATTTATCCCACAGACCATGTGCACAATATGTCTGCTGTCCACTATGGTCCACAGCTGCTTCCACTGTATTGTCAGAGATGCCTTCGAACAGTGAATAGGGAATAGCACAACTTCATAGAACATTGCCTACCTTCTGCAATAAGTGTTCATTATGTCCAATCAAGGTCCGCACAGTGCAGGACTTCAAATCCTTGTCCATTTAAACAAGGATCTCAATATGTACAGAATTTAGCCTGATATTTTAACAATTCAGTGGCATAATTAATAATTCAGTTTCTTAAAAATGCCTCTCTTGTACTCGTCATTAGTAAATGACTTCAAAAAAAGTAGAAATAAAGGTGGGAAAATTTGGGCATGGGATTGGGGAGGAGGGGAGAGAGGAGGTATTTCCAGCAAACTTTCTCACTGCTGTTAATTATCTTTGGCTGAAGATGACATTGGCTAGTTAGGAGAGGGGAGGGAGGGTCTATTAAAAATGACAGCTGTTTCATCTAATCACTGCTGGCCTGTGCGGAAGCAGTTGCAGTAGGTCCAGCACAGGGATTAAAATCCCAGTGGGTTACTTTTCTGGTGCTACCATCTTTGGGTTCATAGGTCGATGGCCTTTTGGCAGGGTAGGGGCCCCCTCTCAGAAGGTAACCGTTATCTGATGTCAGCCCTGTGGACCGCCACCAGCATCTGAGCATGTGTCACACACCCCCTACTCAACTCACATCGGTCCCATCGTACAGCAACTGGGGTGTGCACAATTTTATAAACATGAATAATGGATAGCGTCCTGGTGATTGTCAGTAGCCTAATTCAATTCTGTGCTTTCCATTCGGATGTTACTGTGGATGGAAAATCTGGCCCAGATTAAATAATTAGTTTAGTGTAGTTATGCATTGGATGGCTATCCACCCTTTCACACTTGTTGTGATACTGCCGAACCCAACCAGCTGGATGCAGACACCAGAGGCTCGGCCAGGTCTTCAACCGTTAGTTTATTTATACAGTTTCATATAAAACTGAGTCACATTTTAATTGCAAGCTCCATATTGAAAAGCCAATAGATCTTAAGGATTTGCATGTTTAAGAAGGCTTTTTTTCTTGAAATGCTACAATACACACCCTTGTGCATATTCAACATAGAGAAAACTACTATTCACACAAAGTGGGAGTGCCACCTGGTGGCCCAGTCAAGATGCGCAGCCTAGCTTATTTCTAAGACATAGAGTGAAAGGGAAGCAAGGGCGGAATGAGCTCCTGAGATTCAGTGCCGGATCAGCCCTTCCTACCCAATGCATTTGAACACTTCATCCATTAGCCTGACTGGTTTTGTGGTCCCTGTTTCTATTTGGTATTCCTGTGAACATTTAAAACGGCAATCAGCACTGAGACAGAGAGAATATTCAGCTGTGGAAATCCGTAAGTACATTTGTCATATTAGTCTATTAAATAGTACGAGAAATCAGACTTTAAATGTAAGGTGAATTAAATAAGAACCATCATAATCAATCCTAATCAAATGAAAGAATGTACAGGATGAATCTTTGACAGTGGAGTGATGAGCGTTAAAGGGCTTGGATCCTCTTTGATGATCTTTTCAGCTACACCAGCTGTGTCCTTTGCTACTTACTTCAGAGAGGTACTGCGACATCGAGCAGGAGCAAGTACCGTAATTACAGACATATCATTGCAGCTCCCTCTAAGGAAAGAGACTCTAATAAGCTGTGATCTCCAACCCCGACTGGCAGGGCACACACACACACACAAACACACAACATATTCATATCTTTATAGGGACTCTCAATTCATTTCTGTCGGTAAAACCTTAATCCCAACAATGACAACTTTAACCCTAACCGAGCCCTAACCTTAACCATAAGTAAGCAAAATAAAAACACGACATGGCAAACCATTTTTAGTTTTTTGATTGCATTCACAAATATAAGAATTAGTTTCACCTTGTGGAGACCAAAAAAATGCCCCAAAAGATAAAAAGTTAGAGGTTTTTCATCACATTTTGAGGAAATCTGGTTCCCACAATGTGATAATTTTACACACACACACGCACACACACAAACACGATGAAGAGTGGCGATCTAGGATGTGCTTCGATGTGCTCCACGGAGGACCTCGGCACAGATTGTAGAAGAGTCTTCACTGATCCCTGTATTCAAATATGACACGTGGGGGTCGGGGGGATATAAAATGGAGCGGCAGACATATAGATCAAAATGAATCAGCGCAGAGTCTCGCATCCTTTTAACTAAGATGTTGTCATGGTGGACACGGCCTCCCCTACCAGGATCACCGGGGTCCAGCTCTGGATCCTGCTGGGATCTGAAAGCTGTTCCCATAAGGCCTGATGAAAGTGGCAACAGGAAAAGACAGATGAGAAGGCAGTTTTTAGGGTGTGGATGCCCAGATTTCACCCCGGCAAAGCCATGCTGACAACGTCTCAGTCACTTACAGATCAGCTGCCGCCTGCTTGGGCTATGAGGAACAATATGCTTTCTGGAGGCTTCATAATGGATGCCAGTGAAAGCGATGTGAAATACAGCACAGCAAAGATCAATTAACAAAGAGCATCAAAGAAAACAGGTAAAAGAAAAATATTTTTCTTTTCACTGCATGAGGATGACAAAAGTAGGCCTGCTTATCCGAGAAGCAGACTGCGGTGAATTTTACATACTGGAAGGCCTTAAAAGTCTTTGTTGGACATACAGCTCATTCTTTCTGCACACATATTCCAGTGAAAAAGGACCACATAGACTAGCTTTATGGTAACCAATTTCTCCATAAGGTAGATAAAACCAAATATTAGAGACAAAGACTGGAATTTATACAAAATATGTTTCTTTACTGCCCAGGAAAACTGGGGATTACCATTTTTTCATCATATTAAATATAGTTATTATCACTTTCTGTTGTTTTTCTCCCCCGGTTTCATACGCTTGGGAGATCAGTGTTTGTAGTCACGACAACAAGCTATAGAAGCCTGGAGAGACGGTTTCCATGGCGTCGGCTTTGTAAGGCCTCTCTCTCTTCCTCTCTTTCTGTCTCCCTCAGCCAGAATGCAAATATTTAATAGTTACCATTAGACAAGACCATTTGCAATCATCAGATAATGAAGATGGCCTTCAGTGACAGACATTCAAGCAAAAGTATTTTTCTGTTTGCAAATTAAGGTTACTTTTCCCAATTTAAAAACATATTCATAACAGGCTTTACATTAAGCAAATATGTCATATGAACAGCTGGAGGTGTAGGTATAAATTATTCGTTATATTTGCTACTTGACTGTAGGCTTTATTTTCTGTGCTGTCATTCATATTGGAACTGAAAGCCATTACTTATTCATACTTCTTTACATAAAAAATATTTAATGTCTATAATAAGCCAGCTATTATTAAACCAACACGCTACCAGTTAAGGGCCTCCACCTGAGCAGTAGATCTGAACCCCGAAATGGATGCTGTCATTGTAAGTTTCAGAAGGGTGCCTTAGTTTATTTGCGAGAGCCTACTCCCAGCTGGGAGGTTTATCAGACATTATCTCAATCCTGGAGGGATCTTCTAGATAAAACGAGACACACCAGTATGTGAGGGTCATTGGATGAAGCTGCACGTGTCCACCGTGTTGACAATTAGATTACCAGAGTACAGTAAAAGAAACCTACGAGTATTTTCTTTTAGTAACAAAACCAAATGTGTGTGTGTGAATGGTCTGTGTGCCCTGCAATGGGTTGGTGCCCCTATCCTACCCTACACAGGTCAAGCAGATACAGAAACTGGATGGATGGACCAAATCTTTTAATAAAGAGCAAGAAGGGAAATATATTTACATCCATGTAAGATGGCAGCAATATCTTAATCTGCATGGTGGTTACTATACTATACACCAATACTGGTGGTTGTATCGCTCTCTATCTGAAGTCCCACTCTTTTAAGATAAATCACTGCATTAACTGGACCATTCTCTCTACAGCTTCCTCCAGCATTCTCACACAGGACCTTTCCCTAATGGTCACCAAAGTGCAATTATTTTATGTATATAGATTATTTTATCAAATTAGGTGAAACACATCATTCAATATTTTACTGAGCAGTTCACAGCTGATGGATGATATTGCGGCTTTGGTAAATGAGCGGCTGGATATTGTACATCATAGAAAATCTTCAACTTCATTATCCTAAGTGGACCTTTTTATCCCTTGTTTAGAGTACACTTTGCCTTACCTTTCAACATGCAAGGCTTGACAATTAGCATTCAAAATTTTTATCTGATCCATAATTAACCTTGTTTGTAAATCCTCCAGTTGATGTCCTGAGGCTAGAACAGAGAAGCCTGAAGACTTTCTGAAATCCTATCTAAATGGAAGGCACATGGGGGGGGGTAGCTTTGTACTAGCAAAGTACCCCCCCAGACACATACACTTACAATAGATACCAAGACCTTCCCGTAGTGTTTCATACAGTAAGATTAGGGTTAGAAAAATGATGGCATTTTCAGGCATCAACATGTCTTTTTATGACAATTCTGCTCCCCCATGGGATAGGAAGTCACAGTTTAGCATGCTTCAGTAGCATATTTCCTACTTTCCAACAGGCTGTTGTAACACCCATAACGAATAGAGTCTTTGTAACTAATATCGATTCTCAATGGCAAGCTGACTTGGTGCACATGTCACCTTACGCAGAACAGAATTACGTTGCTAGATCTGCTTCAATTTTTTCAGCCGCAGCGATCAACAATTCATCATCGGCAGTGTCTTGGGGGGCGAAACGGATAAAATCAGTCTTTAAGCATTTCATACAGAAAAATCAACGACACGGGTAAACAATATTGCTCCACATACCGTTAAAACTATCCGTTCTTTTCCGCTTATGGCTAACTTGTCAAGGGACAGGCCCTTAAGGATCATCTCTGAAAATAACCGTTGGCATGTTTAACAGGTCAGCTTCGTTATCTGTAACAGTGAGCATAAAAACTTCGTCTCTTCACAATTTTAAAACAATAAACTCATTGATATGTTTTGAAAACTTACCGCTATTCCAATCGTCCGTCTTTACCATCGGTCGAGTTATGACCAGTTTTAAAAAATATAAGAAGTAGTGTCAAAAGCATATTACATGTATTAAATAATCCATCTTCTGTCCATCTTCTTTAGCAACATCAAAATAACTGTTAAAATGTTTTATTCATTAATCCTTGTTCACGACATTAGTCTCTCAGCTGTCTGTTGACTGCCTTATTCCTTAAATTATTATATATTTTTATACTTATTATAACCGGGTTAATTATCAGTTTTTATTCTTTGTTTACGACATTAGTGGCTCGGCTATTTGTCGTGTGTTTTATCCCTTAAACTTTTATATATTTTATATGTAATTATTACAAACAGGGATAATTAGTGGTTTTTATTCCTTGTTTATGGTATTAGTGGCTCAGCTGTTTGTCGAACCATTACTGTGGCTGATTCCTCATTTCTCGTTGTCTAAATGGTTTATAGTACTTTCATGCTAAGTTAAAATAGCGCTATAACAAAAAGAGTTAAATGTAGTCTAAATGCTTGCCCGTTGTCCGTTTCTACACCGCCCACCCATTTCTGTATGATATCTAGCATGACAGAACGTAGTCCGGGCGCTTGGGGGTTTAATCTACCAAAATTTTTTTTATGTTTTTTGATGTATGTTGCTAAATATCATTCACTAGTACCTGTAGCAGTTAAACTAACAATTAAATACAACTAAATTGTTTTTATTCCTTAAATCTTATTGGTTTAAAAATGTATACAAAGGGCCATATATCTGTTCAAGTTATAGTGCTTTATTCCCTTTGATTAACCAGACGTAGGTAAATTTAGCTAAATGCAGGAAAACAATCCAGGGCTATGGTGTTAGAGCTCGACTTATATTTAAATTAGGAATATACTATTTTATATTATCTATAAATAAGTCAGGTTAACAAATAGAGTTAATGTGCATTCTGCCAGGATGGTGGCGTGCTTCTCACAATCCGGGGCCATCCGTTAGCATCACGACAACATTTTCCGCTGGTAGCCATTTTGTTTCCAATTTGACAGCTGCTTGACAACGAGTCGGCTCTCGTATTTCTAAAGAAAATACTGTCTCTACGCGCATGCGCCACAGGAAAGCAAAAGAGAGTGAGAGAGAGAGAGAGAAAGAGAGCGCATGCGCTCATTTAAACAAGAATTAACCACATTATTAATTCATGTCGAAATGCTTAGAACGCTTTACTTTATTATTCACACTGGCACAAAAGTGCTTCATTACTTGAAAAACGTCATGGTTTTAGGACTTCATTTGAAATAGCAGGCGCTCCGTTGGTGTCGCCATTTTGAAATGGGCATCGGTGTGAGAGCGCATTTCGGTCTATCATTTCGACCGCGTTGTTGAAGCAGAACAGTCTCGTATGGCCGAGCTGCTCATTTCGCTTTTTTCCTATCATCGGACTTGAAGGTTATTCCTTCTGAAAGTTTGCTGTTAAATGCCTTCTTCAACCTAACACTGGTAATTACCACTGAAGTCTTTCTTTTAACATGTTGGTTAAGTGTAATGAGTTTAAATGCTTTCTTATTTTAAAACGACGTGCTGTATCTTAATCGGTTTCGCTTGTACTTGTTTAAACTCAGCATTTGCTCTTCTGTGTCTTTCGGGCATGTTTGTACTTCTTTAAACCCCTCCAGCTTTTCTTTCTTAAAAAAAAAATAACGCTAAAGTTTATCTTCTTTAAAACACTTTGGTGCTCTCTTGTTTTAAAATACGCCGTGGCGCTTATGCCCACTACTAAAAACCCGTAGCTACGGCCGGACAGACACCCGCTGGACATGTATGAGTTAGGTTACATTCATCCCGGTATATATTTTATTATTCCTTAAAACGTAATTAAAATAATACATAAATGAATACATGTAATGTATTTTCAGTCTATTAAAGTTTATCGGCAACCCTTATCACCCAAACCATATGCACCCCAATCGGCAACACGTTGCATAAGTATATGGAGATAAATCAGAATAATTCGACCAATCAGAATAAGGATTACGCCCCCTCTCGCCAATGATGTCATGGAAGGGGGAGCATTAAGGTCCATCCAAGATACCAAGTAATATTTTTAACATGTGTTTTTCTGACAGTTATGTTCCCCTGTGGGATAGGAAACCACAAATTATTATACTTTAGTAGTTTATTTTGTACTGTCCAAAAACCTGATGTATCAGCCTAAGGCCCCAAAATATGGTTAGCAAACTGAGGTTAGGGTTAGAAAAAATATTTCATTTTCCGGTATCAACTTGGGTTTTTATGACTGGTTTTGTCCCCCATAGGATAGAAAACCACAGATTAGCATGCTTTAGAACCATATTTCTTACTTTCCAACACCCTGTTCTTTCACTCTAAGGCCCCAAATTAGGATTAGGGTTAGCAAGCTGAGGCTAGGGTTAGG
>JAODJX010000007.1:11695490-11707399 GCA_026776945.1 Isichthys henryi | reverse complement strand
GCGCCCCGCCTCCCCCCCCCCCCACCCCCCGCCCCCTCGCCCCCCCCGCCCCCCCCCGGCCCCCCCGCCCCCCAACCCAAAACCCCCCCCCCCCCCCCGCCTGAGGTAAATTTATACCGGGGGGGGGGGGGGGGGGGGCCGCTATCGTACTGCTGCCAGTTTCTATTATTCTTGTCTGCGGTGCCTTGAAGGAATCCTGAGCGGATCAGCGTGTTGCATCCCCACCGCCCGGTTTTCTGTGTGGGTGGGTAGGCGGGCGGTGTGTGCGTGTGCCGTTATATGCGAGGGAGCAATCTTCCCAGGGCACAGAAAGGCTCAGCCTGGTAGCAGACAGACAAGTGCCTAAAAACAGATCATACCTCTGCAGATTAAATTAATTCACTAAAACCCAGATGCAGACTGAAATAAAGAGGAAAATGGAAGGCACAAGCAGCCTTTAAAGGTACACAAAATGTAGGCAAATGAGGGCTGTAACAGGACACATATCTGTTGTGTGCCGTTCAGCCACGTCATTTTCCCTTCAGGACACACAGACGACAAAGGCGGAATCTAAAATCACAAATAAATGTTCAACACAGAAAACATGCTTATTGTAGCTGGTTACAGTCAGTCATAATTGGCAGTTTGGGAACATTCTGGTTTCCCAATAAATCACACCAACATTGGAGAGAGAGTATCTGATAACATCAAGACTGACTGTCAGCTCTGTTATACCAAACTCCAATGCTTGAAACACGTCCAACAATAATTTGAGATGACATCATCTGAGTGTGTGTAAAACTGGAGCAAAGAAGGCAACTGCCTCTGTGGCATCTAAGGGCGTTTTTCCACCGCACCAGATACTGTAGGTTTGGTACTAAAAATTCCCCTTTTCCCTGATTTCCGGACCAATACCAGTAGAAGTACAAGTACCAAAAGTACCAAACTAGTTACAAACTCAGAGAGAATAACGAGGAGTAACAAAGTGACAAATGAAGAAACAGAAGCTTTAATTGCGATAAGGTTGGAAGACGAGATTCACTAAGACCTGGATGCCAAAAAAATCCGTGATATGATGTTTTGCCACACTGGCCACCCTAGCTGTATATTTTATCTGTACTTATCACTCGTCTTCATACTTCCATGTTCAAAAACATCTCAATCTTGCTCTCCTTCTGATGGCACAGAATTCTAATATACAACACTGGCTGATAAAAACTAATTATAAGAAGCAACAACATAAGACTTAGCATGTTTATATTGCAACGGTTCCTAAATTGTGTTTGCATTTAAATAATTTCAAAACAAATTCTGTTTTCCCTCCTGTACCGAAATTGCACCGAACTGTTAAACTGAAACTGAGGTTCGTACTGAACCATTAATTTTGTCTACTGTTACACCCCCAAGTCAATTATAAGAAATTATAAAGAGATGCTGTCGGAACAATAACAATGTATTCCCCGGACAGTTCTGCCACCCCCACCACCATCGAATCCCTACTCCCCCCACACACTCCAAACTCTACAATTTCTAGCATCCTCTAGCATCACCTCTCCAAAATATCTTTATGAAAAGTCCAACTTTGTGTGACTTTCCTCAGTGCAATCAGGTTCACTAGATCTGAGGCTGTCCTTTCATGTGCCACCAGTAAGTGAGACTGCGGTGGCAGACTGCTCCCATAACCATATGCATTTCCCAGCATGCTTTTCTGGAACATGCTTCTTTTTACCTTTGAACTCTGAGGGGAGGTGGAGGGTTCCTCAGGAGGGACGGCGGTCCGGTCCAGCAGCTTGGTGGTATAGAAGGAGGACACCACATTCCCCTCGTAGGTGCGCCTTGCTGTAGGCCACACCCCCTTCAGCACGGCCTGGCAAATACTATCCAGCCGATTGATCATGACTCGGTCCTACGAGTGCAAGCAAATAATAATATAGTAAACTATTTTTCACTTACACATCTAGTATGTAAAATATCCAGGAAAAAAAAATACTCCTCTCTTGGGGTAACTCAATCCCTACAGCAGTTCAGATATACAGTATGCAGATTCGGACTGCTGTAATACCTTTGGCCAGTAGGAGGCAGCCAGCATGTAACCCTCCTGGAAGGGGTTGGAGGAGCCAGGCAGGCCGTTCTCAGTGAGGTAGCTGTCCTGTGTCTCGTCCTGTGTGGTGCTGATGGAGGCGGCGCTGTCTTCGTCAAAGCCCTTCACATTGGGGGGCGGTGGCACTGAAATGCACCAATCAGCAGTCAGTCTGCGGCAGGCCACACCTTTCCGCTTACCAGCAGTGGGCACCCTTCACTGCATTCAATTTATTTGTGCAACATATATATAGATACATGATGTTTCTATTTTCCTCCCGCACAATAGAAAATGGAGGGTGTCGTTTTAAATTTCCATATGTATCCTAGTAATAAGGATGAGCAATATAAATATTAAATATTGTACTTTTTACACTTCATAACTGATAATCTTCATAAGCCGTGCAACCCGATCACCAGACTCACCTCTCTTGGCATCCTCCTCTCCTTCGCTCTCACTGTCCTCAGAGGAGGATGAGGAAGAGGATGAGGAAGACGAGGAACCCGAGGAACACGAGGAGGAAGAGGAAGAAGAGCTGGAGCCGGAGCGCGAGCAGGAGGAGGATGATGAGGATGAGGAGGAGGAAGAGCGCGAGGAGGAACAGGACGAGGAGCCATCGGAGTCCGAGGCGTCCCGCCGGCTCCGCTTGCTGGCCTTCTTCTGCTTCTTGGCCGCAGAGTTGGGCGTGAGGGGTTTGGTACGGGCCGCCACCATGCGGCTCTCACTCTCCCCCTTGGCAGGCCCCGTCTTGTCTTCCAGGCCCGATGGTGTTGGGGGTCCTGTTGGGGGGCTCCAGTGCCCAGGCTGCCCTTTGCCCTCACCGATTTCATCCTCGGATGATGCCTCCTCCTTGGGTGTTACCTCATCCTGGAGCACCCTGGGTGGGACGTCGTGCTGCTGGGGAGTGCCGGCTAGTGGGGACCCCCCTGCTGATGGGAGCTGGGCGTGAGGAGCAAGGAGCGGTGTGGCAGTGCGGCCTGGAGCCCCCGCTTGCTGGCTGTAGGAACGCTGGGCTGCCGTGAAGCCCAGCTCAGGGTCACGCAAGATGTGGTAGTCTGTGCGGCTGACGCCATGCTTGGCTGCCCCGATCAGGAGGTCGCGGTCATGTGGCCCTGGCTCCCACCACACGGGCAGATCAGGTCCCGGCTGGCACAGAGCCAGGCGCTCGTAGAGCTGCGGGTGTCGCAGCACTTGTTCCCGGACCTTGCGGAGCAGCTCGATGCGGTAGAGCGTGCGGGACGCCCTCTCCTCCGTGATGGGCTGGATGGAGATGGAGGGGTCCACAAAGCCTGGAAGGACCACAAAAATTACTTTTGATTCATTTCCATTCATGGTTATCTCGGTAACCATGGGTAACTAGAGGTAACCATGGAATACTGGGACACCCACTCTCATTGGTTACTCACCAATGTCTTTAGGTGGCAGGCGGCAGACACGGCGGCACATGGCCGTGAATGCCCAGAGGTATTTACGCAGGCTCTCGTCTGTCTTCTTGTGCAGCCGTGCCATGGCGCGGAACTTGGTCCAGTCGAAGCGGCCCGCCTCAGGGTCGAACACCACTCCGAAAGTGGACACCACGCGGTAAAAATCGGCTTCTTCCCGACGAGTCCACCTGAAGCGAGGTAATGGGGCGCTTTGTTAAGTGACAGGCTCCCCTCTGCCTGGGAATGGGCAGAAATGCGGGTAGTGAGTCTCCGCCTCACCTCTGCTGCCGCTCCATCTTGGCGGCCATCTTGGGGTTGAGGGTGTCGGCAAGCGTGGGCGTCAGCAGAGCACAGGGCGGGGCTGGCAGGGCCTGCTGAGTCTGGTGGATCTGTAGGATCTGCCGGCTCTTGGTGTAGCGCTGCGAGGCGGTGATGAGACGCCGCAGGCGTGCCGTCAGTGCAGATGGTGGCGGCCAGTAAGCAGAGTCCCCCTCCGCCGTAGCACCACCTTCTGGTACACAGGAGACCCATCAGTAACCCATTAAAAACTCATAATTAAGCAGGATTGTTTTGGTTTTGGCTGCTGTGAATTTCGGGATTGCGATTTACCTCCAGTAGTGTCGGTAATGACCAAGTCGCCGGAGGAAGATGCATCATCCTGCGGGACAGGAGAGTGTTTATAGTCACATTTAGGACCCCCCAATTCCTCCCCACCTGGAGAGGGGCACAGAAAGTGTCCCAGCAGACTCTTCCTACGATACCCTGACTGTTACCTCTATGTCATCCTTCAGAAGTGCTGGAGCAGGCTTGTATTCCGGGTCGTCCACATCACTGAGTAGGTGAAAAAGGACCATGAGGGAAGGCAGAAGTGGGACACAGCAGCAGGATACAGAAAGGCGGGACTCACTGTTTTAACCCCGCCCCCAAACTTCAAGGGCAGGACCATACCAAAGCCAACGAAGACACACTACTAACAATCAAAAATTGCCAATCCTTTTAAATAAACTGATTCACGTTCTGAGACGGGTTATTTATAAACAGTCTGTCCCACACTGCGTGCTCATAAGTGCCATGGTAGTCTGCAATATTTTGGTCCAAGGGCTTCAGGATAGCATAATTAGTAAGAATGACAGATTACAGCACGTACACTGCAGACAATTAGCAAGTAAATGAGGCAAACGGCAAGATTAAAGCCAGCATGGTACAGGCAGTGCTCGCAGTGTATCCATCACAGACAGCGCTGCGCTCTCTGACCCAGCAGTGCTACGGTGGACCACGTACCCGTCCATGAAATCGTTGGCCCTCTGCTCAGCGGCGATAGCTTTCTCGTCAGGCCGGCCGACCCGCTCCAGGAAGCAGAGGGCGGGGTCCGCGCGGATCGTGTTGTACTTCTCGTATCCTGCGGTGGCGGGAAGGGCAGCCATTGCAGTTCACTCATTTCACCTCTCCGCTTTAAGCAGTTACTCCGTCTCAACTGGTAGCTACTGAGTACATAAAGACCCCAAAAATCACAGAAGGTACTAAAGACGGCCCCCTGACAGCCTTCAGAGGAGATGCCAATGCTTGTGTTTCTTCCCGAATAACCTCCAGGTTTCGGGTCAATTAAGAAAAATGGTGTGAAGACCCAGAAGCTCCATCCCCAGAAGGGGAAGTGCTTCAATGTAGTGAGTAACAGCTCTGTAGCAGTAGTTGATTGGGGGGGGGGTGATGGGGGGGATCAACTCACCATGCTTATAGACTCCCAGTAGGAGGCACTTGTCTGCCTCAGTGTCCCACCACAGCGCGGGCAGCTCAGAGTGGCCCAGTTCAGGGACCCAGATCTCAATCTCGCTGTGGACGGCAGAAAAAAGCAAAATGAAAATCAGTGACACACAAACAGATACACACATTCCCCAAAATCCGCCATGATCCGGAGAGTGTGTGCAGACAGTCGCCGTATGATGACAAGAACATCTGTCTCTGATCATTTCCAGCTCATCACATGAGTGTCAGACAGGGTAAAGCACACTGGAATAGATGTCTGGGATGTATATCATAGCACCCTAATGTTGCCTGGTTTTGTTACAGGAATCTCTAAAAAATTCTCATTTATTTTCTAAATGCCTGTTTGGATTTAGCACACCTTCTGGTAACACCATAAATTTGGCGAGGGCTGCCAAAAATCCATGACCACGCTAGGTGTTCATTAAACCTCAAACTGACGCTGTGAGCCGAGAATGTGGGCCACCAGAGATTTCACACCAGTGGTCCAGAACGGCGCCGGCTGATTTTCAGTTCCCACCTGGATTCCGAGCCACCCAGAACCTTCTGGGCCTGGTTGCCGATCACCTCCTGTTTCAGGTAGTAAAGCATTCGAACCCGGAGCAGCACCCTGTCCAGAGAGACAAAGGAGCGTCACATGCAGTTACAGTGAAGGACCTAGAATCTTGGGCTCAAGCAGACTGGGGGGCGGGGGTTGGGGGGGACCTCACTGACACTAGCCACATAGCACAGTGTGCCTCCAATTCCCCTCAGTCCGCAGGGTTCTGACAACTCTTCCCACCCCCCAATGCCTCTAGAGCAGTGGTACAGTCCATGAAAAGCTGCTTCTTCCTGTATTTGTCACAGCAGACAAATCACCCTGACAGAGTGAGGCCAGTAGGGGAATGAGGAGCAAGTCGCTTCACACAGGGCTGCGTTTATGGCCTCACTCGCTCTAGTACGGCAGTTAGAGCCCCGCATGCGTGTACCTTTACATCAGTGAGCTACCTAAATCAATTCAATTCCATCTGATTCATATATAGTGTTTTTAATGAGAAGCATTGACACAAAGCACTTCACCGAGTCCGGGCCCTGGGGTCCCTGGAGACTAAGCCTGAGGCGAGGGGAGAAAGCACACTCCACTCTCAGAGAGATTTTAATATTACATTTTATATTATTTCTGTTTAAGCACCTCTTTGTAACTTTCTCACTCTACACCAGACCAGCTCAGAGTCCTGGGGCCCACAGCAACCAGATCAAACACCCCTAACAAGAGGCTTCCAGAGGAAAGGGCTTCACACCATGTCTTTAACCTGTGATGGAACAGCACCCCAATCCAGTGTGCTCCCTGCCCAGGTCTCCCAGCAAAGGGCTCCATGCTCAGTGTGACCCATCACTCGATGGATGGATTGACGGATAGGTTTCCTTGTGTCTCCATCGTTTAGATTTCCACTCCATACGGAACACAGTATTAATGTGTGCTATAATGTCTTCAGGTCAGTTTTTAATACATCATTAGGCACCATTAAGATTGATGTACTTCTCCCTATGTTTCAGCTTGAGACAGCTTGATGCAGCACTCTTGAGGACCTTGGTAGGCCCCCCCTGATGGACAATAACTAGCTCACTGCGATATCCCTTTGAGCGGCGGGTGGGGGGGGATCTGGGACCACACTCACTTGTTACAGTGATGTCGTAGATGCTTCTTGTAGCCGTCGTCTTGCAAAAGGTGTTCCGGGTTGTGCTTTCGGATCCACTCGGCCTTCTGGATGTCGAAGGAGCTGGCCTGGGCCTTCATCTTCTTCCCCTTCCTCCCTCGGGGCACCGGCGTCGACAGCCCTGTAGGGTAAAGAGGAGATCATGAATATTTAAGAGGCGATCAGGCCCTCCTCTGCCGATGGCTGTGCAGCACAGTGAAGATGCGTTCTTTGGAGACCCGGTGCTTGTCTTATTTTAGGAGGGTGGGGGGCGGCGCTGAACCAATCAGCTCACCCAGGTGGTTCTGCAGCTCTCGAGTGCGCCCATCCTCTGAGGGGGCGATCAGGTCCCACATGAAGCTCTTGATCTTGTCGTCACCGCGGTAATGGACCAGGCAGTAGGCCAGCAGCGCCCGGCAGATGGCCTCCACGTCCCGCTCAGTGAGCTGCCGCTTGAAACGCCCGTGCAGGATGTCCCTCCAGCGCCCCCACCTGGATGCACGCCGGCAAGGTGCCGTGGCAGCAGTGCGTCAGTACGGCATGGTAAGCTGAAGGTTTAGGCCCATGTGGGATTGCTGTTGTGCCTTTAAAGGGGCACAGTAGGTTGCTTTGCATAAAAAGCCAGCTGGGCTTTATACGGCAAACACAGCAGCACACATGGCATAGAGGTCTGCTCACCCGTATACCAGTAGGTTCTTCTCCACACGGAAGCACTCGGTGCGGCCGTAGCCGTTGAGGCGGTCATACGGCCTCCGCAGCTTGGGCTTGTCTTCGCTGTCGCTATCACCCTCTGACAGCTCGGCCAGCTCGTCCTTGGTGGCGCTGAACGGGCGAGTCTGCTTCCGAATCCGAGGGGTGTCGATCACCAGGCTGTTCTGTAGCCCGCAAAGGACAACGAAGGGAGCGGGTGGTTTTTTATCAGCGTCCTCAATGCAAGGCAGAGGATGGATGAGACGGGTCAGAGAAACAAGGCACCCATGACTCACTCTGCCATTAACGGTGTCCAGGTCGATCTCGGCCTTCTTTGCCCACTTGTCCCAGAAGTTGGGGTCGTCCAGAGAGATGTCTGTCCTGTTTCCGGACGCCACAAAGCTGGCCTGAAAACAAACACCACGTGAAGGATGAACAGAGGTGTATCCAGGCAACGGTGATACGTTTCTCCGATGCTGCACCAAGAGGCTGTTTTGTGGGACTGGTTTGACGGTAGAGGAGGGGGGAGCCAAACCTTGGCAAAAGTGGAGCCCCGGCCCTCGGACTCGATAGTGATGGTCTTCGTCCTTCGCTGGAGAATCTGATCAATGTCCTCCTCGCAGAACTTGGAGCCCTCGTCCTCCTCGTCCATGAGGGCCCCGTAGGCTCCCCTCCGCAGCAGGTCTTCGATCTCCTTCTTGGAGAGTTGCTGCTGGATCTGCTAGAAGAGGGCAGGATGTAGAGGTGGTCAAGCCGGGATAGAGATGAGCTGGCTGCAGGCCAGGGGTGAACACAGACCATCGTCAAAACCAACATCGGTGCTCCCCTGCCGAGCTACATTCATAAATACACCATGTATCGTATTTATTAAAAATAATAAATACCAAACATATCATACGAGCAACCAGAAATAACCAGCTGTGAAATACACATAGCTTATATATCAGCTGATCCAGAACCAAGGGCGTACATTTCGGTATGAAAGGTACCAATATTGTGGGAGCACTGTGTGTTAAGGGGGTGAGGTGATCGGGGCTGATTATGTCCCTACCAATGATGAAACCAAACCTACGCCCTTGTCCTTAATGGACAGACACAAACACCAATGACAGTGGATCACATAGAGGAAGATTACCCCGCCCACGCTGTTCTCACGGCCACTCATGCTCTGCAGTACGGCCTTGTCCAGGCCCAGCTTCAGGCTGGCACGGTCGAACATCTCGCGCTCGTAGGAGTTACGGGTGATCAGCCGGTACACCTTCACCGCCTTGTTCTGGCCAATCCTGTGGCAACGAGCCTGGGCCTGTGGGGGCATGGGTGCAGATACGTGACAATCTATAGGGACACCCACACGCGAGGGAAGACACTCATGGGCAGAAATAAATGGGGAAAGAATCCCTACTTTTTCTTTCTGCTAAATTATACATTCCACATGCAGAGCTTATACTGATGGTCTATATATGAAGCAGTTTCCCTTCTGGCAACACCAGCGGCTTCCTCTGCCCTAAAGCTACATGCTGAGCCTGTGAGATTCCGTGGGGCGGGCACTCATTATTGTCAATATTTAACATTAAAATAAAAAGGTTTGATTTATCTATAACAGTGTTTTCCAATCCAGTCCTCAGGGACCCACAGCCAGCCCACGTTTTTGTTCTCTCCCGACTGCCAAGCAAAAATATGGACTGTCTGGCAGGGAGCTCGAAGGGAACAAAAACACGGACCGACTGTGGGTCCCCGAGGACCGGGCTGGGAAACACTGATATATGAGATTTAAAAATACTTAGCAAAACTGCATTTATGTGCTATTTCGTAGCCAATTCCGAAATACAAGGTGAAAACAGCTTAAATGGTGTTTGACTATTCCCAAGTTAAACCATTTAATTAAATTTACTTAGGGAATCTGGTTGATCATATTTTCCAGATAGTAAATTTGAAGTGCATGACTGTCACAAAGAGGTCAGATGGCTATTCAGCTCAGCAGCTGTTGAATACGACCGGTGGTCCTCTGCTGGGCGTCGAATGTGCAGCATTTTGGGTGTACAGGTCCAGTCGTGCAGAACTGCCACCGCGCCTCGTCTCTCAGAACTGGGCTGTCTACACAGGGTGAACCAAGAGGCACTTCAACTGGAATTACACTAGCCGGGAAACGCCCCCACTGGGCTTTCTGTGGTGACTGGGCATACACACCCACGCCGGATCCTAGTGGAAATCTGGCAGTTCTGCTGACCGAAGTGGGCTGACTGATTTTCCAATATTACAATAAAAAAAATATCACAAAAAGAAACATCAAACTGTGCAAGTGATACAACCATCTATTATTTTGATTACATGATTAAAAGATCCCCGGAGAAGTTGCCGATTCATGACTGCTTGACCACAGTTGTCACTAAATGTGGCGTCACTGTATAAACTTCAAACCATTCGTTTATAAACAGATTTCCCAGTTGCATTCCTGGCGCAGGGCTCACTCTTGGCATCGGATCGCTCGGGACCATGCCGTTCAATCATGTTAGCATTTACGTTTCCATGGCGGTGTGGATGGAATGAAAGGGACAGGCGGTTCTGGCTGTTAGCTAATGGGGATTATGGGCTGTTAGAGCCAGCGTACCTGCAGGTCATTCTGCGGGTTCCAGTCTGAGTCGAAGATGATGCAGGTGTCGGCGGCCGTCAGGTTGATGCCCAGGCCGCCGGCGCGGGTGCACAGCAGGAAGACAAAGCGGTCCGAGTCGGGCTTGCTGAAGCGGTCTATGGCCGCCTGCCGCAGGTTTCCCCGCACGCGCCCGTCGATTCTCTCGTAGAGGTATCTGAGGCACGAGGCACGAGGCACAGAGGGCAGAAATTGATCATGGGGGGCAGCCACCAAGGACACCATGTTTTAGAAAACTTTATTAATCCCCAATGGGAAATTCTCTTTTTACCTACGCCATCGTGCCCACCATGAGACACAGATACAGGTGAGAGAGAGCTTGGGGGGCACCGTACAGAGCCAAATGGCATACAGCACCTCTGGAGCTGGGCGTCCCTTGCTCAGGGGCCCACGGAGATGTAACTGTCCTGCTAAGGCCACGGCTTGAACCGACAACCTTCCGGTTGAGCCACATACCGTGCCAGTACTGTTGGCCACTCTCTTTGGTAACCTCTGTACTACTACACACGATGGCACTAAACAGAGTATGCTAAAGGAAAAACACGCAGGGACACACGCACACACTGCCCCATGAGATCAAACACGGAACAGTACAGGGTGGCTTCCCAAAACTGGGACAACGGGACACTCTGGAGAATGATGACCCCCAAAGCCTGGAACAGCATGCAGAGAAAACCCCCATTATCTGCATTATTTTTATTACTTGCCGTGTTCTCAGAGGAGCCGTTTTTGCTAAAGCCCATAGCAACGGCCGTGCATTTAGAGGTAGCTAATGATCAGAGCGATTACAGCTACTGCTCGTGGGACAGTCCCTGCAGATTGGGCTCTTAAGCACATGACACTTAGGATCTAGCAGGATCAAAGCACCCATACTTCATTTTGCTTGGAACTAGGGCTGTCAATCGTGTGTAGAAGCACCCCCCCCCCAGGTCGCGAGGGGAATCCAGCTCCTCGGGAGTCACGCGTTCCTCCCACTGCCTCCTCGTCACCGAGTGGCCCAGTTCCAGCGGCCTTTGGCTGCCGCCGCGCCCCCGCCTCCTCCTCTGGGAACGGTAACCTTGCGTTGAACCCCGGCTGGGTTCCGGTTCGCTGCTCACCCTCCACATCCATCGCCCCCCCCCCCCCCCGGCGGCTCAGGCCTCATCTGCGTGCCAAAGACACGCAGCAGGAGAATGGAGGGGGCGGGGCAGCAGATGGAGGGAGCGGAGGTCGGGCCAGCAGACTGTGCCGGAGACATGCAGCCTCTTGCAGCCTCGGAGGGGTTCTGTCTGTCTCCCTGATTATACACTGCCATTGGTCTAAAGCAGCGTTTCCCACTCCCATCCTCGGGAACCCACAGTCGGTCCATGTTTTTGCTCCCCCTGAGCCGCTTCCTAGACAGTCCACATTCTTGCTCCCTCCCTAGCTCGTCATGATGTTAAATAATTCCAGAATTGCCCCCTGGGATCAATAAAGTTCATGTTAATGTTAAATAAAATTTAAAATACCCATATTTTACAATCCCCCAAATTGCAGGTAACCCAAACCTACTGAACGAAATCTAACTGGCAATGTTAATCATTTTAGTCATTTCCTCTTATAGTTTCCAGAGGAGACTATTATGATTAGTAAAAGTGGAGGGTAGGTGCGGGCACCGGCATGGGCGGGGGAGG
>JAODJX010000007.1:11672686-11686648 GCA_026776945.1 Isichthys henryi | reverse complement strand
CCCCCCCCCCCCCCCCCCCCCCCCCCCCCCCCCCCCCCCCCCCCCCCCCGGCCCCCGGCCCCCCCCGCGCCCCCCCCCCCACCCCCGCGGGGCGGCGCCGCCGGGGGGCCCCCTCTTCTGTAAATGCTGGCGCACACACACACACACAATCTCACTATAACATCTTTGTAATTAATAAACCCTAAGCCAGCACTGATTAATTCCAAACCCAGAGCAAAAAATGAGGCCAGGAGAAATTCTAGTTTCTTCTGCCATTAACTTAACGATGAAGAATAATCACTAATGACACTCGCACGCCTTCACGCACACACACACAAAACCGTGTGAGTGAGGATGGGCGCTCTTACATCAGCGAAGAAGTGAGCCCTCTGGGCCTGCTTTATCTTGAAGCGCTTGATCTTCTGCTGGATGCGCTTGTCCTTCACTAGCTGTTGCTCTGTGGCCCACTCGCAGTGCAGATAGGAGCTGGGGGAGCACAGGCACGCATGACGCAGCTCCAGCCCCCAACACGTGGAAGATCCTAGCCTCACACTACCTCAGTCACTCATTTAATTACTCTGCTACAAGACCCAGCTACAGCCAGCCTGTACACGAATCCAGTGCAGCACATTCTGATGGATCCATTTATAATTTGTCTTGAGAACAATGGCATTGTGTGTACAGAATTATTTTATTAAAGCTCCCAGAGTGATATCCCTTTCCCCCATATCACCCCGGATTTCAACAGCAGTTCAGTGAAAGTGGCACAAGATACATTTATGTCTTTAATGGAAGGAATTTTAACACGCGGGAGAGGCAAGCACAGACCGGCCGCTCTTCACACCATGCTAACCCCAAGACAGCGACAGCTAGCCTGTTAATTGACTGTTCACTCCATACGAGCAGCTATTGCTATATTCATGGCAAAAGCTTGGCTATATATCACATAAATGTATAGTAACCTAAAAAGGTAAAAACGAAACACACATGGACGGCAATAAAGAGATTACCTGACAGTTATAAGACTGATTTATCTTTGTGTATTGACTGGAAGAAACATTGTGTAATAGGACTAAAGGAGGAGCAGACCATAAAAGTATGCTTAAGCGACAAAGGGCAGTGACATGTGTGGCATACAGGAGATTCCTCACCTGTGAGTAAAAACGTGTGTGAGCCAAGCATGACCTAAACAGCACCTGGTATAAATGATCTGTTCCCAATGGCTACTGAACCCAACTATTGGAGACGGCGAGTGTTAACATGCGCACTTGGAGAAGACTTACTAGTTTTTGTACTTCACAAAGTACTCCTCAACCTCGACCACGACTCCGGGGGACACCTGGAGGAAAAGGGGGGAGCATTACCATGACAACGGGAGTGGCGAATGGCTTGGGCCTTCTGTGTGAGCGATGGCCTCGGAGACAGCCGGTGCGATACCTCTCTCTTTCCCACACGCGACGACATAATCTTGTCGACAACTGCGGCATCCTCCTCGCTCGGATTCTCCTGCGGGAACAGAGATGGGACTGAAGTGGGAAGAATGGAGCTTTGATACATCCTGGAGGAGTGACGTATGGGGGCTGAGGAAAAGTGCACACCAGGCCCGAAGAGCTTTTAACAGGATCTTATAGGGAAGGGAAAACCAATGAAATCAACACACCTGCATTTCATTACCAACAAAAGCAAAGTGCATTTCTCATGTTCCTGGAAATTTTAAATATCTCAGCAAAATATGACAGTTTAAATTAATCCCCCCCCCCCCAAAGGGTACGCCTAATTCCAGCCAAAAGTATAGATGCAAGGACACCACTGTCTGCCAGCTGCATGAAAGTACTTGTGACATCCAAGGTATCAGATGACTGTTAATAAAGGGTCAAACATCTGTAGTAATTGCACTATTTGCTGCAGCTTGGTTAGTGAGACCTGATGTCTCGACTGGCTGGCCTCCAGAGTGCCTCCAGAGCGCAGTACTCACCACAAAGAGCTGGACAGCTGGCTGCTTCGGGACAGCGCTGGATGTCTTCTTCGCTTTGACGATCATCTTTACCTCCTCGTCCGACAGCCTCGACTCACCATCCTCAGCATACTTCTTCCTCTTCACCTGCCGGTTTGATCTTCTCTTCTGAGGGGACCATAGGCAGCACGTTATTTACCTCAATAACTGGCTTAGCTGGGGGCTTGGGAGAAAATCTGGATTTCTCTTTTTGTAAACATCTATTCTTCATATAAATATTATCCTACTTGAATAAACTTTTGATGTATTTATTGACTGTCATGTAACCTGTGACGGTGCCACTCAGTTGGTGCCGTGCAAGTTGGGGCTGTGTGGGGGGGGGGGGGGGATACAGAACTCCTTCATGATTGTTTAGTTGAAGAGCAGGACCAGCCTGTCAAACCAATTCACCTGCCCCCACTGCAAACTCACAACTGACCAATCACCCAAAATGAATCATCAACAGAAATACAGATTATTTAGTAGTGTGAGCCTGGAGGGACCCCTCTCCTCGACCAAGCAACTACATTTCTGTTCCTCAAGTACCTGACAGATCCCCCCTTACTCTTTCTCCGCTGCAGTGCCACAGCCAGATGGGCCTGGGGTCATTGTTTGGAAATGGCACAGGGACACGTTCACATTTACATTGTTTAGAGGAGGCTTTGGTCCGAAGTGGCGCACAAGAGTGGAAATCTTGGGGTCAGTGAGCAGGAGAAGCCCGCATCCAGTGCCGTTAGAGCTCTTAGGGATAATTAAAGGCCACGCTCAAAGGCCCAGCAGTGATGCAATTACCCCGCTTCTGCTTGTACATGGGATTCAAACCCATGACCTCCCGGACACAGACTCAGCACCCTATAACACACTGGCCAGCACAGGGGTCAGATTTCTCACCGAGTCGTCCTCTTTAGAGGACCGCCGTGGGGGGTGCTCATCCTCAGACAGGTCCTCCGAAGACTCGTTCTTCCGCTTTTTCTTCTTCCCGAACTTGATGACTATTTTCCTGGAAAAGAGTTTTTAGGGAAAGTCATCAGCTTCACTGGGAGAGCGAGGGAGAAAAAAAAAACTACACAAAGGAAAAAGGTAGAAGGAAAAAAAAAACACAGGACGTTCAGATGAAGGGAGTCCAGGCAGGGTTATTTCAGGGGATCTAGGCAAGTCTGTAGCCAGAATTTATTTATTTTTTTGGGGGGCGGGGCCCTTTAACAGATTTTTGCTGACCATGAGGAGAGGGAGTGTCTTGGTAGATTTTGCCGGATTAGAGGGATTCTCACTCAGAAGATTATTATTTTCCTGCGGAAGTGTCTATGCTTTAATGTATTCTTGTATGAATCTTACATCATTGCATTACTGTATGTGATTTATGCTTGTGTTTCTATCATTTTTGGTGATAGACAACAGAGTTTTCTCAATCTTGAAACTTCACTGGCGCCGCCTTTTGCTGATCTGCGCTCCCTTCAGGATGATCGGGCCCTAGGTGGCTGTCCACTTTGCCTATGCTTAGATCCAGAACTGGATCCACAATGTTCGTTTTCCAGGATGGAAGCCGAGCTGCGTTGGCAAATCAATGAATCAGGGAGACAATATTTTTTAAAAAAATCCATGGAGGTGCCGTCAAAGATTCGAAAGGGACAGATGTGCCAAATGAACACTCTGAGTGTGCGTGGTGTACATGGAGTGGCTTCTTACACATCAGCCTACACACAGCTGTTCCTTTCCAGTGGGGTGGGGGGGCTGAAAATTACTCAAGTTCAAAGCCAAAAGACGGCAGCCTTACAGATTCATCAAACAAGAACTAATCGCTTTAAGGGTCTAAGATCAGAGGCAAGAATCCCGCTGCTCCCCGCATGTTTCTGCCAGCATCTGAGGTGGTGATCAATAAGGTGGAGGATATCACGGCGGATCAGACTGACACCAAAAAAAACAAAACTGCAATTCGCGAACTGTGCGAGGACGCAATCTGCATTTATCGCACGCGAATGAGATCAGCTCTCCCCGTCTACCCCAAAGCTCGCACTGTCACGAGTATCCAAATTCACATACACCCAGATTTATTAAATAATGAAAATTATTTAAAAAAAGCAGGAAGAGCAATGGGGTGAAAATGCCGAGTGCAGTTTCCCGAAAACCTGTAAAGCACGTGGGAGCAGCGACTGCAAGCCGTCATTATTCCCAGTGAACTTAAATGAGCACCCATCTTAATTATCGGCTAATTAGCGGGTGAGTCGTTTGTGAGGGACGGGGTCACTGAGGAGGACGATTAAAGCCATCCACGGTCAATACCGACACTGGCATGATGCTGGAGGTCTGCCGTCACATGATCCTGATGTAGTGACGACGACCATGGCGGAAGGTGGAGAAGTAAGAGAGAGGAAAGGAGAACGTAGCCTGGCCTGGAGCCAGGACTCCGGAAGGTTTCCTCCTGGCTTCTGTACGAAGCATGCTTAGACAAGGAAAGCTCTCTCTGTCTGTACCTCTCTCACACATATCCTTCCTATTAAGTGCCGGCCATGCCCCCTGAGTGACAGTATCCTGCCCACCCCCGACAGAGCTGAGGCACAATGAGGATACCTTCATGGGGGGTCGGCTCTATTCGGTTTACAGTTCTCTGCTAAAGGAGCCAAGTAAAACGCAGCTTTGACTCTTTCATATGCAGCGCATTTGGACATCACAGTGGGGTGCCGAATTTATATTTTCGAGGGGATTGGAGCCCTTTTCCAGGGGATGGTTGAAGGCCATCGTTCCCCTCGTTTCCTCTTCCTGCAATCCAACCCGAGTCCCGTTTAGCACTGGGACCAGCGCACACGCTGCTGCCTGGTGAGAATTTGGCCTGACGTGGAAAAGCCGAATGAACAAGGCCAGGGGAAACTGTGGGGCAGACAGGCACCACCGGGGTGGGTGGGCTCAGCGTGGAGCCGCAGACGCTCCAGAATGTTCTGGATGGCTGAATCCCCTCCAGTCCGCGACGCCTGTGCAGGCAGCAAGGGCTTCTCTGCTTCCCTCACCAGACAGTTCCTAGAAAGCTCTGAGGACCTGGGGGGGCGTTCGTGCATGGGGGCATGATGATCCGGAGGCCCGGAGACAGCTGGCACACGCCGGCCGCATGTGTTTGGCATGTCTGTGCTCTAACCGCTCACAAAGCCCCAGAGGTCTCCCTCTGAATCTCCCTGGCCCATAATGCTGCACTTCAAGCAGACTGTTTACACACTGTGAGCACAACGGGAGAAATGCTGGGAACTCCCATGAAGCTGTGCGCTCGAGGTCGCCGCAGACTGCTCATTTACCAGTGGCGGTGCTGTTCACGATAATATCATGGGACCTGCTGGATATGGACGAAAATATGGCGGATGAGGATGGCGTGTTCATTCGCAGCTCAGACAATGGCGCCTCTCAGAGAATCTGGCAGAAATTCCTCCATATAAATAAATCTGAAACAGTGTCAGACAGATCACAGATGTTACAGCATATAATTTAACCCATGCGAGCGATCTACCCGCCCCCCACCCTCTGTGGCGTGCACACACACACACACAGCAGATTCGTGACTTCCGTGTCGTTGTAGAGCAGGTGACAGGCCACACTCAGGGCACCTCTAGTCATCGAGGCAGCTCTGTCGGTATGCTTTTTGGCTGATCTCTCCTCCCTCGTGGCTGCCTGAGATGCCCCAGGCGACGGCAGCCAATGGAGATGGACAGACACGTCTGCCGCACTGCATCCTGGGAGCCGATGCCTCCTATGGCCACCTCATGATGGGACAGAATGACAGGGCGTAGCAGTCGCGAAGCCTATTCTCATCTGTTTATTGCGTGACTGACGAGCCGTTCCTCGGTGTGTCCTATCTGCTTACCGCACTCATGGTGTCGGTCATGTTCGCCGTGACACTCGTCACTCTGCACACAGCCTCTTCAGAGGGTGCATCAGCCAGCGACCCTACGTAGTACATGAGCTGCCTTATTTATCGTTACATCCCCCTGAAGGCAACCCTTACGGGGCTCACAGTCACGCGGTCCATATAGATGACTGGATAAAACGATTCTCCAGCTTTAGCCAACATCTTTAGCTAATATCCTCCCAGGGTCAGAATCAGAATCTTTCCTGCCACATGACCAGGGCTGTTGGAATTTTTTTTTTGGTATAGTTTGCTACTGAAACACCCTGACAATAGACAACTAACGATTAGGGCATAACGAGAATGGAAGATAAATACACAACACAAGATACACATCATTGAGGCGCAAACTACTGAGATATTTCAGCTCCCACTGCTTCTAAAGCAAAACACGCGATCTGCTCTGAAACTGTAACGTCTGATGGCATCTTAACCAATGGATCCCCTCCTTTTTCCACAACTGGCTCCGTTGTTATGTTGTTCACTGCGCAGTAACAGATTGGCAGATGAGGGCAAGGCTGTCAAGTCATGACTTGAAATGAAAGCATTCCAGTTCTGGAGATGAGCTACAGGCAAAATCATTTATGCCTTAAAAAAAGGAGGAAATTTCCCCCCCGACTTGTCGCAGACAGACACTTTCAACGGCCGAGAGCGACGTTTCTCTGACAGCATGCCGTGCTGGAGACAGGGTAGACACTAGCAGCACAGAAAAGAACTGGATTGTGGAGTTTCCCAAAATAAATAAATAAAATGTCTGGCAGGGTATTCAAAGCAGCAAAATGGATTTTACGAGAAAGGAGTTTTCAATTTTTTTAAATATAAAAATGAAGTTTTTTTTTTATTATTATAATGTAGTCCAGGAACCAGGTAGGACAGAAGATAATGTGTCCTTATTGCTGGCCATTAAAGTCCCAAAAGGAATCCGATGTTGGCCACCATTGAGGAGAAGAAAAAAAAACCCCGATTTAGAACATTAACTGGCATAAATTCATGAAAACTGTAAGTCACACTAAATTCACGTGTGAGCAAAGAAATTCTTTTGAAGACATGCATTTGAAAAAGGAATAGCCAACGCGGAATGTAAATTTGCATTCGGTTTTCGCGAAATACGTCATGAAGCTTGTGGATGTCTTGAGCTGGCCATTGAAATGACAGGAATCCTGAGCCGCTTACGCTGCGTCAATGCTGCTCCAGCCCAGGTGAGCTCTGGGTAACCGGGTCAAGTTAGGCTACCTATGGGACCCCTGCGTGGACCCCTCCACAGCACCCAGAAGCGACACAGCAAGAGGGGCAGTTGGAAGGAATCTTCAGCTCCTTTGCTCCCAAAAAGAATATGAAATTTGCATGAGAGTCCCACTACATAAAACTAAGCTTCTGTCTACAATGCAATGAGGAGACTCCATTCACTGACGTTCCCATGATCCAAGTCCTGTCTGAGCCTGGGAATGTGCACTGACCTGCTCTGTTTTTACGGTAAGGGAAGAGGGACCTTTCCTGCATCTGTTTTGTTCCTCTTATACCTTGCCAATTAACTAGCCTCATATACCCTTGCCATTTAACTCTCTTGTCCGGGGCCCTACATAATCCTGCGGACCACCGTGGGAGTCACCGCTGAAAGGGAGGAGCACTTCCTCATGGCCTCAGTGCTACTGGCTCCTCCCCACTGTCTGGATTCCATGCAAAGATCCGGCCTGATCCCCGACCCACCTCTGCAGCACGTGGCTTGGCCTAGTTGGCTTGAGGCCCAGCATTCTGCCTGGGCCGAGCACTGGGCCGCGCTACCCCCTACCAGCCAGCCCCACACCGCGAGGAAGATCCTGGGTTTGGCCCCTCAGATGTAATAAACCCTCAACTGAAAACCTCAGCTTAATGTTGTGCTGTCTCTCTTCGGAAACACCACAGACAGTTTACTACATAAAAGGGCTTCCACAATGCCAGTCAGGGCCGCACAGGGCTGCCCTGTTTCTTGGTAACACCCGGAATTGGAGTTTGCAACTGCACTGACACGGAAGGACAAGAATGCGTCCTATGCTACCTCCGTCAACCGACATTGTTGAATATAAAAGGAAAGCTATAATTTATATCGCCTTTTTTATAACAAAATGTTAGTTGTGAGGAATGTTTTAGGCACTTTTAGAGAATTCCCGTGTTCTGGTTATGGAGGTTAAAGTTCCAGATTTTACAGAAAACCAGAGCTCTGCCTGACGAATCCCTGGCCATTGGATTACATTAACAGCACCACAAATGAGCATGTCGGCCAGCCACACAGAGGTTCTCGCAATGCTGCACTGGGAGGGGGGCGTGCATTAGGCTTATAGGCTGCTGTCCCCTCTCCCCCCTGGGAGCAGCCACAGGTGGTCCAAGGAGGGCGAGAGTCTTGATCAGGGTGCTTAAGGGAAATGCCTCTAAGCAAAGAGCCAGCCAATGAGAGCCTTCGAGACCCATGATTCTACAGATCAGATGGGCGGCCATTCCCTTCCTGATTGGCTCACACCTGAAATGGCGAAACAGGACGACTCAGCCGGAGAACAATTCGGCCCAAACAAAGCTCACAATGTCAGTGAGAGAGCGGCCAGAAAGCAGGCCAGGTGTGTTACTAGGGGACAACCAATCGCGGTTAATAAGTCACCACAGTGTATTCTGGCCTACTGTACAGTACAGCGCTCTGTTGTACAACAGGCCGGCCACCTTTATTAGGAATTAGGAAGGAACTTTTAATAATTTAAATGAAGGACAAAAATCTATAAGTTGATAAGTAACCTTATATCCAGTAATGAGAGACGGCTTCCATGTGTAAGCTCGGTAACAATGAGATCAAATGAAAACCAGCACTCCCCGTGGGCTCTGAGGGTCAGAACCGGCCCGGACCGGTTTGGAACAAAGCACCAGACCGTCAATATACACGCTAAAATAATAGACTGCAGCGAGTTTTTCCTCAGGTCCCGGTCAGCCAACACAGCGGTTCAGGCTGGTCAAAGTGAAACGATGGACCCAATGGTGTCGGGCTGGTTTCGGAGGGGGGGCTTAACCATCTCGTACTGTAGGGTCTGCTGTGTTTCCATCACTCATGTAGGGTCAAAGTGTGGTGGATAATCCCAACCTGTTATGCTCCAGGCTCCATCCACCCAACTTGGAGATGACGGCACTGGATTCATGGCTCTTCCGGAAACATCCGGCCTATGCAGGGGAGGTCCTTACAATCTTGGCTGTCCTCACAGAACCCACCGTGGCTCGACATAGACCAGTGAAGGAAGCACGAGACGTGCCACTGGCCCTCTAAAGAGACCAAAAAGGGCCATCGGAATGACACCTCAGAACATGTCTTTTATGGTTATTCACAAAATGCTGAATCAGGGGACAAAGTCATCTTTCTGTAGCGACTCAGAGTGTTCATAGGGTCCTCTCTGGTTGTCACGGCAATAGTCACCAGGGTGATGAGGAATGTGAGGCAGGGGTTATCGCCAGACTGTCGGGGGTGGCAGGGGGGGGGCAGCAGATATAAATTACTTAGCTTTAATCCACGGCCCCTTAAGAAGCATTCCACCCTGCACCTCCCTAAGGCACACACATACTCTGATAAGGGGATCAGAACCTGCAAACGTAACACCACCGGCGATCCCCAAGAGGGCTGCATTTAACACACACCCCATGGGATTGTGGGTAAATTTCACAATCTATTAAAGGAGAGTTACAGAAGCAACATGATTCATGCCAGAGTGAAAAATAGTCAATCTGATGCGTTCTGTCCTTTTCGATTCCGCTCCGGTGTGCTAAGATTTTTCTCCTTCACTCATGTGAAAACGTCACTGAAATCAAATGACTGATTTACGATGCACCTCGACTTGCTGGGATCCTTATATTATTATAGAAGTAATCCAATGGCCCTAGGCACTCCGGTGTGTAAGTGCGAGAAGCAAAGGGCCAGAGCAGACACTCCAAGGCTCAGTGCAGTCTACGCAGAACCGAAGCCCTGACGTGAAAGCGCAGTCTGTTGAAAGCTGGGCTGTGCCCGGCACAGACACCATTTACTCTGTTAATTCTGTGTCCCACTGCTTCCCCACCTTAAACTTAGGGCACTTGTTAAGTTTAACGGTTTTCCTGCCAGCAGTGGGAACTGAACACTGCTTGACCCAGGTGGGGGCCCAACACAGCCCCCTGTCTCAACATGCCTCAGAGCATCCTTCCAGAAAAACACCTTTTAATAATCAGTAACGTTAATGACCGAGGCTGCAGTCAGATATCAGAACCTACCTCACACATAGCAAAGCAACCAAATCATTTATTAAAGAAATATAAACGTGCAAATAACACAACAGTAAAATCGCCAAGTTTTTATAAAAATGAACTCTGAATTTCGTTCCTTTGCATTCTCAAGACAAAGCAAACTAATAAACACGAAAGGCAACTTAAGACTCGTGCATTTTCAGGAAATGGAACCAAATGGGAAAAATTAGGCATAACATCTGAAAATCACAAAACAAATGGCACTACTGAAGTAACAGTCACACATCTTTCAAAGGCTACAAGACGCTACTGAGCACCCCAGAAAAAGAGAGACAGATCAGTCAGAATTTAAACTGGGGGCTTATCTTAATTAATAATAATAAATCACCAAAACGAGGTATTTCCCAGCTGCAGTCATTCGGATGCAGCTATTCTACAGCCAGTCTGGAGCCAACTTCAGTTGGTGATGGCAATCCTGCGTGCTACTGCTGCAGTCACGCAGCCAGTTGGCACTTACGACATCTAGCTGCACCGCTGCAGCACCTGAGCTTCACTGCATCGCACCGAGCTCCAGTAATTAATGGGCCCTAAGGCTTGAGCTGTTGGAGAAAACAATAACCACATAGCAGACATGCCAACACGTGTTTACTATCCCCTAAACCAGGGACCTCCCAGTTCCTACCGAATGCTCCATTGGATATTCTGAGCAAATTGTCACAGATCCGAGTAACGCAAACCTCGTTCCGACTGGTGTGATCTGGAAGACCGGGGTCACGGGACTTGAGCAAAGAAGACAATTAAACAACCCCTCAGAAATCCATTAATCGGGCACCCTGGAGGGAGGCAACTGATGGCCAGGCACTGAGAACCATGAGGGTGCGCCGTGGATTTACAGATACGACGTGGCAATGACATTAATTCCAAAAGCCTGACTGGAGGCTGATAAACAGCTTGTTCTTGGCATAAACGGCCGCTCGGAGTTTACTGGCACTCTGACGCGCAGCTACACAATGCAGTACTCAATATTCTCCTCAATTCACTGAGGAGCAACTGTCCCCCAAATAAACAAACGGCTTAATTTAAACGCAGCTTGCCCGGTGTCCAGCCCGGTGTACCCAGTTTGGGGGTAGACCGGTGGAGCCCGAGGAGCGGATGGCTCCAGAACCATGTGCACTGCCTCTGGCCCCAGATGGGCCATTCACTCACCCGATCTTCGCCTTCTGTTTGGGCTTGGAAGAAGCAACTATCCGCACCGACTTGATGGACTTCTCCTTGGGCCGGGCCTTGCTGGCACGGTGTGCCTTGTGTCCTGAAGAGGAGGGGAAACTCTCGGGACTCATGACCCGTGGAATGTTCTTCTCACCCCGTTCCCGGGCCTTGGCAATGGCCTCCGAGATGATCCGGTTGGCCTTCTCTTGCTTGTCTTCCAGCTTCGACTCCATTAGCACCGGCTTCTTCAGGGTTCTCTTCTCCAAAGAGGAAGAGCAGGATGACGACGATGACGAGGATGAAGAAGAGGAAGATGACGAACTGCTCTTTACTGGAGTGCCGATGACTCGCGTGTGGTTGCTGGAACCATTAGTGTTCTTAGGGGGCTGAAGGACAAAATGAAGATGAATGGAAACAAAGCTTATTATCAGCAGCAATCTCATATAATAAATTATACACAGACCCGGAGCATTCAGAACAATGGCCATCAACTTCCCTCTAGCTGTACTTACTATTTTCATTTCTGAGGACAACATCAACAAGTCATTACCTAATCTCTTTCCTCTGCTCAACATGGGGCCCTCAAGGTCATTTTAAGTACCCAACACATTCCCTGCATCTGAAACAAGGGAATAGGTTTGAATTCAATTTTCGTAGACACCAAATTAACCCAAAACCTCTTGCCCTCCCTCAACACACATGGTACTCCGACAATATTGGTAGTAATACATCCCTACTGTCCATACTGTCCATACTACGGCCTTAATCTGAAACACTAGCAGACAAAACAGTGCAGCTTTCTTGACATTGAATCACTGCTGGTGACTCCACCCAGTAACCCCAATCCAGGGCTCGAGGCTACAGCATAACAAGGGTAGCATCTGCCACAGCACGTATAGATTAACAGCAGCGTTTAAAGCCCGAGACTGCATTCAGGAACCCCTCCCTTGTTATAGAAATGTCAGGGGAGCTTAAAAGGGATCGCTGATGCTGCCAGATCATCTCCGTAATTTAGTGGTGTTCTGCAGTCTCATATTCTGCCCGTCCCATTTCCTTGGCAGGTTTAGAGGCTTACGCGGGAGGATCGTGCCCCATTCATCATAGGCTCTGAAAGGGTACTGCTGTCATGAAACAGCCGTGTGACCCGTTCTCAACACGTGATACGAGCCAAAACAAAACTGGTTCTCAGATGAAAATACAAGTCGACTTTCCACAAAAATGGATCTACGAATGACTCGCAGTCATAACCCCCACCCGCCACTCAGTCATCCCCCTCCCCCTTCTGCCCTGAGGGACGTCAGCAGCCCCCGTTTTTCATTTCACCTCACCACTGACGAAGGGATAAAAGTCAGGTGGTATACAGGCTCACCTGGAGATTCTGGGCTGCTGGTCAGTCCTTAACTAAGAAGAGAGACCAACTAAATCTGCAAGAGCACCTCTCTTTATAAATAAAACCGAACTCCAGCAAAAACCCACCACATACGTGGCGAGAGGCCCACGTTTATTCTACAGCACATGGGGGCCGCAGGCGAAGTGTTCCGGTCCATTTACAGCGAAACCGGAGCAGCACGTTAAGCCGGAATGTGGAGAAGCTGCCCATCCGTGCATCTTCCCACCAACATGGACTTGTAACCCGTGTATGTGTGTTGGGGGGGCAGCTTGTATGGGAAAAACACGCAAGCCACGCACACAGAACAGAAGGGGGGGATGCAGAGAGGGAGGAGGACAGGAAGCATAGGGTGACTGCCGCACCACGCTCCTTCTCCTTGGAGCGACAAAGAAGGACCTGCATTCCCCTTTCTCCATCTCCTCAAAAACCCAACACGCACACGCAAGGAAGAAAGACGTGCACACGTCACACCACGTGTTTCTAGGTCTCCTCTAGTGTGACGGGACTCACTTCTGTTTACGTGAAGCAGCTGGCTACTTATCCATGCCGGTGACAGTGGGGACAGACAGTCACACAAGTCAAAGAGACACTGCGAAAGGTGACGGACACGTGGGAGGGGGAACGGACGTACAGTCCTCATATGCCTTCACGAGTGGGCTCAACCCCCCCAGCAAACATGCTAAATAAGGGTTAACCCTAATGCGAACACGCCGGACACACACCACCATGCCAAGGCCGAACGTAAAGAATTAACCAGAACCGTAGGGACAAAGAGGGATGAGGTGGATTGGGGGGGGGGGGGGGGCATTAAAACAGCGATTAATTTGGAAGATAACAAGGCCTGGGCTGCTTTTTTGTTTTTAATTTCACGTGAGAGGCTCAGCGACTAAATCTAGCGATTAGACAAGCTCCGGAATGTTCTCATCGACGCAGGATGGGTTTGAATAAACGAAAAAAAGGACAATAACAAGCTGGGAAAAGGTGGGGGGGAGATGCAAATGGCTACGAAAGGCACACTGCAGCTGTATAATACACCTATAAATAACTGCTAACGAAGCCTGCCAGCACTGCGGCCGGCCCCAGCTCTCCGACAGCGCGCCGCCCCGCCAGCGTCTCCGGGGGTCATAAAAAAGGAAACAAAAAATAAATAAATAACAGCAGCACGGGTACCAGGACGGCGGTGCGGGCCTGATCACTCCCGGAGTAGAGTGCACCAAGCCACTGGATAATATTTCAGACACACGTGATAACCTGACAACACAAACACTGGCCCACTGCAGC
>JAODJX010000007.1:11615506-11652469 GCA_026776945.1 Isichthys henryi | reverse complement strand
CTCCGGCCCCCCCGCCCCCGCGCGCACCCCCCCGCGTCGGCGCGGCCCGCCGGGGGGGCGGGGGGGGGGGGCGGCCCCCCACACTGTGAGAGGGCCAGTCTTTCTGCAGAATACACTACACGTTTTAAGTATTGAGATTATTTCAACATGCTTAAGAATTCTTCCCAACAAATTAAAAATCCTTCACTTTGAAAACAACAATAAAAAGAAGCATGTTACATAAAAACTCACTCAGACCTTTATTTAAAGCAGCCCACAGTGAATCATGAGAGCTGTTCTTCGAAAGAAATGGCGATCAAAGAGATTTTATGTTCTCATAACGGCCTTCCAGCGTCTCCAAATACCCACAGCTGTATTCCCTTCCAAAATGCCACAGGGCAAGACGAGTGTGGCAACGGACATTACGTAACTGCTATGATACAGGGTGGCTCTTTACGCTGCTGACCGAGGTCTCCGCACGAAGAGTTTCACACCCTGGTGATGGGGGGGGGGGGGCTGTCACTCTCAGTCTACCGGAAGCTGCAAGGTGCTAAGCCTCTCACACCAAGGGTTACGGAAAAGATCGAGCATCTCCCTCACACCAGCCAGCATGCAAACTGGGGCTGAGTCTCTACTACAGGGCGTAACCCCATCCCCCTCCTCAAGTTCCAACCTGGACAAATGTACAGCTGTAATAAATAATGTACATATATGCTTATGGTTGTCTATCAGACAGACAGACAGACATAGCAATGCAGGAAAACTCTTTTCTGGGACAGGTTATGGCTTAAATTCAACATCATAAGAAAATGAAAGAAAGGAATTTGATCATTTATTCATACTTACAGTAGTTGAGACACGTAAACTAAGGTTAAAATGTAATTTATTGATCCTGGGGGAAAATTTTATATACCAGGTGAAACACATTTAGTTAATTCAACAAAATAAAATTTAGATTTCCACTAAAATTCAATCAAAATACATTCCAAACCAAAAACATGTAGGGGCGAATCTCAGTTTTTAAACTGGAAACATTTCTGAAAAGAAATGACAGCTATTTTGGGAAAAGCAAATGTTCCACAGACTCCCAAAACAGACTAACTTAGAGGAAGTTGGGTTTACAAAATACAATTTCCTTTGAATATAAAGGATGGTTTGGACATTTTTAATCAGAAACCTCTTTACTGGTGAAGAAGAAGCAGAAGGAAAGATATGTATGTCTGGGAAAAAAAATAAGCAGCAAAATGACCCGATATTTAGCTGTGGATCCATCAGGTGGCAGCAGGTCGACCAAAAACCAGTTTATGATGCGTCAAACTGAGCTGCAGATTTCCATGTCAGACTCAGTAATGCACCCCAGTTACACCCCAACCAGATGTGTACCATCTGCTACAGGGTGGCAAAGCAGCTGAGACGATACGGATTACAGCGTCAAAAAACAAATAACACGTACAGACCAATAAACACAGTTATACTCACATATAATGTAAAGACGACTAGCAGAGATCGGTATACAAATTGTTACTTCATTTGCACAACCTTTTTGCACTATGTGTAACCTCGTAATTTGTCTTGTGTATGTATTACATGCTGCATGCTACTTTACTGCTTTATGCAACTAAATTTCCCATTTGGGTCAATAAAATAGGTAGACATGCACAACTCGCATCCCTAAATTGAAAATTCTGTCTTTCTTTGATTTTTTTTTCTGTGATTTTTAATTGTCGCCAATGCACTTGTTTGTCGCCAGTGCATTTAGCTGAACTGGAATAATACTCCGTTTGGAAAAACGCAAACAGACCTTAGTAATGTTTGCGGGGCATATTGAAGAGGGTTGGTCTTGGGTCTCAGTATCAAGTTTATCTTTGCAGCCGTGTATTCGTCTGCTGAAATCAACAGATGAGCAGAATCTTAACTGAAAAGATGAGTAAACAAACAAGCCTTTAAGCACAAAAATAATCTGAGTTCTTGCGTTTGGAGGAGTACTGTTTACGAATAGCGCGCTGCGTTCATCATTTCCTCTTAAAAAACATTTCACTGCGATGGTATTTTTCTAAGAATCGTTATTTTTATCCGCATTACAGAACGTCCATTTTTCGGAGAAACGTGTCACCAGTGCCAGACAGGTCGCTGGGCCGATGCTGTGCAACCTGTTGGTCTCCCGGGGGGGGGGGTCGCCGGTATTTCCTGCCATGCATACTGGGGCCACGTTAAAGGAGACCCCGGGAAGAGAGCGATCGCACACATAAACGACAGACAGTCCTCTCTGAGTGATCGGGGATTTGCTTTCGCCCTTCCTACTCCGCCCTGCTTTTTAGTCGGGGGTGTGAGGTCTGCACCTCTCCACTGCGCAGCGTCATATCTTCTCGCCACACGTGTTATCCCCCCCGCAAATATATAGGCGTTGGCGATTTCAGTGACGGGGGTCTTATCATCGCAGGCTGGGCAGATAGAATAAGAATTAAAAAATAAAAAACATCCCCGGGTGTCAAAATGGCAGCTTGCGGGCTGGCGGCTCAGCCGGCGGCACGTACCTAGCTCAGGCCAGGCGCCGCAGCCCCGGGCATCTTGTCACATTTCGTCATTATGTGCTGTAAACGTAAGTGCGATGGGCGTCTGCTCAGCTATAATGGTGGCCGGTTAAATTTATGCGAATCGTGCGGCCCGATGGTATTACCGTCCACACCTCCACCTGACTTAAGGCAGGCGGGTATTTGTGCGCTTTTCAGCGTGTATAATATAAGCTTATCGCGTCCTCGGCGAGTCGTGCCATCGGTGACTTAAGGAAACTCCGTCGGCTAACTGCGATCGTCTGGACAGCTTGACTCGTGTCCGTAACCCTGATTACACAGACGTGTTCTACCTTTAATATTTAAATAAGAGGGAGTTTGGCCAAGACTTCGCCTACCCCCGCCAGCTGCGCCGAAACCCAGTCCAAGAAGCGACCCGCACATGTGTTCCCAAATCGCCCCCCCCCCGGCAGCGGACCGGGAAACTGATGGGGGGCGGGGGGTCCATCGTCATTCACACATCCAGACTACCCCACGTAGTCGGAGGTGATGCCGTGTATCGTATAAGGGAATCTCCTAATCCTATACCCACCCCCGCCGGTCTCCTTAAATATCAAGAGGGGGGCACCCGGACATCTTACTTTAATGCCGCCTAGTGCCACACATCAACGCACCAAACTTACGAGCAAAACTAGGCGCCGGCGTCTGTCATGTAAGCCGCCCCGGAGGGCTTCGCCCCTGTGCTGTCTAAGAGCCCGCAGCCGAGGGTGGACCGGCGAGATCGAGAGAGAAGCTGAGCCCGGAGCGCCGATCCCAGGCAGGGATTCCCTGAGACGGCGTCCCACATCAGAAATGACAGCCACGATGCCGCTAAGCCTTAGTACAAAGTGAGCATTACTACTTACCCCACCCCACCCCCAAGTGAAGCGGCGGTCTCCCGGGCCACGACGTGTCAGTGTTTTAATTTTCTTTTTTCCCCTCTTTTAAATTACGGCTAATCGCGAAGTTATAGTTGTAGCGCTGCCGGCGACCTCAGCGGTTTCGCCACCACCGACGTAATGACACGTCTAATTTGCATATCCAGTTATTCGCCCTCTGATTGGACGGTCGGGAGTCGGTCCCGTTCGGACCGCTGGAGGGCGGAGGGAGGAGGCCGATGCTCGTGCCGGCCGGGCGCACCTTCCGGCCTCACCTGTGTCCAGACGCACCTGCCGCCGTGCGGAGCGCGAGGTCTGGCTGGGCACCACCGGAGCGCACGCACAAGATGGCCGCTTCCAGGGTGAAGCCAATCGGCGGAGGTTTTACTTGAGTCGCACGAACCGCACTCTCCCGGATACTAACGCCGAGGCTGTCCGCTGAGAGACAGCAGAAAGTCGCGCATTGGCAGCCGTCCGTCAGCGAGCCGCGTCCTCAGGTGGCCAGTCGCGGTACAGCGCCTGCTTAACCCCGGGTCCGTGCTCTAGCGCTATATCTAAAATAAGTGTTTAATTCTCACACCAGACGTGATCAAAAAGTAAAACCGTGTTAGAATGCGAGAGTACACCGGAGTCCAGATATATAGTGAACTTCAGTAGTCTTTGGATCAGCGCGTACAGTCTTGACACAATAATGTAAATATGTTGATGCCAAATGATTAATGCAAATTAAATGGGCAATTCATTCATTGTGCTGCCCTTAAGAAAAACCCATTAGGAACAACAGGACATTTAGGCTTTCTTTTAAGGTCAATAGTGCATTTTTATTAACTATAGTATGCATATGTTATATGTTGAAATTTAATTCTAGGATCACTGCAGATTTTAGTTACTTCCTGCAAGGAATAAGCAATGGGTGAGTGCAACTTTATAAACAAGGGCCAACTGTGGGAAAAAGTGTATGATTCTAATCTCTAAAAACAACAATCAATGTTGTTTACTTGCACACGAGTTTTTTAAATGTTTCTTCAGTTATCACAAGGTATGGGACAGGTGCTGCCTTCGTAGTCAAACTATGGACATCAGGAATGGAATGTTTCTGTGAGACTTAAATGTCCAGCTGTTTTCTGAGTGCTTATTTAATGTGGAGTCACAGAGAACCTGGAAGTTATCGAGTATCAGGAATTGATCCCACAGCCCTGGAAATGTGAGGCTACAGTCTTAACCACCATCCGACAAGTTTCTTCCTGCTACTCTAGTCTCCTCTCACATTCCAAAGACTTGCAGTAAGTCTAATTGGCGTGTCTAAATTGCCTGTAGTGCACTGTATGTGTGAGTGTGATATATGATGGACTGAGAACCTCTTAAGGATGCACCTGTCAGGTGTCCTATGCTACCTGCAATAGGCTCCAGGTGACAATGATATGATGGATGAATGTAGCCTATTCTCTTCAGTAGAGGTAAGCGGTTATGTTGAGCATCAATCTATCGAGAATCAATTTAACACTACATTGGCAATTGTATTTAAGTTACATTGATAAGATCATCCATAGAGTTTTACCATTGTCAAAACAGATACTCGGGTCCTGTGGTTTTATTGAATTTATTCTGATGAAAATTTGCCTTTTAAAAATGCATTGCCTATACAGTATTTCAAACAAAGGTCTGAAGTCATGTCCTTTGGGAGGAAAAAAAAAACAGGTTCATTTGAAAACAAAGGCCAAAGCCAAATGGTAAATCAAACATAAAACGAGGTTTCCAGCTGTACATAAATAATGAGCCAAAAGACAATTTTCAGAAGTTTCACAAATCCCTCCAATATTTACACATGAATAAGCCTAAAGATTAAATCAAACACTTCAAATTACATTACAGAAGTAGGCATGAATTATGATAAAATTACCTTTTTAAAAACCATATTTACCTTGCTCTGTCAATATATATTAGAACTATTTAAGACATGACACATATGGCTACGCCATATACAACTGATGAGACAGACCCATCAGAATATAGCATTAAGTATTCGTTTGTAAAGACATCGTAAACCATTTAGATGGATCGGGGGGGAAAAGGGAAAACCTCTAGTCATTCACAGCCCTAACCTTTTAGACTCATTACATTTCATTTATTGTCAATTTATAGCAGGGATATCAAAAGCCTACTTTTAACCTATTCTGAGCAGTAACTTAGAATTGTATCAGTACTAACTGACAAACTTTAAACCAATCAAATTCATTTACACAAAAGAGAAGTTGCTCTAGCAACTGGGGTATAGCCATTGTGCTGGTGACTCCCTCTAGTGTTCAGCACATTGAACTGCAGGTTCATGTCTGGAGGCTGCTGTCCTCTTTACTGAAGGGTTGTGTGGATCCTGGTTTTACCCACGACAATCCAGACACCTGCAGTCCCTTGTGATGATCCTCAGGCCGTCTCTGTGAAAATAAATGAAAGACGCCCCAATGGGAACCTCACTTCTACTCTGGCATTCAGTCAGATGAGATGATGAAAAATAACCAAGCACTTTTGGGCGCCACTTTCATACAAAGCAACTTAGCATCTTCACTCCCATCAAACTGGACTTTATTTTACAGAGTTAAGTGCCATAAAAGATGTGCATTCATGACCCTAAGGTACTCTGAAGGACTCACTTTATGAGTGAACATTTTCTCCTTTGCTTCTTCATGTACAGCTGGATTCCATGGTGAGAAACTAGAAAATATCCAGACATGCAACTCAATGTTGATTTTCCAAGTAAATGAGTAAATGATGCCTTGAACATTTGTAGCAGTTTGTATAAACATTAAGCAACCGGTGACACAAAAATATTTAAAAATACATTCTTGCATTTACTTAGCCACAGGAAGCAACATCTATTTATCTGGACTAACCTTATTGCATAGGGGTCATCTATTTTTGGCTGATCGAAGAGGTGACTGTTGCACAGTTTCACACTGTCGACCACCTTGCTCTTGAAGAGCTGGACATCCTTTTCATACCTGTGAGGATGCAAAACGTAAAATGTGTGCTGCATGCAAGGGTGGTCTGCCTGAACAAGTGGGTCTGCAGGAAACATGTGCGACCTGTGGTCACATAGCACGGAAGAAATAGCCCCAAAGCCAACCACAACACCAACTGCTGTTCAGCTCTCCAAGACAGAAGCATGCATTAAGAGGAAAGTCACAGCTGCTGTCAAAAGAGGAAGCATAACAGACCTATATTTAAAAGAAACCTGCCAAATTACTGACCAGCTTAATGTAATAGAGGCAAGGCGTCTCATACCCCTAACATAAGTGATTCACAACCAGTGCAGTGCAAGCCTCATGTTCAGGTTGGAGCCGTGTTTCCCCAATTCAGTCCTAGGGGACCCAAAGCCAGTCCAGGTTCATTCCCTCTGAGCTCCCTCCCAGACAGTCCACATTTTTGCTCCCACCTACAGGGAGCTGGGAGGGAGCAAAAACATATACTGTCTTTGGGTCCCCCAAGGACTGGGAAACACTGGGTTACAGACTTCACAGGCACAGGCCTAAGCAGTCCCTGCACAATGAAAGGCCACACCGAGAGACTCACAGCACAGCAGCTTCTGGGTTGAGGGGCTCCTGGGTGCTGATTTTGTAGAAGATGGTGCGTGCATACATTAGCACCTGCCAGATATGATTGTGGTTCCGTCTGTGGGTTCAGAGGGACAGAAAGCAGGTATGACATGGACGTTAGCATGACATCTGCAAAAGCAACAATGGTTTATTCTGGATTTGTGTGTTGTACACACAAGCTGACTGGTCAACCAAAGTAACAGGTCCAGTGTAGTCCAGTATCAAATAAACCCATAACATAGGCCAGAAACACCCATACACCAATGATCAGTGAAAATTATATTGGCTTCAAAATAGACCGACCGGCTAAAACCAGTCAATGATTCCCATTGCAAAGTGATCTCACCCACTGTGAGAACTGAGGCTTTGACTTTTCTCAGAAAAATGGAAGCATGCTGCTTTCACCTTCTATGGGTAACTTGTGGTATAGAGTAAAAGTTAACTTGGTGGTGTCTGAGGATTTTAGAAGTAACATTCGACTATAAAGGCTTCGCACTATTTATCAATATAACATTAACACCACAACTTATGCTTATGCATGTGTGCCATGAGCCCATACATCTTGACCATGACCAGGAGAGTACTGACCTCCACTTGGTAAAAGCTCTCTTGACGTCAAGCTCTCCCGAAACAGGGTCCACTAAAGGATGGAAGACGGGGATGTCAAAGACCACCTTCTGAAATGCAAGCAAGTTGGGAAAGGGTATGAGTGAGCAGAATTCTAGCCAAGCATGTGTGAAGACCAACAAGAATTCATACTGGTAGCGTACAACCCTGTTGGCACCCCAGCGTGTGAACCTTTGCCATTTGTCCATTATCATCATGGAATTTCATCTTAGCAAAAAGCTTTATTCAAGATACAAAACCCAAAGGTTCATTCTGGGCTGAAAGCTGTACAGCCAGGTTCTACAGCACAGCAAGTCCTATTCCATGAAATTTAATCTGTGTCATTTTCCATTCCATCTTACACAAGAAATTCTTTACTACTCTCAGGAAATGTAACAGAAGCAGCTCACTTTCCCAAAAACGCATCATCCTCGTGACAGGCGCACCCATCTCTTCCGTTAAGCATTTGAAATACCAGGAGGGTGTCAGACTATGCATGTTGCCTGAGGCTTCAGACTCCGATTCCTTGTCCTATCTGCATATCACTGTTTGCCACAGAAAGTGCTATTCTACACAATAGTTCCGCTTAAAGTCAATAAGCAGCCCTTAAGGTGACAAAATGGAAGATAACCTGATTGGCATAAATGCAACAACATTCAAGAAGTGACAACTTAAAAGAAGTTACAGCACTTACAGGACAGTCCCCGTCGGGATAATTATCGGGGATATAAACGGTGAACTTGAAGACCCCATCTTGGTACAAGCCATGTCTTATAAAGATGACCCCGAACCACACTGAAATTAGAAGTAACATCATAAAGTTCTGATTCCACTCAGTCACATGAACTTATTCACGGGGGGAGGAGAAGAGTCTGGTCATACTTAATGCTGATCTGTATGATGGCTGCACATATATTCCAGGGAGCTTCTGCTTGATAACCAGGGTACTGGAGGGACAACAGCAGTCAATTGCACATCCAACTACACATCCAACTGGGCCCAGGCATGTGCTCTCATAAATGATACTGACTCAGATCAGAAGCTAAGGGAACCTAAGAGGAGACTAGATGCCCTCAAAAAAAAAAAAGAAGACTCATTATGCAGAGCAACACCATACTGTAAATACAATTTACTTTGCCTTTCATCATTTTGGTCACTAGACAATTGATTGCTTTCTGTTTTGCAGACCATCAAAATCTGTACAGTTTTGCATCTGTACAAATCATATTTCTAGCAACATACCTGGGATGTAAATGGTTAAAAAAAAAAAAAAAACACACACACATACACCTCACATGTCACAGTATAAAGGGTAGAAAGGACAGGCACACTTACAACTCTGCAAGCAGAGAGTACTCCAGGTAGAAGGGTCCGTAGGATGCATGTGTGCCATTGGTGGACTGGGCACAGGGGGAAGGTGAGGCAGGCTTGGTGACTGGCACCACATTTTTGGGGATGGTAGGCAGCTGCTTCTTGCCAAACGAGGCCCGCGGAGGGCTGACACGCTGCTCCCCGGGTCCCGCCTTGTCCTCACTGTCAGATCTCTGTCATCGGGATACAAGACAATAGCTCATGCTTTGGATTCTCAATGTAATGATAGCAGGTCGTGAACATGGACTGAGCAGCAGGTGTGTGATTGCAAAACAGAAGCATTCTTATCAGCTTATGCATTCTTAAAATACATTTGAACAAAGTCATATGCAAAATGAATACCTGTAAAATACAGGTCTGACACTTATAGGATTCCCAGCACACGTCCACATAAAATGGGAAAACACGCACAAGGTTTACAGCTCAAGGTCAGGACTACCATACAATATAGGGACTAGGGCATGCTTGTGAACTCTACATCATAACTGCCTGCGCCTAGCCAACACCTACTTAAACGGAAACTGACAAGAGAATTTTTGACAGGGGGTTGACAAAAGCAATCAGTAAGAGATGCATTTCCAGAAGTATAATCCTTGAAACATTACCCCCTTCTATCTGGGTGGGGCAGTCCTTCTAACACCCCACCAACAATCCAGTCTGGCTCCACCCATTCCTTTCAGCACAGGAAATAAAGACTATGGCACAGCCCATATCCTTACTCTAAACATTACGGCTCCCTGTGACCTAATTAACAGAAAACGACACAGGATTTACTACCGTTTCCCCGAGAAACATATTTCAGAGCTCAGGACGCTGATGCATGGGTGGAATTTAATTTTTTTCACAGGAAAGAATAATTTCCCTGCATGAATCAGCTATGGGAGGCCATTTCAATGTTTTTAAGAATAATGAAAGACGTGTATTTAAACACATATGGCTCATAGATTATGCATGTAAAATGCCTTTTCTAATGAAGTAAAGTAAATCTTAAACCGCATTAACATTTAGCCAGCTACAGATAACCATTTCATTGCACGCATTACAAAATTACAGTCCATCAGATTTTGTAATGTTACTAATGCAGAAATAACTGTCATAGACAAGTCTGCTCAAATCAACAGAATAGATATTCAAATGCCTAAGAAAAGTCAAACAGCTCTTCCTCAGACAATCCTTCAAACAGGTCCATGTTTGAAATGCATGGCAATCCCAAACAGTTTCCTTTGGTCTTTAGAGAAACATACTAATATTAGACAGTCATGCAATAAGTTACATACAGCTTATGACAAGGCACACCTTTTGTCCTTAGGCTAGACCAATAGGGTCATACCGGTCTACCGGCATTCTGACAAACCAGAGAATGCAGGTGAGACAGTTACATTAGTAGCTGCATTGCAACTTGAACTTAAAAATTAAATAGATTTATTAACCATATACAGCAAAGTTGCCAAACCTGTTACCATACAAAATCTAAGTAGATGTTTCAGTTTACAAACTTCAGTTTGGAAATAATATCCTGTATCCTGCATGTCAACACACCTCAAACTCAACAAAACATATTTTACTTCCATTAAGTAAATGATTCCTTTTAAGTTAAATGATTATGTACTTTCGACTACTCTTCAGCTTGCCAGGAAATTATCTCTGAGCAAAAACCTCCCACTGTACTACAAACTGTGGGCTTCAAGAGTGCAAACTGCTTGCTCTCATACGGCTTGATCTGTCTATTCTCATATTCATCAATCGTGATTATCAGGTGCTGTGGACGTTTTACAAACCGTCATCTATGAAAATAAATGCCCCCCCCTCCCACTATTTGCCATTTACCACTCTGTGACAGGTTTGGACTGATTTCAGTCTACGGTTATGCTTCTTGTACCGATACTGAGACTGTAGAGTCCAGCTATTTTTAGCTCAGACTAACTAGCGAATAATTATCTAAATCAGTTCTATAAGTGATGTCTTGCGATTAAAAAAAAAAAAAACAAACAAAAAAAAAAACACCATTCACACAAAAATGTGTTCTTTAGAGCATTCACTACCATGTTAACAGGTTAATAAGAGAACCACACAGTTCCAGATCTCGTGTAAGTAAGAGGTAAATATTAGACCATTTAAACTGCTGGAAACCACGCCTTGAGCTTTTAGGTCACAACACTATGTTCTTCACAACACCCGTCTTCCTGGATTTCCCAGGAAGACTTGCGTTTTGATACCCTTAATGGAAAACCAGAGCGTCTGATATCTAGGTTGCCTGAGCAGATTTTGCATGAACCTACCTTGCGACCCGCGTTTGCAGACATGCTCCAGAACGTGTTCATTACTCAGAGATCGCAAACGGGGCCTGAACTCAGCCTCACTACCAGCCCCAGTTCGAGAGCCGCACAGCCTCTGACATCCGCAGTCACAGCTGAGGGGGGGGGGGGGCGGGGTTGGGTGGGTCAGAGGGGACGACAGATGAGTTTCTGCCTGTAAACACAATGGGATACTGTGAGGGGCGTGACAGTTGTCACTGAGCTGATCTGACAGCGGTTTGGAAAACAAGTCAATGATTTCATACTGTACAGGAGGGTTCACAGCAGGAATGCAGCCCAATGGCCAATCATAAGGCCAAGACTAGGTAAATTCCAAAAGGATCAGATAGCCTTTGAATGGCCTGACACAGATCGTCAGCTTTTACATGGTGTTCATTCATCTAAATACAAGGGCAATCTCTTTCTCATTTCTGAAAAACACCTCAACCGTATAAGCATTAAGAACATTAGAACATGTAAATAAGCAAATGAAAAACGAACTATGCCTTTGTTATTCTTGAAAGGTGCTTAAATAGCTGACCCATTTGCGAGGGAGATCCATGAGCTGTATTCATTCACAGCACGGCAAAAAAAAAAAAAAACGTCTAACCCCCAAATGTCAGCTACTGTATATAGCATACGCGTCTCAGGGAAAATATGTACAGTATAAGAAAGCAAAACGAAGAAGGTATCACAGATGTTTTGCAGCTAATCGGCGACCTCAAACAATAATCACCGAAGAGCATAATGGCTTTATTCTCACATCCTTCAGATAACCTGGTTAGCCGGCCAGCTGACTCGCTGACAACTCTACTTGATAGCAAACCATTCCAGCATACAAGAAAACGGTATTTTAGCGACGAGCTCATTGTCGATACAATATTATCCAAACAAACTTACGTGAAAATCCAGAACTAGCCGCAATATGCGTCACCGGCGTCGGATAATCTATCTGTCATAAGAGTCTCACAGACTTCCTTGGCTAGACCTCAAAGTAAATCTGCCAGACAAAATACCTGACTTCGCCTCAACCGCACTTTATAGAAGGCGGTGCAGCATCGTTTGTTTCATTTTCATTGGCCAAAATTCAGCCATGATTACGAACCCGTGAATGTGATTCGCTGAGGGGCCTCTCAATAAAAAAGTCGCCGACACAAACAAGGTAGCTTCAACACGGGATATTTATGCAAGTGAACCTTGCACTAGTATCCCCTCCGTCCAGCGCACGTAAAGGCGACAAAATAGTTCACAAATGTTTGACTGTGTCACGAAATTAAAGTTTTAACTAATTCCACGTCACTGAAAACAATCGTCACAGGAAGACGTTAAACAGCTCAGGCAGTATACTCACCTCTTACGATCTTCTAGTTACACTATTGCATACTACTTTCGAAATAAAAAGCAAAAAGCGTGTTACTATCAGACGACTTTAAGAGTACTGTACTTTTGGTTGTCAATGCGCGAACCGATCCCTATCAACTGCCCAACATTTTTGACACAAACATCGGCTAACTCCCCACCTTTTCTCACGAAACCAACCCAGCAGAAATTGGATACAATGCTCGGAATGATCTCAGCTCTGATTGGCTAAAATGCTTTTTGTACTCGACGTGAGAATTTTTATTGCTTAATACCACTGTCAATCATTATAAAACCCACAAAGATTAATGTTGATAGGCCAATATTCTCCTGTGGGCTGGCGGATCGTGTTATTGGTGAGTGTTACGTCAATCAAAAAAGAAAGACTACAGATTGTTTACATGCACCGTAAACGACACATTTAGGAAGCTGGAAGGTATCGCGTCAAGGGTAACGAATAAAAGCAGGTGTAACATTCATAAAGTGAAATCCTCAAATGATATTTTTAAAATGATGGGTAAATCGAATCAACTTATATTTTAAGAGGATTTTTATTGATTAAATTGTTAATTGCACTTCCTAATTTCAAATAACTTATATACAATTAACCTAACTGTAAGGATTCGTGTTACGTTGAATGTTACATAATAAGTAGAAATTATTAGTTAAGAAAGAAAAATGTCAAAGTTGATCCAACACTCCAAAAGCTGAAGAAGTTATTTCTACCAAAACAGAATGAAGCGCATTAATATAGCTTTAATCCTTGTTGTTTCATTTATTTTCGAATTGCTGACTCACTACTATATATATATATATATCTGCACTGAATAAACTGAAAAAGTCCAGCTGTACAAGTGGGTCTATTGCTCAATTTTCTTAACTGCTTATTTTTTTCTAAGCTATGAATATGAAAATTTTTGAGTTAAGATTAATGGTTAATTCACTGACAATTAAGTTCAGTAATAATTCTGAATAAATCTAATTTAATGCTTCACTGCTGCAATTAATTGCGGAAAATGGCATTGTCCAGCTTAAAATGTAAAAGCCAATTATTGACTCATTATTGCTTAGAATCTAATTCTGTTTTCGTGCCTCCATGGTCTTGACAAGGACAATTTGCTCGCAGATTTTGTGCAATGGCCTTGGATACTAAAAGACCATGAGTTTTTTTCATGAAAGGAAATCAGAAATAAACTTCAAAATGCATTCAGTTGACTTTCCTAAGTAATTCATGATGTATAGGTAACAGGTGATGAGCTTTTACAAACATTCTTAGGTGATGTCAGTCCATATTGACAAAATTATCGCTCTAAAAGGTTCAGGGTGATGGCTCAGTCGGTAAGACCGTGACCCCCCACTTCCACAAGTGGAGTATGAATCTCATCTGTGCTCAGTGAGTGTGGAGTCTGTTCTTCAGGAATAGAGTGCATTTCATGAGGGTCCTCCATTCTCCTCCAACAGTCTCAAGGCATACAGACAGGGTAACTGGCATCCCTAAATTTCCCATAATGTGGGTGTCTGGAAGATGGAGCCCAGGAAGCTCAGGGCATGGAATGCCAGCCCATCACAGAGTACAACTAAGGGTAAAACACCCAATTCACCTGGACTATGTGTCACATTAAGGGAAGAAAACCTAGAAAAATCTGGTGGGAATCTGTTCTGTAAACTCCACAGATATGCGCAGGAAGTGTGAGACGCAATGCTGCTTTTTAAGCCACAATTCAGTTATTACAGTATAATATATTCATTAGATTAAGTATAGCAAGCCCCTATGACCCTGTAATGGGTACGGTTGAAAGGTATGGCGTAGTACAGTATGCAGCATTATGTTATTTTTACTGAACTTAAAATCGAGCCATACTTCATGTATTTGTCCTTTAGTCTGAGTGGGACAGGTGGATTCAGCGTGTGGTGTGTGTGTGGGGGGGTGTCGTATTGGGTGAGCATTGAATTGTGTCAGATGCAGAGAGCTGAAGTAGTACCGCATGTCTCAAAAGCCATATGGACTGTTTACCTGTCATCTTAGGCCAGTCAAGCTCTCTTGTACATTAATGCTGGCCTGTAGGCGGGAGGTGTCCAGCGACGACATAGGCGATCACCCGGGTGACGTTTGGATATGGGGAGCAAAATATCGAGAGAAAAAAATCTGAAGAAATATCTCCAGTTGCATTCCTGCATTCCACAGTTACTTACACTAGTTTTAATATTTCACCACTTTTCCTGCAAAACAGACGTGCGCTAACTAGTTTGTAGCCAGATAACATGTGCTACTGAAATGTTTTTAATATAAACGAAAATGAAATGACAAAATTTGTTTTCGGTTACTTTGGGGTGTGATGGTGCTCAGCAGAATCTCACCTAGGCTGCCGAAGCATCCAGGGCAGGCCCTGTCCATGACCCTAACCATTTTCACAGAGGTTTAAACTCATAAGTTTGCTACCTGGCTATGTGTCTGATTGGTAGCAAATTTTTTTTTTTTTTTTTTTTTTGAGGGGTGGGGTTCAACTCCATTATTTTACTATGTGGTTACATGTCTGACGTAATGGCAAAAGAAAATAAAATGTGCATTTTTCAGTCCGTGCAAGGAGTGATGCAAAAATGGCGAGAGATCAACTCGCTAAGTATGTTTTTTGAAGACTACCCAGTGAAACATGGCTGTGTAAATGTTATCCATTATGATTAGCCCACAGGGACTCTCCCTTTTGTCAGCCGGCCAGGACGCCAGAGCGGCACAGTCACACTTCCTTCAATTTGAACAATTGCCGTGGCTGTAAATCAGATCAGTCCATCTCTTCGGAGATCCTTGGACCACCTCCCCTCCAGGTTCAGGCCTAGAAATTGGGTTTAAAATGACAGTTACAAATAGTATGTGGCAACTCCCAATGAAATTTGCCTTGACAGCAAAGACACAGAAACGCATGAACAAATGACTCCACGTCTTTATAATAACTAATAACAACATTAGGCTGCATTTGGGGAACCTGCAACATTAGGCTGCATTTTAGGCATATGAATGACTTGAGTGGGGAATAGGTTAAAAAAATCTTCATATACCAATAGCTTTCCTTTGTCCCTCAGATCAGAGACTGCTTTACACCTCAGTGCAGCAATTATGCAGTATAATGATTGCAGTGCAAATAAGCCCGGAGATTTTATTAAACCAAATGAGAGAATCAGCTGTGTGTTACTGTGGCGTGATTGACAGTGACAAGTGTTGCGCGAGCACAGATGTGAAGATGATGAAGGAGCTCTGCACTAAGCTCCTGATAATGTTGCCACACATAAAGTTGCCTCGGCAAAGCCCAGCAAGTAAATAGAAGGAAGGGATTCTGACGCGTATTCATTTCCATTGTCGGGCAGGTAAATACAAAGGCGAGAGGCATAGTGGCAGAATGGGGGGTAAGTGACGGGGGGCTCAATCACAAGTCTTCACCCTGTGGCATTTCATAAGAATGGAAAAAAAACACCCCTTTGATCACCTGCATAGATTTCACTATATAATAATGGTGATAGAAAATATTTATATTAAAACTAAAGGTCGTTTCCCCAAAATAGGTAAGCTTCTTAAGCTTCAGTCTTTCCATGAGGACTAGCATGGGTATGTATGTAAAGAAGGCAGCAAAGCTGGATGCTGATGGGTTACCTGTATTAGAGAGGCTAATGTTTCAGCTGTACCGAAACCATTCGGCAATGCTAGCGCTTTAGCTCTCTTCCAGCATTTAGCAAAGGCTAATGCTTCAATGCCTGCTGAAGTAGCTTGCTAATGCTTCAAAACTTGAACGCCTAGCTAAATTAGCGGTTGAAGCACACTGCCATGTCCTGGCATTCACTTCATCTATCACTGATTGAGTGCCCGTGATGTGAAAGGTCAGGTAATAAAACTCCATAGTTTACTTGTTAATGATATTAGACTGGCTTATAGGTGTCTTTTTGATAAGAACATGTAGTATTTATTTGCTATGAATCATAATTACCCACTCCCAGAAGACCAACTAATTATCTTCATTATCTTTACAATGTAGTCTTTATTCTCATACTGTATATAGTAAATTCTTAATGTAAGACAGCGGACTTGTCTCCTACTCCGCTCTACCTTAGACTCTTTGTTGCTGGTAAGTTTGGCAGGAACGTTGCTGGTATTGTAGGTAAAGTGGAAAGCGGACATTTAACCATGGCCCTACCAAGATAGCTTAGGGCCCCAGGGCACAAATCATTCTCCTCAGGGTCCGAGCCCTGCTGATTTTCCAGCCTTCCTTCCTTTAACTGTGAACTGAGTGATATTGCTGAGAATCAGCAATTATCTAACTACTTGGGAGAACTGAAAACACGGATTGGATTTTGAATCGAAGGCCAGATTTGAAGAGCCCTGACTTAGGGTCAAGAGCATAAATGCAGCTCAGGTATTCAGAGGCTGGACTACAGATGTCTGGATAACTGTATTTTGGAGGGGAAGATCTCTGTGTTTGCCGTATACTCTGGAAAACACAAAAAAACCATTGTTGTTTTACTGGCTATTATGAGTTATGTAGTATTTTTTCGATGTAGCACTCTAGGATAGACTTATTGAGTACTGGTACTCTGCAATGAGTTCATTACTCTGTAGAGTGGTGAAAATAGGGTCATGTGGGGATTCCGGGTTCAGGGCTTCACTGTGAGAACGTACAGCCGAGCACGTCAGTCGTGTAAGTGAACTCCATTATCGATCTACGGTTCAGGTGACTGCAGTCATTCCCCTTCGTACTTCTAGAGGACACAAGGATACCCAGCGCCCGCGGTGATAGATGTGCGAGGGACACCTGTGAATGTATCACACACTGGCATTTATTAGTACCATTCACAAAATACAGGGCATGTTATTGGATTTGAATAACAGTGCACAGTCCCGCTCCCACAGCCCTGGGAATATATTAAGATGAAGCAATCTCATTTAATAACACCCAAACTAATAAAAGTAGAATGGATTGGAAAATTAAATTTATGAATATTGCTCGGCGAGATGAATGATCCAAAAAGCTGAGCCTATGTTGTCATCCGTAGCCAGACAGCCCCGGTACAGCCTATCTCCTTTATGGAGACAGATTCGGTATTAAAAACGCAACTTTGGCCGCCTCAACTCCTTCAAGGAGGTCACAGGGCTGTTTTCATTTCAAGCTTCTCAGTAAATAAAACCCGACAAGTGCAAAGCTGAACCAAAGCAATGAAGTATTTATGTCCGAAGAGGTGGGCATGATGTGTAATTCGGACTCCGTGAACTTTTTATATTTCTTGTGAAAATTGAAATGGAAGGACTTCAGCCTGCAATCATATTGATTCCAGTTACATTGACAAGGCTCCGCCTATAATGTATGAACCACCACCCCCCCCCCCCCCCCCCATACGCACTCACACACAGTATAACCATTGTAATGTAAAGCTTTTAAAACTTCACGTTTTATTACGGGTACCTTTGATATTTCCCATTTTCTTTTTGGAGAGCCTCTCTTTAATTGATCTTGTAGATGATTCGGCATAATACAGTTTTGCATGTACCTATCTTGATTTCCATCTGTTGCATCTATTTTTGGGAGATCATTCATTTGACTTAAGAATATGGGATGTTTCCCACCTGCTTATCTTATTGTTTGGTTCTCTGATATTCTCCTATAACCTTACCTATCTCATGGGATCTTAGCAGCTGCCAGAGTCTGACTGGTAAACAAAAGCCAAACAGCGCACTGGGCATGAGATTATTTATACAAATACCCGTACAAAATGTCTAGCAATGAATAGATAATTTAGCTAGTTGTATGCATGTCTGTACTTACCGCACAACTATCGTAATAAGCTGAAAGCACTGGGAGGTCACTAATCACTAATTAGCAAACGGTCTGCTGCTGTCGGAGCTCTTCGACGTGCGTTCATAATGCACGGACTCTTGCCCAATCTCGACGTTACTACAAAACACCGACAAGTATCGGTCTCCGAGTGAGCCCAGCACCTCCAGCACGTCTGAAAAGCTGCATTCGGGAGATTAATTACTTGGCAGGCGCTTTTCACTTATTTATGCGTGTATGCAACTGTATGTGCCTGATGTCCATTAGTCTGATTAGTGTTGAAGGCTGGTTTGACATATGTTGAGTAATACTTCAGCCATCGGTGTTGGTGAGGCTGTCTGTTAGCAATGTATGCCGCTAAAAGGTGCAGACTATTTTACGTTGTGTTTGGTCATGACCAAAAGAACAATTATATCCTAGAATAACCGCGATGGCGGTTTAGAGCAGGAAATTATACAATAATATTAGTATAGTTCTCACAAAATTCGCCAGAGGGCGCTCGGACATCACGATCATCAGTCAAGAAGACTGAAATCACATTTCACGTTTTTTACATTAAGCGGGTGCACAGCGCTGATAGCCGCAAAAATAAAACATCACATATTTAATTAATAGTGCATTTTCTTCTGAGGTCATTTTAAAATATAAAACAATTATATTTGTTTTTTTTATCAGATTCCATAATATTTTAAAAATAACAGAAAGGCTTTACGACTATTCCATTTATTACTTATATTTTTAAAGAAAATCGTTTCATTTTAATTTATTATTTTCTAGCGTCTGTTAAAAATTTTAATGTCATTCGTTTAACAGAAGCTACTCCATCGTAGACTTATAGTAAACCGAAAATTACGAACACATGCATTTCTATTCAAAGGCGCAGTTAATATATATTGAATACACGCTGAAAGATCAGGTGACGAAATTACGTCCCAATTAACTATTACTACACAGTTGTACTTTCATTGGAGGACTTCCATGTCTCCCGAAATTTATAACTTAATACAATTACAATAATTTGTCCATCCACCCACCTTGGAAACGCTTACCCTGGTCAGGGTCGCGGGTTAATAATAATAATGATTAATCATTTATAAAATAAATCATATATATATGTGTGTGTGTGTGTGTGTGTAGATAGATAGATAGATAGATAGATAGATAGATAGATAGATAGATAGATTTAGAAATCTAATTTGCACATCACTTCTTTTATTGTATATCAGTGATTTCTCCTAGGTTATGGGAATAGAAATAACGCTTTTATTTCCCCGAAGGTTTCTTAAGATATACATGTCACCCACCATCGCTTTTTCTTGATTTTAACATTGCGACAGTTTAACAATATCATTAACATTTGAATATCATCGCTAAGGTACCTTGAAATGACTATGTGTGGATTTTATGCCTTCGGGCCTTCTTTCAGCAGTCCGCGTTTCCTTTGTGCTAATTTTTAATTTGGCAGAGTAACAAGTATGATGTTCATAAAAAGAAAAAAGTCGATTTGATCATTACATCATGTAACCCCTCCGCCATTGTTTAAGCAGATGACAGAGCCCTTTGGTCTATACTTAGAAGGTGCTAAACTCACGCTGCAAATGAATCGCAGGTGCAAACGCGCGGCGCGGCCAGTGCAGTACGGAGCCTTCGCTCGTGCCCTGGGAACTAACATCTCCGTCAAATCAAAGCTCACTCTGGCGATCCCGCACCTAATACCTATTATAACTTACTTGCAGCTTATATAATTACATTTTTATAAACATGATGTTTATTTTAGGAAATTTCCATATAAAACACACAGGCCACTGAATTCACAGGCAAGGGAATTCTCACGTCTTTTTAATGTAGCACCAATGTTGGAATATTTAAATTGTGAAAAGATATTTGATTTTGTAGCTCGCCTAGAGGAGTAATTGGTTCTCACTTAGAATAAACTAAGTTACGCATTATTGAATAATAAGACTTACAGTTGAATTTTAAACAATGTCCAGCACTCACTGTTCTGCAAAACTAGGTTTGCTTGAAGTTATTGTAATATCAGTATATAAAAACATTCAGTTCCAAAACAACACATCAAAACATCCACACTGTTCGCGAAGCAATTTTATAAAGGGTTTTCACTTAATTTATTCATTCCTTGAATCTTAATATCCATTTTCATCCATTTTCACTTCCAATTGTTTTCCACATGGATGCGTTAATTCATTAAAGTAAAATTATAAACATAAAGAATATCTCAGCGATATTCCCCTCTCTTTGAAAAAGCTCAATCAACCATAATGTCCTAATTTTTTCACTGTGAACCTCATTTCATATTATCTCCCTAACCAAGAAAATGAGTGCCCCAAAAGGGATTTATTTCATTTATCGGGATTATTGAATTAAATTAAACTAGACACTTACCGCGGCCTGAATATTGTTAACCCACCCACTTAAAGGTACTCGTAATCGACAACACGAGGTGAATGTATGATTTAGATAAACACATTACACGAGCCTTTTACTCGAGATTCGATGCGTGTTTAATTAATTTAAACGGACTTGCCTTGAGTGACAAAAGGGTTTCGTAAAGTGGAAACATCTCAGATTGAAATAAAGTAACATCAGGATTGTAACAAATTCGTACTTTATAAACAGCAAATAGACATAAAACAAAAACTTGTTTTATTCAATATAATATTTAGACATGTCTCCCCCCTTTAACTTTTCTAATTAGAAAAAAGACGCCGTGGTGAACATTACACATATTACTAGCAAACTGTTCTAGTTTGGATATTTATAAAATAAATGTTTAATTTTGTCTAACAACACGAAACGATATACAGCTTATAATGTAAGTTCTGGGGAATTCCCTTATATAATTAGAAATATTTCATCATGTAAATGCGGCATAATTGTAATAAAGTAGAACTAAATATGGAATCTTATACATAAGAGCATGCTTTAACTTTGCAAAGACTCGCGAAGCCTAACGCTGGCCAGCAGGGGGCAGACTTTCTCTACCGTTGGAGAATAACCGGTACTAACGTGAATGAACTTCTCTTCCGTAAGCTGCTGTAATTCTCTTTGCTCCAAACCTTGTTGCCCCTGTCTGTAAAATGCATCTCATTAAAAGGGGGGGGGGGGGGGCCGCAATGCCGATGTTATAACAATCCACCACCCCAAGCAGGCCCCCATGTCTGCGAGAATGGGCTAGCCACACACGCAGGCGTTGCGGTGGCCGTCGCAAACAAAGGCATGGCACTCCCCACCAGACCGTCCCCATGTTTAAAAGGCTGCGTCTGCGGAAGCCAATTACACCCACAGCCCAGTGTGAGGTCCTAATGACCCCAATTACTGCTCCGGATCAAAGCCGGCATTCCCTGCCTTCCCCAACACCTAACCCTTGCTTGGGCACCCTCTTTTATAGTAATCGTTACTCATAAAGTGAGATAATTACAGAGTTACCGTCAAGTCCCACTAGCACACAAAGAGCAGCAATTGCAATAAACCTAAATAATATCAAATGAATAAACAAATAAATAAATAAATAAACAACATCAGATCAGCAGCAAACTTCTGCGTCTAGCATAAAGCTGATTTATAGTGATCAATCTATATAAATAACCAGAACACAATAGCCCTGTAAGCGCACTATTTGAAAGCCCCTATATGTGTTTTACTGTTACTTTAAGAGGAGTTTTAATGTTCCCAAGATCTAATCTGTAGCAGCAGTTAAACTCTGGTATGAATTAAGTTTAAACCATAATATGGCCTGACCATGTTGGAAGCCAAAGCAAAAAGCCGCATTACGATGTGACCATATGCCTGTTTAAAATGTAATAGGATGGTCATCGCATAGCATGAGTACAAATGTATCGTAAGATGTTCTATGGTCGTGTCGTAGAGAGTTCTGGAATCCAAATATGTCTACATTGGTTTTCATTAAAATTAGTTACATTGTAAGTAGAGTCGCAGGCTGTAATGGAGACAGCCACTAGGAGAGTGGGGATATGGTTGATGTTTGCCATGATTGGTTCGTGATCTCCAGCCCCCTGGGGGTGTACTGAGGCCCCGCTGTCCAGACTGTTCTCTTCACATCAGGTAAATGATGATAGATCTTTTCCTCAGCTCATCTCCGACGTGAAGTGGGTTTCAAAGGGCCAGAGGGAGAGAAATCTCTGCCCATATCCCAGGCCCTGCTTCGGCCTGCTTCTCTCAGCCCCCTCATGGAGGACCTGACCCTTCGGCTGGTAGCGGCCGCTCGATGAAGTGCTCTCCTCACCCTCTCTGGACAGGAGGTGGGAGCTGTCCCACACACTTTGGCAATGTGGCAGCTGTCTGTGCCCTTTGACCTTTTCTTCCCTCTTACATGCTGCCTGACTGCAGATCATTCCACACATGAAAGGAAACACTTAGTCACTGAGTGTCAGAGTATCATTCACAACAAGGGTTCATTCATGCTGTTTCATTGTGCAGACGCCACTCTTACTGAATGGTCAAAAATGGCATCATATTTAGTAGTAAATGACCCTTTCAGCAAGCAGCACGGTCGAGCAGGGGGTAGCACTGTTGCCTCACGTGTCTGTGACCAGGGCTTGAGTCTCATCTATGGCTCATCTATGTGAGTGGAGTGTTCAGTCTGTGTCATCGTGGGCTTTCTCTGGGTATTCCGGTTTCCATTCACAGTACAAAAACATGCTGAGGTAAATTACAATGACCAAATTGTGTCTGTGTTTGTAATTATTACATTGTGGGGACCAGATTTCCCCACAATGTGATCAAAACTTGTAACTTTTTATCTTGTGGAGACATTTTTTCAATTCCTACAAGGATAACCTAATTTTATAAAAATCTGTAAATGCAATCAAAAAACTAAAACTGCCAAAGGTCTTGAATTTTGTTTGGTTACTTATGGTTAAGGTGCTGGGTAGGGGTTACGGTTGTCATGTTAGGGTTAGGGTTATGCCCATAGAAATGAATGGAGAGTCCTGTGTGTGCATGTGTGTGTGTGTTATGTTTATATTACATTGTGGGGACCAAATGTCCCCCATAGTTTGTTAAAAGCATGTTCTTTTTCAGGTACCCACAAAGATCTCTGAATGCAATCAAAAAAATAAAAATGCAAAAGAGTTTTCCCCATAGAAAAGAATGGAGAGTCCCTACATGGATATATAATTATAACCTGTGTGTCTTTGTATGTATGTCCTGTGATGGATTGACGCCCCATCCTGGGTTATTCCCTGCGTTGCACCTGTAGCTTCTGGGACTGGGTCCGAACCATAGGACAAACCATAGGACAAACCATAGGACAAACCACAGGACAAACCATAGGACAAACCATAGGACAAACCATAGGACAAACCACAGGACAAACCATAGGACAAACAGATGCAGAAAATGGATGGACCCTTCCAGCCAATTAAAAAAATGATATTTCTTTGCTGTATTTTATGAATGGATACACAATAACACTTTTATAGCTTGTTACTTTTTACACCAGATGCAAAGAGGCTCAGTGTGGATTTGAATCCTGCTGCAGTTGTGTGTCTGCAGAGTCTGCATGATAACCCCACGTTTGCGCAGCAGTTTGCTGGTTATGGGAGCCTGTGGCTTTGTGAACGTGTGTGAGTGTGTGTATGTCTGCCCTGTGATGGACCGGCTTACCCTCTATGGTGTCCAACACCATGTCACGAGCATCACCGAAAGAGGACAGAAGGGTATAAAAAAATCCATCCAATGTCATGAGATTCCTCACATATGTATGCAGCGTTTCCTGAATTTATTACGATAAAGAGAAGTGCCTGGTTTCTTCACAAGGAACGATAAACTGAAACAGTTGTGGAAATGCATAAGAAAGCAAACATACTGTATAATGAAAACAGAGCCCTGGTCTTGTTTTGTTGTTTTACTGGTTCACTGAATGGTTTAACCACCCCAGCCCACTCCCAGAGTCTCAGTCTAACAAGTTTCTGAATACCTTTTAATTAAAGCCAGGTGAGGTAAATTACAATGAAAATAATTACTTAAAGGACAGTCCTGCTGACCGCTATTCAAACTGAGGGGGCGTGACATATGAATGTAGCCACGCCCATATGCAAATTCACCATACCCCTTCAGCTGTTTTGGTACCACCAAGTTTTGTTTTCAGAGGAGAGCTGACTTTGCCCCTCAATCAAAGACAGAATCCTAAATACCCGGTGCCTCTTTGGAAGTGGGGGCGGGGGTGGGGGTCAATCTTGGGAAGGCCACGTTTTGCATAATTCATCTGGAGACACAATCAGCACCATCCGCTTTCATTTCCTCTTGGTTTTAATGGAATTGCCTATTAACGCCTCCTTCACATGCCCCCGTTTCCTAATTAATGTAGAGGGAAATACGGGAGTTGAGCAGGCGACTGAGGGATCTACCGCCAGAGCTACCGCTGCAAAGTCTGTACTGTGTTGTTTACCAAGTCATTGATGTCCTTCGGTTTTAGATTCAAAGGAAGCTGTAGCACCACTACTCAAGTTGGTAATGCAGCAGCAGTGCTTTTCCGTGTCAAACACAGAATCAGTCCCACATGGATGTAAAATAATAAAGCTTGAAGACAAACAATCATTGAGTTACAGCTTTCTTAAGGAGACGGCTCACATTTTGGCTGCTGGCCACGTGTATCAGTAAAGCAAATAAAATGTAAACACTGTGAGCATAAAAGCCTTCTCCAAGCATCCAGCACCGTGTTTGGAAAGCGTATAGGTGAGGCAAGGGTCAGCAAAGATTTTCCCGAGGCTGTCAGTGGATGCTTCTGTCAGAAGTGCAGCTGAGGAAAATGCCGGGAACTAAGAGGGGGACTGATGTCAGGCAGGAAGCAGAGGTGTGTAAGACAGGAAGCAGAGAATACACAGAGGTGTGTAAGACAGTAACCAGAGAATACACAGAGGTGTGGAAAACAGTAAGCATAGAATACACAGGTGTGTAAGACAGGAAGCAGGAAATATGCAGAGGTGTGTAAGACAGGAAGCAGAGAATACACAGGAGTGTAAGACAGGAAGCAGGAAATATGCAGAGGTGTGTAAAGCAGGAAGCAGAGAATACACAGAGGTGTGTAAGACAGTAACCAGAGAATACGCAGAGGTGTGTAAGACAGTAACCAGAGAATACACAGGAGTGTAAGACAGGAAGCAGGAAATATGCAGAGGTGTGTAAAGCAGGAAGCAAGCAATACACAGAGGTGTGTAAGACAGGAAGCAGGGAATACGCAGAGGTGTGTAAGACAGGAAGCAGGGAACAGGTAAAGGTGTGTATGACAGTAAACAGAGAATACACAAAGCTTGCTAAAATTGTTTGACCTCTCACAGGGGGCTTCACAAGTGTGCTTTCATGTTTTCTGGCTGATTTTGTAGGTGACCTGCGGTGACTAAGGGAAGCATATCCCATAAAGCTCTTCCTTTTCCTCCCTCATTTGAATAAGGTTTGGTGACAGGGTGGCTTGACAGATGATAAAGTGTATTAAGAGTGACACTGTATAAATAGCATCCCATTGTGCTCAGGGAGGGTTGTGCTCCGGTTGGTCAGGCACCTACTGGGCTGGCTCACACGTGGACCCTCACCTTAAGGAGGAAAGAGACTGACCTCACAGAACACGATCTTAGCCGGGGTCGGAGTAGCACTGTTGGAGCACCACAATGACTTCCAGCTTTGTGAGTAGTACCCAGATGAGTGATTACAATTAGTAACCTAGCAAAGGTTGATCAACATTAAAATTAAGATTTTGCAAAACCACGATGTTTTTTTGTGTTATTGACACACCCTTCCTGAGCTTTGGCAGGCCTCGTGTTTTTGGGAAATCACGGCCGTCCCGTGGCCACACCTGTTTCAGCACCCCCCTCCTGACAACACGGGAATTGTGAGCACCCCCAGAGTGCTCCCATTCAGCATCCACATGTAAGGGGAGGACAAGCAACATAATGACAAATTTACAAAGACTACAGTGTGCTTCTCTTTACCCACAGCGCCACTAATTCCAGCTCAAAGCGACATAAGCAGCAAAAATCAGCCAAACCCTTAAACCTTTTTCCTCTCGCAATGAGTCGGATTCAGAGGTCTGGCTACCAGTAAAAGATGGTGCCATCCCATTATTTTACTTTGTTTTCTCTCCTCTCTTGTGGGGAGTGGACAACAGAAAGCAGTTTCCATGTTTGGGAAGGAAAGTTTTTTTTTTTCCCCAGAGGAAATAAAGAGTCTTTGGTTCAATGGGGCGGGTGGTTTGAACTTGTGCTGCACGTAAACAGTGTCTGTACGTGACAGGGCTGATATACAGCCAGGGAAACCTCAGGCAAGTGATTCTGTGGTGGCAGGGAGCAAAGGAAGCTTTGCAAGGGGCCGACCACAGCCAGACCACGCCAGGTATAACCTGCGCACATGTGTGTGCACCAATGACTGCATGTTTTGACTATGGGACGGGAGGGGAGGTTTTGGTGCCTTATTTTTGTCAGGGGTCAGGCAGAGTCCTCAAGGCACCCGACCAGCACAGAATCTGCTACACGACACCTCCCAATGAGACTACATTGTCTTAACTGGGATCCCCGTTACCGTGGGTACGCGGGTCGCTCACAGATACACCGGCTGATATCCCCTTCAGGGAGAGTCACTGCCCTGTAACGAACCACCCTGCAGTCTCCTCCGTCTCCAAACCGTCGGCAGGCACTGCCTGCTTTCTAATTTGAGCGGAGGCCTCATTTTCCAGGGATTTAATCACACAAAGGAGTGGGTGCCTAATTTCCGGAGCGAAATGGGCCACAATCGGCGAGACAGAATACATCACAGAGGATGAGGCAGCTCTCTAATGAATGGGCCGTCCCGCTCGGAGCACCACATATGCTGGCGGCGGGGGTGGGGGTGGGCGCGCTGATGACCTGCTTGCATGGGGCCGGGCCCTCGGCGCTGTCCTTTGCTCACTCCAAGCACTGCGGTCATGCCCTTAACCATGGTGCTATCTCACTCCCCCCACCTCCATTTTGTTTTATCAGATAATTCTCGGGTTTCTCTGCCTGTAAATGAAACTATTTACATAAGAATGGCAGGCCACTTTCTGACGTTAAGAACAGCGGGCGCGCCGCATGGAAAGGGACAGATTGAGGGGATTTGAACTTTTTTTTTTTTTGTGCAGTGCTGTGCAGACACTGTAATCTAAATGTATATTTTTCTTTAGCTTAATACTGGAGTGTTATTGCCTGTGAATGGGCTGGAGTATATGTTGGACTTATCCTCTGGCCACCAGGAAGGTGTTAGACAGCGACTGAGGCAGTAAGAGAGCGTACGTGTGTGTGTATGTGTGTGTGTGTGAGAGAGAGAGGGAGAGAGAGAGAGAGAGAGAAAGAAAGAAGAAATGGAGCTCAGAAGCCCCCCCAATAAATCAGTCTCCACACTCCAGAGCAGCTCAATCTTCATCTGATAAATGTGTCCTGTCTGCAATCTCAGGGGACCTAAAGTCCTCACATACAATATGCCTCTGTGTGGCCAATCTGGGAACAGTTTAGGGCAGCCCCACCGCACGCTGGGATGGCGTAAACGATGTCGGCTCGCTGTCTTCAGTCTGCCGTGCCATGGAGCTGTGGCCGCCCGTGTGGCTCTATTAACCACTTCGTGGGCTTTGTTCCCCAGCTTAACTGGGATAACTGGCTCAACTGGCTCAGAAACTTTTCATTGAGATAAGAAGCTAATTAACTTGCACAATATGCAGTTGCTTAATCGATAGCATCCCATTAGCTAAATCATATGCAATTTACTCAGGGAATTTTTTGCATTTCTTCTGGATGGTGCTACTACTCAAGTAAGTGCATCGAATATTAGAAAGTCATTCATAATTCATAAACATCACATGGGATTCAGTTGTCTCTCTTTTAGATAAATGTGTAACCTTTTAAAATTAGCTAAGTGATTATCAGCTAAATGTTTTTTACAGTTGACTGTTTAACCTGATTATTTGCATGTAATCGTTACAGGAAAATCGTAACCAAATCCCAAAGGGTAGGAACTGTTAGGGATAAAAACAGCCTAATTTCATATTACTACTGACGAAACCAAACACGTCAACCTTGTACAGGACATCAAAATAAACAGTATACAAATACAAGTGTGACAACCTATGTCTAACAAGAGCTAAGCCAGTGATTCTGGGGATAACCCCTATGTCTGGTGGCACGTCTGGGAAAGGGCGAACACTGAATGAAGAATGCCGCCGCGTCGGCCGTGAAACCCGTGTGCGATTCAAGATTCTCTCACACCGGCCATGCTGCTGAATATAAATACTCCCCCCCCAACCTGAAGTGCACTTTATCTAGAGGTGTGGTGGGGGAGATATTTCCAAGGGCTTTAGTCGTGCCGCGGTGCTGATATTTTCTCATTTCGCTGAGCCATTCTGAATATTTAGCGCCATTCTTGGTCTTCCGGTTTTCCGGCCCAAATTGAGCACGAAAGACGAAATTCACGCTTGGAGCAGAAGAACTAATCTGCACTCTGCCTGTTCCACTCCTTTCTATTTAATTGATAGAAATTGCACGCATCAAAGAAAAAATACATACTGAGATTTAATGTGCATAAAATGGACATTAGCATTTTAAAGAGGTGGATTAACACATTAATCCAGGCAATTTTCATCTCCCACTTCCAATAAAATCGTCACAGCGCAGACGTCCTAATGAGGCTTAACGGCCTTTTCATTTGGAGCGGTGATTAGGGATAACACCAAACTTTAGTTTCTGAAGTGTACGCAAAGGGCTTAAATCCTGAGCTGGCACTTTGAAAGGAAATATTTTATTAAAAATTAACAGAGTTTTCACAGGACACGTTGTGCAAGATGTGCGGAGACCCTGCTGCGACACATGCGGCCCAGGCAACGGGACCTTCTGTTGCACCTAATCTATCTATATCGTTCAGTCTTTGTATTGAGTTATGGCAGGAAAAGCATCTGATCTGGGTCACATGATCAAAGTTTAATGTGTTTGTTAGCTATGCTTACGTAACTCTTAATTGTCATAAGGTAAACCTCCATGGAACAGAACCGTCAGCTGTCTTCTGCTGAACCTCACCATGAAAATGACCTCCGCCCCTTTACAGAGGTAGCCATCATGGGAACTGCTGACCCGCATGTAGAAAAGGCTAGCGTAAATGATGGTGCTGCCAGACCATTTGCATTGGCTTAGACTTGCTGAACATGCAATCTGCACATGTTTACTGTGGAGGGGATGGTGCTACATGCTAACTGGAGTCTTTATCTAGGACAGTGGTTCTCAAAGTCGGTCCTCGGGCCCCACTGCCCTGCTCGTTTTCCAGCTATTCCCGCCCCACACACAAGTCCCAGCTGTCTTTCAGCTTCTGATTGAGTGAACACACCTGATCCAGGTAATCAGCAGTGTGTGGGGCAGGGATAGCTGGAAAACAAGCAGGGCAGTGGGTCCCGAGGACCGACTTTGAGAACCACTGAGCTAGGATGATGCAGATATTGCACAGAGAAAAAAGACAATTACGAGCAAGAGAAGTCTGGCATCAGTCCCAGTACCGTGCCAACAACATATAACGTATCCGGTCAATACTGCCCATCATTTTATTATGCTATATGATTATGTGGCTGAAGCTTTTATCTAATGAATGGGATGCATTGTGAGTACACTGCAAAAGCCTACTTGCCATTTTGTGTCAACAGGATGCAGAGAATTACCAAGCATGAAGGGTGTAAATACCGCCTCCCAAGAGGAAAGAATGATGAAGTCCAACATGGCCTGTATCTTCCAACTATTTTGTGTTTTCTTGGTTCAACAGCTCCTACTGGAAAATGTTAAGACATCTGTAGCCTATACTTTTACTTTTACCATAGTGCTGCTTACAGCTAGGAGTCTGTTCCTGTGTCCCTGTGAATTCTTTATGTACAAATACCTATTTTTTTCAGCCTCTGAAAATCACTACATGAAACTGCACTCAGAAGGGTGATGTAATTTTTAAAGCACAGCTCCAAAAACCTCCACACACCTTTAAATAAATAAAAGTGAGAGCCTGGGGCCTTCAAAGGTGAAAATGACTTATTTGTTATTGATTCACATCATTTTTGTCATTATAATTTCACTTTGTAGTACTGCTGTGGACAGTGCACTGTTTGAAGCAGAGCACAAAATGTTCCTTATTCAACGAGCCACATCCTGGACAGTCCATCTGTCAGGAAGGTTTTAGAGAACATCAGTGGTGGGGGGGGGGGGATATAGACAACTCAAAGTGCAACAGAACTCAGAACTTCTGGATAAAGACACCCCTAGCAGGTATATCAGACGTCTTATATCTGCCTTCAGCATGCACCGTGCACCATCATTTTGCCTCCACATGTGATATCTGAATGCAAGACAAGTCACTGTTCCTCAGACACTCAGAGCCTCAGCTGTCAGTCCTCTGCATGCCAGAGAATTCCATTGGATTGTGTTTCCAGTATTTCTCTCTGTAAGTCATCCTTGTAGGTTTGGAAACCGTGCCCAAAAAATCTTGTCTGTTCCTCATCTGTTTTGCACATGAATGAACTCAGATACCCATGGTCCAAGAGCCGCTCAACAAAATCAAGGGTCCTGGGGAGATGCCCAGTCACTTTCTCTTCACCCTGTTCACGGTCTGCCTCTAGGGTGATTTCATTGGCTGTGTGGGGTGGGCCGCAGTCCCCACCGTGACATTCACACTAACGAGATTGGGCCTCTTCAAAGGGAAGCCACTCCAAGGCTGGCGAGTGTCTCCTATTGGAGAATTCCTGATTTAAATGTGCATAAAACAATGATTTGTGATGGCGCTCATCATCTGAGGAGTTTTCTCCTTGGACCACGGTTCACTGAGACAAGAGCAACAGCTCCAAATTCCCTGGTCATAATCCACTACTTAAAGGGCCACTCATGTATGGAAGTCCCACGGTGAATCTGTATTCCAGGGGAACAGTATTTCCTAGCCCATTTGGTATACTAGTGTTCCTTCTAGCCCACCTCATAATTGCCCGACTTAAGCAACTATTGGAGAAAGAATTAACTTCACCTGATTTTCCAGCCAGAAATATTTTGAAAAGTAACTGAAAAATGTGGAGGGATTTCTCCCTCCATCGGTGTTCCCCATCACTGTTGTCTGTCCTGTGACATGTCATGGTCGTATGATCATAGCTACAGTACTACCATGTGATCCCTTCACATGACTTTCAGAAACCACAACACCGATCAGGGTGGATCCTCCACTCACCCAGCAACCACCATCTCTCGATCACTGGGTCCAGGACACAGAAACCGTCACCATTCTTTCTGTAGCAACACCCCCACTTCGCACAATATGTCCTGCTGCTGATTGGCCAATGTTAGGAGAATTAACGGCGCCTATGTTAAGGACGACTTCATCACATTCCAGTGGCAATCACTCCTCCTGCTCTTGCCAAACTGTTTTTTTTTTTTTGTGCTGTGATCCAAATGTCAACCATGACAGTGTTCCTCTTCCCATTCCATTGCATCAAATAAATAACAGGGGATGTGTGCTGATTCAACCTTCTCTCACTGATTTAGCTACTATTGAACCAAAAAATCTGGACTAAATTTATAAAAAAAAAAAAAAAGAAAAAGAAAAAAACTGATAAAGGAATTTTTTTCCCAGCAGGCAAAGTCTGCCCCATACCCTAAACAATGTCTTTTTTGTACTTTTTTACTCAGTGTCTGTAATTACAATAATTGGGTAGGGCTGATTTGCGTTAGTGGCTTGTCCACTGGCCAAGACAGTTGGACAGACCAAAGGACAGGAATTCAGTGCTCTTCTTTTGATAGTCCTTGGCAAGGTTTTCGAAAAACCTTGAGCGCTCATGAACTCAGATGCTTTGAAGGTCCCTGATAACCATCAGCTCGAGCTGAACAAATACTAAGCTAAATGGAATCCAATTTTGCTTTGTGTCCCTCAAAGAGCTCCAGCAGCAGTAATTGAATATAAAATTTGCTGATAATGAGATCAAAGGGCTGCCACTTGCCCCGGTTCAAAAACACAAATTAGCGCTCTCCCAATCGACGGAAGATCTAAACTAGCAGTGTTAGAACATGGAATTAAGACCCACTCCTCTGCAGAGAACCATAGAGCGGTTTCGCTCCCAGAGATTATAAGCACAGAAGCTTGCAGCTGCCGAGGCAGATTAGATTTGTCTTTTAATTCGGCCGCGGGAGAGGCGTCTGACGTGGCGCTCGCTGGCCTTCTACCGCGGCCCGCTGCATGCGGCGACGTTGTCGCCACCGCCGCCGGCCGCTTTCATTCTCCTGGCAGGCGGATGGCTGCTGGGTGGCATTTTCACACTTGTCAGTTACGAATTTAATGGCCAATTATCATCGGATAAACATATTTATAAAGTGCAGAGGGAGCCGCTACGGAACCGCGAGCACGTCAGCGGCTATAATTGTCGCGCTAAATAAGGACGGAGACGAGCCTGGGGGCCCACGGGGATGAGTCTGCCCCTTATGAATCCTCCGTGGATCTTTTTTAACATGCATGCAAATATTGAATCAAGTCAAGGAAACATCTCTTTAATTGTGCATCACAATGGCCGCTATGAGGGGTGGAAAGATGCTATGCTATGGCTTAGCGTAGCATGTGGCTGCGAAAATAATAGGAGGGGAAAAGTACTGTGCACACGCCGGCATGCAGTCTTGTGCAGTTAGGCTACTGCCAATTAAGACTAGCAAGGGGAACGGGGCGAGTATCAGTTTTAGTATCTCCAGGCAATGGAAGGCAACCCTAAGGAGTGATATTTATGCACTTAGACAATGCGTGTAGGGGCATCAAGCTAAGTCCCCTTCGCTATGCGATAATGCCCCACAGCACAGGCTTGGTTGTGTTATGGAGAATGCAGTAGCAAGGCCGTAATGGTACCATCTTAATGCTAATGAAACGACGGGAGGGAAACATACTCGCGAACACTGTATGGCCGCTCTTTAAGTGCTTTCAGAGGATGTTAGCATTCACGGAGCAGCCAGTGACATTAATGAAAGGCAAGGCGGGGGCCCGCTTTGCCTGTAGTCATACTCAGGTTGGACCGAGTTATTGTGGCAGCCACATTGTTCCGTTACAGTTCAGACAGGTGGCAGCAGACAAAAAAAAATTGAGATTTTATCTTTTTTTTTGCCCCCAATTTTTACCTTTCCAATTGTCTGCTGTCTTCCCTGGAGGCATGAACCTCAAGTCCTCCGTCTCTGGCCTTGTTACCCTCGGGCGTGAATCACTGTCAGCACTACAGGCAGCTGCTTACGTGATGCAGCCTGACAACACGCAGTTCACACGCTCCATTTAGGAAGTCCGACATGAAGCGTGGGCCTTGGGGATCACTCCCCGGGCTGCTCACCCCCTCCTCCAGCGACCGGGGGCTGGACTGAGTCAATAGTGGCCGAAGTTGTAATCCAAGCCCGACAGCAATGGACGTCACTGTGGTTGGGAGTTGATGCATTCGCGCTATAGCAGAAGATCCTCCTGTTAATTACCACAAAGCACTCTGTCCCTTTTTGTTGCTTGGACCTAATTGACGTGATTTTGTTGCCAGCACTTTGCTAAAGTAGTTCAGAGTAATGCTTTGGAAAACGTGTAACAAACTCTTGCTGCCCCCGCCGCCTGCAGTGTCCTGCAGTGCCCCTTTTCAGCATGGGGGTAGACATATTTATGCTGGCACACATTTTGACACAGTGGAAGCCAAAAAAAAAAGTGATTCTCTTAGGAGATCCTACTGAGGCATGAGTTCCCCACAGGAGGAAAATGTCCGGGGACGCTGGGATTTCCATACATCCATACGGGCAATTCCACCTCCTTATTCTGGGGCCTCAAAAAGACCACTTTGCCCCTCGTTATTAATTCATTTGAATCGACTTTCAATCCTTTCTTGCTAATTAATTTCCAAGAACAATGAAATTGAATACAATAGCGAAATGGATATAATGATATAACAATTAACAAAACAATAAAATGAAAAACACAGCAACAGTCACAATGGCAACATTAATCCATCCCTCTGATGTTTCAGCTTTTCCACTTTTTCATGTTGTCTGCGACTGAAATGCCCATCGATGCCCTGACTCAGGCAGTACTTTCCGCATCTTTAGTAAGGGAAAAAAAAAACTTGAAAGGGCCCAAGTATTCAAGATTTATCAGTATGAATAATTTCTCCATTTCAGTGTCAATATTATCCTTTTTTATTACATACAGACGTGGACACAGGTGAACTTGATGGCTCTATTTTTTTCACCGTGGGCTACTTTTCTGGAAGATCTTCTTTTCATTAAAGATAATATGCTGTTCAACCTGAATACTGCCGCGCAGATGCCTCTAATTAGACCCTTCTCACAGAGGGAGGGACGCAGCGAAAGAGAGGGAAAATGAGACAGGACAAAAAAAAAGGTGATAAGTGCCTACATGGATTAATTTCCGTGATCAGATAATGAAGGGGCTTTTCTTATGACATTAACCAAGACAGAGTGCGTGGTGGAAAATCCCAAGAATACACTCCAAGAAAATATTGTCATTTGAAATTAAAAGACAGGTGGGGAATGCCTGGAGGCTGTATATATAGCCTGTATATTGTCTCAGTATTTTAATGTCATGAAGCCTTCCAAGCGATTTCTTTCTACTCAGAGAGTTTTGCGGTGTGTTGTTCAGGAGAATTTCTGTGTTCCGGGGCGGCCTTTGTGAGTTTGCTTGTTTTCGTGTCTCAGACAGTTTCATTGATGTGTGAAATGCGTGTTGCCTTGTGTTTGCGTGTGTGACATGCATAAGCATAAGTTAGAGTTTTGCTCCAGCACTCAGGTGTCTAAGGTCAAATTCAGCGATGCTGTGATTGGTGTACCTCCATGCCAGTAGGAAGCCTGGCCGGGGACGTCCCCCTTGAGCAGATAGCAAGTACCCTGAACGCATGGTGGGATCTGACCATGTATGAGACCATCTTTAACCTAAACACAGCACTAGGCACTTCAACAAGCCCATGCTAATCACAGCTAAATGCTAATCTGCTATACTTCTTGAGTTGCTTTAAGTAATAAATCAATGAAGAGAGGACTAAGGCTGCCATAATGGGGGAAGGTAGGGTAGGATGATTCCAAGAAATATGGAACATAATTGGATTGGCCTGGGTTGGGGGCCCAGTCTGATATTTTTTCATGGGGCCCAAAATCTCTAGCAGTGCCCCTGCTAACATTGCAGTGTGATGGGCCTGATTCATTAGCCAAATGACAGCCAGCAGATAAGGTGGTGAAATGGGATGATTGTGTGGGAAGACAACAGACCCAACAGAAGCAAACAAGGGGAGCTGATGTTTTTCCCTGTTACTGTAATTTATTCGAGGTTATATGCAGAAACCAGCTGCTGGTAAATATGTATTACCATCATCGTTATTATCATTCTCATTGGCTGCGCTGATTGGGGAGACTGTGACTGCTGGTGTCTGTTTGCGTTTGCCTGGGCGCATCCGTGCTGACAGGTCGTGTCGTCAGGTCAGCTGCGGGGATGGCTTTGCAGGGCCCTCATTTAGGTCCGATCGCAGTGACGTGAGGTGCCAGGATGTCATTTCTGGTTGGTGTCAGGCGTGGGGCTCTTGGAGTTCTGGGCCCATTGGTGTCTTGGCGGGTCGCCCGACAAGGCCAACTGGCTCGGTTCCGGTGCCGATTATCGGGACGCTGATCTGCGGCCACCTGCGGCACGTTGAAGGCAACTCTTGTTGTCTCCTATTAAAGCTTCTTGCCAGATTGCAGCTCCACTGACATCCCTTGTCCAGTTGAAAGTTCATGCCTGTGGTCATGTTTCCTCTCTCACCCCTCCACCCCGCTCCCGCAGTTGATTAACCCTTACATACCAGACCCAGCTGATTGGGCCCCATCAATCCAAACTGCTGAAAGACCTTTCCAGGATGTCCACACTCAGCTTGAATGCATTCAGACCCAGCTGCCCTCCCCCTGCTCTCACTAGGGCATCGGTGTTACGGGGGGCAGGAACGCCGGAGGCAGCTGTCGCACACAGGCCAGGTTGCTCTTGGGCAGGGGGAAAAACACAATTTTCCACCTATTACCCCCCAAGGGAGCTTTGGCTTCCTGACACCACTACTCTCCATATAAATGTACAATTTCGCAGTCATATACAGCACCTGTGCATGGGCTCCAGGAGGATGGGAGTACACCGGGGGAGCCATTTACAGAGAATACCAGCGACTCTTTAAAATCCCCAATGGATAACAGATAGAGTAGCAATTAGCCAGGCAAATACTACTGCTCCAAAATTCCTCGAACCTGTGGACGGCTATCAAATAGCTACTCCCCCGGTGTGGAACTCAGTTCTTACATAATCAGTCAGGCAATTAAATTGAACAGCAAGGCGCTAATTTGGTTTCCACAAATAAATGCTTTATAAAAGTTTTACTCTGTAAGAGTGACATGTTGGGGGGGGGGGGGGGGGGCTGCATTATACAAAAGGCGAAATAAACAAAACGGGGGTAAGAAAATTGAAAAATTGTTCGTTTAAAAAAAAAAAAAAAAAAAAATTTTTTGTTG
>JAODJX010000007.1:11587352-11608831 GCA_026776945.1 Isichthys henryi | reverse complement strand
CCTTTTCTTGGACTCTGAAATGCAAGCTGATCAGAGTTGGGGCCTGCGGGGCCTATAAGTTTTATATCCTTACAGTCTTGAGTCTGTATATCACACTGACCAATGCTTTGAATGAAAGAACAGTTTAATTTGACCTGTTTTAAAGCTGAAAGTAAGGCTTCTGTTATTTAACATGACCCTTTTGTGGGTTCTGTATTTTCCCTCAGCATGGAAGGACCCCTTTCCCACATTTATGCTACAAAGTGTGGGGGGTGGGGTATCATTGGATGGACCAATAAAAGCTTTATTATTTTATTTCAGGCTTGGAATCATCACTGGGTAGCCATAGAACTACAATATGTGTTTTTATGCAAGCAAATGGACCATCAGGACTGTGGATATACTGTATAATGTCTCAGCCCAATACTATGCATCTTAAAATCTGCATGTTAGAAAAGCAGATGAACTGAAGGTTCTGTGTTTTTACCAAGCCTAGCCTCTATTGTGCCATAACATCGCCTGTGTCACTCGGACTCCTGAAGTTTTTTTAATCTTCAGCTGTAGGGATTACAAATGCAGTTTAAATGCTGGGTGTGTTGACGTTACACAGTCACCTCTGTCCTGAGAACAAATCCTTCCAGCCGCCCCCCCCCTTCGTGGTAAAGCCACACAGATCTCAGGAAAAGTGAATCCTATTTCCAGCTCACTGCCTTTCCAGGGAAAATCAGTGGCTATTTTTCAGAACCGTTTCCGATACACATGACGCGATTAAAATGATCATGACACAGTGTGAGAAGGGGTGGGAGCGAGGCGCCCAGCCACCGGTCCGTGAGGATTTAGGGGGACCGACTTTCGGAAGCTTCCAGATACTTCATACAGTTATGGATCACACTCTTTCCATTGTGTTTCATCAGCCCAGTAAAAAAAATCCCCGCATCACATGCTCAGTCCTCATTTAGCGTAAAACTAGAGATGGCCCCCTCTCTAAATGTATCCAAATGTCTTACATCTAGAGAGGAACACCAAGATCCTCAAAATACCCTTAATGTGAGATTGTGTGTGGCTGTGTGTTTAATGTGATCGACTGGCATCTACTACTATGAAATAACTAATATTACACAACTAATATTAAATATATATTCAATATTCAATAATAACTCATTCAGATAACTATGGCTTTGAAGTTCCACTTACAAATGTAGAAATGCACCAAGTAGTAGAAACGTAATTATTTTTAGTAGATGCCTACTTATCTTACAAAATAAAGCATTACCTTTCCAAGCTGAACAAACGTATATATTACTTTTTATAGGCCTTTTCTTCTACATTTGTGTGAAATACAATAACAGTTGGACAGCAGTGAACTAGATATATATTCATATACATTCATCTGCCCAGTGACGAGTTCTTGGGACCTACTATAGCTTAGTGACTTTTGCTCATGGGAGTTTGTTCAGAGGACAGAATGAAAAATGACTAAAGTATAGAGATAACAATCAGGTTGTTGAGCTGGTGGGTATAGGAGGCGAGACCAACCAATCAGATGTCTTGGTCCTGCCACCACTATTCGTTTGGACCAACCTCCTATACAATCTGATTGGATATTTCTCTGAATCAATCATTTTTCACTCTGCCCATTTTTGTGTAATTAGAATTCCTGCAAACATGACTTTTTTGACCTCAACATATTATATTGTCCTTGTTCTCACCATGGAACGCCCGAGCCCTATTTATAAGACTGATTTTGCCACCATATTCTTAGCGGTCATCCTATAAAAAGATCATTTTTTATTATCTTATGAAAAAAAAAACAATACCAGCCACATAAGTGAGAAAGTAGGGCCAACTGTTGGTGCCACTGAATGTCATGGGAGAGAGATACTTTGGGGAGATTTATGGCCACCTTTTACACAATATATTATCACAATAACCAAGGACATGGTTTGCTGTGGCCTTAACTGAAGGTCACTGAAGAAGTTGAGAAACAAACATATAAGAGATGACAGTCCTGTAGAAGCAGCGGATTTTATGATTGGATAGTGACACACTGTATAGAGAGTGCAAAAAAGTCTCCACGTGTCACTTATAACAGGAAAGTAAAAGCTAAGACACCATGAGCTATATAAATACATACTAACAAAGACATATGAGGTATACCTTTATTTTCCTTAGCCTGATCTATAACATTGTTGACATTTACTCTAGTTCATCACCAGGTACACCGTTAACCATAAACACACAATGAACTATTGCTCAGCTGCAAACTCCGAACTTGGCCGACACCTCTGAGCAATTAAATCGCCGCTTTGGCTGCATGGCAGACCTTGAAATGGAGCGAAGGCGAAAAATTGCATGCCTCGCATCTCACAAGGGTGCGGAACCTAGTGAGTCAGCTGTAAATTAATTAATGACCATATGACCTCACAAAGAATTCCGCTCTTCTGTCCTTTAATTAGGTTTGTAAACTGCATGGGCATTTCATCCGGCAGGCAGCCGGAGAACTGCTGCGGAAATCTCTATGGAAACACAATTTCTAAGGCAGAAAAACAGAAACTAAACTATGAGGATGGCTAAACGAAATAAAACAGCCTGCACTGGTCTCCTCTGCCCCGGAGGTCTCTGGACCTATATCGTAGGTTGTTGTGAGGCTAGATTGCTAACGTGTAATCTAAAATGGTCTTGATATAACAAAACAAGAAGGGTAACCTTGAAGAGTCCTGCTCCGGTTTATAACGACGGCTCCCAGAGCCGTAGAGGTCATTATTTGCCAATTCCGCTGACCCGCTTTCCCGGCCCTTAGCCGTCAAGCGCAGAACAAAGCAATCATCGCCGACCAGGGGTATCGATTCGGCAAGATCTGCAGCAGCCGTATCGTCCCCTTCTGGGAAAAGTGGGAGATTGACAGCGTTAAAAACAATTATAATCACAGCAGGTTCCTCCACTCGCCAGCCCTGCAGTTCAGGCTGGGGTGCAAGCCTGAGGAATGTCATTAGCCCACCGTGCCCCGGAGTGGAGCCACAGCAGAACATAAATGACACCGTTAATGAAACATAATTGGCCAGGGCATGGGGGAGGGGTCTCGCTTGTCGGCCATGTTATCTCAATTGACTGCCGCGTAAGCGCCTCCCGTCAACTCACTGGGTTCCGGCCTGGTTGCCAGTTTATCAGAAGCCACCAGGAGCAACAGCAGGCAGAGATGGGGGCCACCCTTTAAATAAAAAGCCGTTCATGAATTTCATTACAATGTGCATAATAAACGGAAGACTCTGAAAATTAAACGCCATGCTCACATTTACGTGATGAACAAGGCTTTTGCTTTTTCCTGGCCGTGTTTAACTGACCTATATTCAACCGTTAAATGCTCAGTGGAAGCTTGCTATTGAAAACATGTGATATTTTATACAATTTTGCAGATTGATTAATCGATCGGCCCCAGGCGCTTTGAGGAGACACATATTCAACATATTCAATAATCACTTGTGTCTGTAAGGCAGACAAACCGGCTTTTTCCTGTTTTAATTTTTGAGGTTATATCCATAGGCCATGAAGCAGGACAAACATTGTTAGTGACAAAGAGTGAGAAGACTGGTGATTGGATGTGAAAGCTAGCTTTATGTGCAAGGTCAAGCAGACTGGAGCTCCACTTTTCGCCATCCCAAGCTGAATATTGGAATATTGACAGCGGCATCCAATATTTATGGTTTTCCTGCGGTATACAATACTGTCCATTTGCACTTGAAAGGAAATACAAGCCCAGGCAGATAAATCTCTTTTTCCCCTGGATCACTGAGGGAATCATGCACACCTCTGTTGCATTTACCTCCCTTGAAGGCAAACAGAAGTATAACAAATCATTACAAAATTTTCAGGAGAAGGAATCACCACAAGGGTCAAACCCTGCTTCCTATAAGGAGTGCGGTGCCATCAAAAGTCTGAAACCCATACTGAGCTTCACCCGGAGCAGCCACACTTGCAGTGGAGAGGATGGAATTGCTATTGACATGAACCCCAGTAGAAGGTTGTGTGGAGCCCCCTGGAACCTCATAAATTTTTTATTTAACACTTTATTTATTTAGTGGGCACTCAGTTCTAGCATATATCAACCATGCTATTCATGCTAACTACTGCATCAAATTAAAAGCTAGCAGTCACTTGTGATTATCACTGTAACGCCAAAAATGAAAACACCTTGATTTTGACCACGGAGTCATTCAATGAAGCCTTTTGTTCATGTCTCATTGAGTCCGGTGGTCTTTGCAGCATGTAGCTATTGAACTCCTCAACACAGGGCTAAGACATTGAATATTCATGAGTGTCATTATTGCGTGCAGACAGTGTTGATGATGCGTTTAATAACATAGATTAGACGCTGTTGTGTTCTGTTGCTACAAATTCTGGAAACTTCCACAACTGGAGGGCATGGTAGCCAGTGGAATAGTGCTGTACTTTTTGAGAAATAGGACATTACAAAAGCCTGGTGATTGTATTATTTTGGGGCTCTTGAGATATTCTACACATCCTGAAACGGATGGTTTGCCCCATGGCCAATTGGCCCATGGCAGAAAATAGTGGTTCATATCCACTGTACCAATAGTTGCATTCATGCCAAATAGATTTCTTGTTTTTTGGCAAATCTCATCCACACTCACCAAATCCCATTAAGCCATGAACATTAGCTTTTATATTCGCAACCGTGTGGAGTTAGTCATGCATAAACTATATGCTAATCAAAGCCTGATTTGAGGATGTGCTCCTGTAAAGTTATATAATTCTGCATATTCCTGCAGAAAAAGTGACAGCTCGAGTCATCATACAAAGTGCTGCTTTAAAAGTAAACAAAACGATATTGACTCTGAGCAAAATAGACTCAGGCAGACTTGCGACTGAGTGCCAGGCGAAGAGCTGTTGACATTACAGGAAATTGCTGAACACTTGTTCAAAACCGAGTTTAAGAGAACGCACTTCAACAAAGTATTAGTGGTCGGGGACTCTGGTGTTTATCTGCTTGGCTAAGATTAAGCAAAGAGCTCCCTGAAAGACAGGTTTGCTGCAAGTTCTACTTTTGTGGCTGGGGGGGACGGGGGACGGACATCAGAGACCATTCCCATCAGCCATAAACATCTGTTTGCGGCCGACAACCCAACAAGGTCCGTCAGCGATGCCGTTTACAGCACTGAGCTCAGCATCCCGCCGCAAAGTGACCAGAAAAAATGTGTTCCACAATTAAACCAACAATTTATCATAATTGGTCACCCAAGGAAAGCTTAAGTAGGAAAAAAAGATGTACTGAAAAAAACTGCACAGCATATGTTTCCAGAAGCAGCCATATGACATTCGTTTAAGATATGGTGTGTATTCATCTGAACATAGCTACACCCAGATCCACAATAATGGTACATTATGGAAAAGCAAAACTCTGAATTCATGTCCCAAAATCCACTTTTTTTTGAGCTTTGGGACTTTTAAAACATCATGATCATCACCAAAGATCTTGACGTGTGATGGAGACATAGGAGAAAGCTCTCGGAGTGCGGTCTGGTTGTAATTTTTCCCATGATAAACCCATTTGAATTACGCTTATCTTTCAAGATGGCTCCAGTGATCAGGAATACATCACAGTCTATATAATAGGTATCATGGTCTCCTTTAGTGCCGAGACAAGTTTCTTGGGTGCTTTGGGTCTAACTTTGGGCTCTCTCATGGTCATCTACTACATGTATTTGTGTCAAATACATCAACGGAACATATGTCTTTGCTTTTCTTCTTGACATAATGATTGGGTCGAGGAAAGAGCACCAACATCGAATATGTTGCTCATTTTGTGTAGCGCTGCAATATTCACCATCTCCGCATGCCAAATTGTAAGCTTCTTGCAAATAATTATTTACAGACAATTCTCCTAATTCCTTGCTGTTGTCAGTCTATCGAATTACTATTGACAAGTCTGTTTTTCAGGGCGGAATATATCAATACCCGGGGACATGCGCTTACAATAAATCATCCGGGGAGCTCCAGAGATCTCCAATCTGTGGGGGTTTGCATTTAAAAACACTGTAATGGAGTCTGCCGATTGCGCTGTGATACTGTCGAGGCAAATGAGAAACAAATGTATTGGAATGAGCCGGAGAACTGCATGTGCTTTTTGGGTGAAACGTGGTTAGAAGCAGCTAGTGTGTTTTAGGGTTTCTGTAAGTAGGAGCCCTACTTACATACAGTCATTATGTGAGAGGGAGAGAGTGTCCAAACCCCGCAGAACACACTGCTAATCCTACAGCAATAAAAGCTGAAAACAGCAATTGACAACAAAATAAGGCTACATTTGGGCAAAATGTGAGGGATTCCACAGCCTGTCATAAGCATTTGTCTTTGGGACAAACTGCCACAACGACAATAAACTGGCCCCTTTAAACCATTTACCGCTTGCATTGCGCAGTTCGCTATATCTGTTGTCTTCTATTTTACGTGTCTTCTCATCTTATTCCTTTTACATTTGTTCATTTGCAATCAGTGCAAAAAAGAGACGATTACCAATCAACATAAATGGTACAGGGCCCACCTGGGCTACTGAAAATAGCTCAAAACCAGGTCAGAGGCCTAGTATATTAGACACCCTGTGAAATGTCTGCATGTCTGCCTTTAGAAGGTCGTGCAGAGGAATGTGTGAAGACAACAATGGCCACCCCGAAGCTCTGTAAGTGTAGCTATCGCATGAACAGTTTAAACTCCCTTCATATTAACGAGGCTTTGCAAAAGAGAAGATAAAGCAGACGAAGTACTGCCGATCTGCGCAATCCCAGCGGGTTTATGGTCGCAATTTCTTACAACGCAAAGTATGCACACGCTAAGAAGCTCTGCTTAAATAACCAGGATCACAGGCAAACGAGGAAGGGCGATATCCTGCTTTTGAAGGGCAATATCCGCGCAGGAGAAAGGACAAAATAAATGGAGCGTGGACGGACCAAAGGCAATGGAAAAGGCCAAAGACGCAGCTTGCATTTTTGTGAGACGCTGCTATTATCGCAATCATTTCTTTTCCACAATTTAACATGTTGGGAAACAATGCAATATGCAGAAATTATGCGCAGAAACGAAATTGTCTCGGGATAAAAGTAGTCTCAGGGGCACTGTTATGTGAGTCACAGCACAAATGGCAGACATGTGAAGTCCATCTGAGATCAAAAAACAGACACAATCTATTCAGTCCTGCTGGACAAAAGTTATCCATGTTCCTACAAAGCAAATAATGTGAACACGCACATACGGCTGAAGAATGTTGAGGAATTTATTGGGGATAAAGTCGATGACACCAAAACGTTAGCTGTGTGATTTTATGGATAGTCATTATCAATGTTTCTTCTATTGCAGTTGGCATGCACATCAGCAGTGATCTGTTTGGTCAGAGGGGTTTAAAGGTAGTTAAAAGGTAGACAGGACCCAAAGTGTATGGCATCTGAGTGTCTGTACTTTAAAAACCCAAAGTAATAATTTTACCAAAATCCAACAAAATGGTTGATGTGTACAAGTCACCTTAGTGACAACCTTTATATGATGTAAAGCCATGTTCACAAAGTGAGCTGACTGGATTGTAGCCTGTTTGTTTCACACCTAGAACTAGAGAAAGTGACACAACGATTAAAGAGTAAACTCCACTAGTACGGTGATGACCTTACGTCAATACTTTGGTTGCTGATACTTTACCTAGCATGAATGGGCAAACGCTTGGAGCACTGGAAACGCAGCATTAAACCAACCAGAGCTGTTCAATGGTGGCCCAGTTTAGAGGGACATTGATCAGTGAGCAAAGATTTTAGCCTGCAGCAACTCTCAGGTCAGTACATGTAATAAAAACAAAGTACAAAGCAGAAATTCCAGAAACTGTAGCATTCAGTTCACCTCTGCTTTTGTTGACTAATCTTTCCGAAAGTGTGAAAAATGCCGAGAATGTTACAGAATTCTAACCAGGTCACAAGCAGGAATTGTTTTCCGAAAGAAAAAGTGAGACACAGTCCCACGCCACACGACTTGACTCTTGGTTTTTTCGAATCATCAGCATTTTTAGCGCACCCTGCTAATGGAAACCATCCCGTTTAGGACAGCAGACCTCGAGATTTCTCAGTACTGCTTCCCAGTCCCGGTCAAAGAGAAATCACGATAAATAAACTAGACCTGCACTCTGCGAAATTCAAAACATGCCTTGCAAATCTCGCAACAGTTTAAAGCTGAGACGTTTTTTCTCCCTGCGCTCTGCCAGCTGGCCCAGTAAGCGGCGACACCAGGAAAATAGCTGTAGCTGCAATGGAACGGTGGTTCGATATCGAGGAAAAACACTGAGAAGTAATTTGGAAGCACACAAAAGAGGAGGTTTTAAACCTATTGGGAAACCAGAGGAATTTCTATAGTGGCTAATCTCTTAATTAGCCTATAAGAAATAATAAAACACAGAGCAAAAAAGTGGCTGCCAACATTACAGAGAGGCAATAAGTGTTCGCTGAGATTTTAGAAAATATGTTGCTCATTAAATGCGAGGATAATTGGCTAATTTCCTATTTTGCAAATGAGGTTTGCTGGGCAAAGTCTAAGTAGTTATTAAAAGTAGGTGTGTCCTGCAGACAGTGCGTAAATTAGATTTTATTTCCCATTATGAACCGAGATATGCAAGTGTTTACTCTTTGCGGTGTTATCCCGAGACTGCAGAGGCATATTGAATATCAATTACAGAAATTTTTCAGATGCATTTCATAAACTGGGTTCATATTAAATTCTGCTTGACCCCACTGCTCATTAAAGAGAAGAGATTTTTTTGTATGCTAAATTGGAAGACAAGAAGTACAGTCATTGTCTGTAAATGGTTTATTGTGAGGCACAGTCATAGGGAGACATTTCACACCATTGACCTTCTCTGGTTAGGTCATTTCCTGCAAGCTCCATTGCTTAAACTTAAAATATTGTTATTATATACAGTACTATTACATTAGCGTCTTAGCACCCTTATCTAAGTATTTACCTTTTATTCTATAGCAGTGTTTTACTGAGGCAATTTATCAGTTGTACGGAGAACATTTTGGTCTCTAACCCCTCATCCTTTATAGTATCTGATGTCTTTGATCAAATTCATTGGTCACTGAAAGTGCGATGGATTTTGCGCTGCTGAATCAGCCTTTCTGGGATCTGATGGACCTTCCAAGAACCTGGATGGACAGCAGATTACTCGGCTCAGCGTTGGGTTACTGGGTTAAGATGGGGTCAAGTGCTGAATTCATAAGGGGAATGAGGAGCAATTTTCCAGCCTAAGACTAGGTTTGTTAACAGAACTATAAGCTCTGGACTCACAAGCTATTTGTTTTTTGTACAGTCCGCTTCCATGCCAAACCTATGACCCATATTAGGACAATCTTTTCCCACCAGTCAGGTGGTTAACTGAATGTCTTTCTCTCTGCCTTAACATCCATCCATCCATCCATCCATTTTCCAAACCACTTATCCTACTGGGACGACATGGGGAGAACATGCAAACTCCGCACACATGTGACCCAGGCGGAGACTCGATCCTAGAGGTGTGAGGCAACAGTGCTAACCACTGCACCACCATGTCGCCCCTGCCTTAATATCCATGTCTTAAAATATGTTCATATATTTTTTATGGCTATTTATTATTTTCTAGGCTATTAATTTTTTTCTCATTTGCACTATGACCAGCAAGTGCAATATTTCCTTTCTGGGTATGACTAAATGTATCATATGTCTGGTGCTGATAATAAAAGATACTTTGACTTTGAAGGAAGCGGAGGACAGGTTTAAAGTTAGTTCTAAGCGAGTGTTTTGGCTGGAGGTCGGCTGTGAGGTGTGTGTTCTGATATTCTTTGTGACTTGTGCTGTGTTCCAATTATCTCTGAAGTTGGAGCTGAGAATGATGTCACACCTGAGTTTACTGCATTCCAGACCAACTGGCCCGGTTAGCTATTAGCAATAGTAGTTCTAGCCAGGTTCACTGTTAACTCACTGTTAGCAATACCAGTTGATAATAATGCATTATGCGATATCAACATGTCCACAGATAGCGGTTGAACAGTACTATGCATATAAGTCAGAAGAAATAAACAGTTAATCAGTAATTATTACAGCTTTTTGCTGTTGGTGCAAAGAGCAGCCATCTTGAATTCTGTGGTTGGGGCTGCAGAGGTTCCTCCGACTTTCCAAGTAAGAAGTCCGACTTCAGGGGGTGTTCCAGTTGAAATTTCCGACAAGGAACTTGGAAATTCCCAGTTCAAACTCCCCAGTTCAAATGGAATGCACCATTAAGCTCCATCTTCAAAACTTTTACTAGGTTAACCAAAGAGCTAGACCCTCCCTTTTGCATCTCTTCTACAGCTCTCCTATTTTCTTTCCGGCATCGGCCAATTGGTCTCCTCCTCATCTAGTGGAACTATCTTTCTGGTTTTTATCTGCAAGCATCGGACCGTACCCTTGCTGGCAAGTGGTGTGGAAGATCGGCATGCCTGCTAAGCCATCACAGCCCCTAGGCTTCACAGGCCTTGGGGTTACATGCGTGTTGTGTTTGTTTGTTTTCCTGCTTAATAGTGGGAAGCCGCAAGCCGGTCGCCATGCCAGTGCACATGGAAACCCGCACAGCCAAACCAAACCGCTGAGGCTTAATTGCAGTGGGGTTTCGACTTGTAAAACATAGCTTGGCTGGCAACGGAAATAATTTTTCAAATCTCAAACCTCATGAACGAAATGTTCTCAGCTCTAAGCCGAGTGGCAAATCAGGTGCTGGCCCACGGTACGAGGAGGCGAGCCCGTTCCCCTGAGACTGCACGGCGATTTCATGCCGACTCAAATAAGGCATGGGTTCCTGTGGTGTGAGAGAAATCTGTTAACTGAAATGCTTAGGCAAAAACCATAACAATAAATAGAGTGTAAGTAGGAGCAGGGAAAGGACTAAGAGCTGCTTCGGCAATCTGAGGGACTCTGCTCCTCTGCCCAAACCAAGAGGATCAATCAGGTAACAAATGAAAGGCTCATATTTTACTGTGCATGTTTACAGATCCGGTCAAAGAAAGATGATTCCTAAGAATTCCTTATTTTTCATCTTCTAACAAAGCTTTAAGGAAAAGGTTATATAGTAATCACCTGCATTCAAAACTAACATCCTAATTATAATGTTTCTTTCATGATGGACCAAAAGGGGTTTCAGAACCCACAGTGGGCAGGGTTTGCTGCAGAGTGCCTGGCACCGATTGGTTTAATCCAAAATGACGCAACCAATGAATTGGTCAAAATCGTCAGTCCCACCGGCTATGGGTTTCAAAGCCTTTCTGCTCCTGTCGCTTTTGTTCTTTTCGTAGGTGTTGTGGTTTAGGCTGATTAGCAGCGTTTTACTGCTGGCTGACTGCACTCTGTCGGTGTACAGGAATTGAAAGAGTATAAGGGTAAGAAGTTCGCTGACAGCACACCATGACTCTGCATAAAATGTCCAATGAGGAAAGGTTGGATGCCTATTCGTTCTTGTTATTACATGAAAATGGAGATGACTCTCAGACCGGTGGTTAGTAATAACTGTGATCAAAGTGAATTGATGATCAACCAGCTGGTGAAACAGATCTAAGCCTGTAGCCCCTGTTTTATTAGCCCCTTTCTGCAACCCAGTGTAGAAGTCGGGAAGATGCGGACAGGTACCAAATCACTGTCACTGACTTCACCCTGCATACCTTACTGGGTTGTGGCGATTAGTTAAAAATCAAGAGGTTTTCTTAATGCCGTGCACTCATGTCTTCCAAGGAGGAAAATCCATTTTATTTCTCCTGAACTGGGCACCATCTTTTTCTCCGTTAATGAAATACACTTAAAGAAAAAGCAATTAGAAGCAGCCAGGTAGCGTTTTGAAAGCAGCTAATGAAAAGGTCCCCCTTTTAACGATTTTGAACCATTTAATTATATTCTGCAAGTCATACATCTCCAGTAGCGTGACTCAGGAAAACTGAGGTACTTGCCAGGAGGACAGTCGAATCGGGGCAACGGCATCCTTGCAGGCCTGCTGAAAGCACCAATGCTGCAATTAACCGCGATTCCCAAAGTAAGATCAGCTACGCGCAGCGGAGCTGTGCTGACTTGACACTTTGCATGGGCCACACTTTTACGATCGCCGCATGGTTTAATTACAGCATTTTCACCACTGACCCCCAAATAAAACGAAACCCTCCTAACGAGGGCAGATTTACAAGGGGGGGGGAGGGGAGGAAACGCAATTTTTTGAGCAGATGTTAATTGCGAATGAGGCGGAATGACGTTAGTGGATTCCACATACAAGCTGTGACAGATGTTACAGTTTCGCCCTGTGTCTTTTTTATATAAAAAGTTACAATTATAACACTGCTCTCTGGGCAGAATTCATGACTTGCAGATGACTGATATATTTGTGTTCCTTGTAATTTTTTTTCAGTGAATCTCATCCAAAATTTCAGCCAAAGAATTAAGGGTAAGTGGCTTTTAAAACTGCATAGCAGCTAAGACCTCAAGGAATTAAACTGGCAACCTTATGGCCGTTAGTGCAGTAAATCACTAGTGCTGTCACTCCTACACCAGCTGGCGAGCGACATATGAATATTTCAGCTGATAGTGCAAATGGTTCTCCACCATAACCGCTTACCCAGAGGTCAAAGTGAGCTTGTAGCCGACCCCAGATAACACAGGGAAGGGGAATCAAGGGTGGCATGCCAGTGCATCGCAGGACACAAATGATGATGCATGACCAGCAGAGTAATCTTATCATTGCTGGGCCCTACAGCAAGGCCCTTAACCCAAAAAGCTTCAGTTTCAGGGGTGCCAAAAAGTGGCTAACCCTGTGCTCTGACCCCAAAGTTCATTGTCATGGGTGAACAAGATGAGACATATGAAGACCCACCAGTTTCCATGGACCTGTATGCCTGTGCTAAGTACAATAAAACACCGCCGTCATTACGTACGGTCTATTGGATGAAAGATGTCTGATTTGGAAAATTACATGAAAATGAAGTATTCTGCTTCTATCTGACCTTTAAAGGAAGCTCAGTATTGTAAGTAAGTAAAATTTATTTATAAAGAGCCTTTCGCAGACAAAGGCCACAAGACACTGAACGATATGCATATACTGTAAAACGCAGAAATACAAGTGACATTAATTAAAAATAAAACCACAGTGGAATCATTGAAAAGCCTGCTTACACTGAAATGTATGGAGCTGCTTCTTAAATACGTTGTTATTTGAGATGTTGGTGACACTGAAAGTCTTGACTTAACCTTGAGGCCACAGACTGATATGCACTAACCCCTCCGGTCTTTAATCTGGTCCGAGGAACTGAATGGAAACGCGATTGAGTAGATCTCAGAGTACGGCCACGGGAATGATGTTGCAGAAGGTCGGTGATGGGGGGGGGAGGCTCTGTACACTGCAAAAACAACAATCCAGGTAAGTATTTACTTATATCTGGGCAAAATTCATTAATGAACTGACTAACAACACCTCTTATGAATAAGATTAATTTGCTTGCATTTAGGCATATTGTCTTATCTTACCAAGTAGAATTTTCTCACTGCACTAGCAGATCATTTTGCTGGTTTTAGGCCACCTTGTCTCAAGACAGAAAGTGTTTTTCTTAAATTTGAAAGGCCATTTTTTGCAATGTACATGTAGCTGAGTACCAAGATTTTGAATTGGATCCTGTATTTCACCGGAAACCAGTGTAGGGAGGATAAGACTGGGGTAATATGAATATTATCTAGACACAGGATAAAGTCCAAGGGTGTACAGCTAACCCTGTAGAAGATGGCTAGTAACTGTAGCTCAGAAGTTTAACTGAGATTAGCTAATGAGTGCTTTATTTATACTGTAGCAAATTTTTCCTCCAGTTAAGTTGTTCAACCTATGCATGAAACGATTGTAAGGATCTGTCCTCCACTGCAAGCAGCCGCCCAGAGCACAGTGTGTGTTTGAGTGTGTCTTGACTGTGTGGCGCACTGTTCAGGAGCCGTCCCTAGTCAGGGTGAGTGCGCAAGACTGCATTACTGCATTCGTTTTGAGTGGAAATGCCAAATTACAGCAGTTCAGCTGCCTAATCTTTCCAAGAAGCAAAACATTTTGCCATCAGGAAATACAACTTGAAGACATTATGTTATATGTCTGGATTATTTTACAAGTCGGGGCTGTATTGTCACCCGTGTCAGTAGGAAAGGAGTTATGGCATCGTAGGTGACAGAGCAGACTGTAACAATTGGAGCTAACGAGATATATGGAAATGGCGAATTGGCACAGTAACTTACAATCGCCTGGCAGGCGGTAGAAATGTAAAGGGATGCACAATGTGTCTCTCTTAGGGCATCATGGGGACGTGGGGGAGAAACCGGATACCAAGGAGGCTGGCACTTTAAACCAGGGCTGCCCAGAGGTGGTCCAGGTAGGTAGTGAGATCAAGCCAATCGAACGTGGCCTAACACACGCCAGTCACCGTGACGACAAAGGTTTGAAAAAGACATACACATGTAGAACATGCACAGATCAAATCAAATGTACAACAGCACTGCAAACAGCAGTAGATACAGGCAATGAAATGAGTCTTCTTGAGAGCTCCTTCTAGTCAATGACTGCAATATGTCCATCCATCCATCTTCTGTAACTGCTTGTCCTGTTCAGGATGGTGGGGAGTCCGGATCCTATTCCAGAGGCTACAGGCACAAGGCAGGGAACAAACCCAGGAAGGGGCGCCAATCCCACCTCAGGGCAGACTAGCACAACAATCATTCACACAGGCAGTGATGGTTGTATATAAGAAAAAAAAAAGTAAAATAGTAAATAGTAACAGTATAATAATAATCAGCATCGTCATCATCATCATCATCATCATCATAAACTAAAATGTAGATGTGCATGCTAACAGCACCCATGCTAACAGTGTCTATGCTAACAGTGTCCATGCTAACAGCGCCCATGCTAACAGTGTCCATGCTAAAAGCACCCATGCTAACAGCATCTATGCTAACAGTGTCCATGCTAACAGCGCCCATGCTTACAGCGTCTATGCTAACAGTGTCCATGCTAACAGCACCCATGCTAACAGCGTCTATGCTAACAGTGTCCATGCTAACAGCGCCCATGCTAACAGCGTCTATGCTAACAGTGTCCATGCTAACAGCACCCATGCTAACAGCGTCTATGCTAACAGCGTCCATGCTAACAGCGCCTATGCTAACAGTGTCCATGCTAACAGTGTCCATACTAACAGCGTCCAAGGTTACTGTGTCCATGCTAACAGCACCCATGCTAACAGCGTCTATGCTAACAGCGTCTATGCTAACAGCGTCCATGCTAACAGCGTCCATGCTAACAGCATCCATGCTAACAGTGTCCATGCTAACAGCACCCATGCTAATAGCTATTGAGTAGCCTCACTGCTTGTGAGCAGAAGCTTCAGGGGAGTCTGTTGGTCTGTTACCCAACGCTCCCGCGTCCTTTTCTATGACAGATATGTCTGTTTTTCATTTTTAATGTTAATTTTGCTTCTTATCAGACAAACTCACCCAAATGTTTCCAAATTTGATTACAACCCCCACCCCCCACCCTTTTTAAAAACTAAACTCAAACTACTTTGCTCTTATAAGGCCCACAGCTGCTGTCATTGTGGGATCATTTCATTGCCCTATTTAAACAAATAATGACAAAAAGACTCATTCTGGTTTGGGGGGAAAAAAGAGAAGAATCTGTAAATTATATTGCACTAGCCAGACATTCATGAGAGATTACGGTTTTATGTAAACAGGGTGTTCGCATATGGCGAAGTTAGTGACCATTAACCCTTGCCCTGCTACGCTGCGGTGAGAACAGAGAGGAAGCTCTATGTGTGTTATGTGTTATACAGCTGAGTACAGAGAGTGAGGCGGTTTAAGTGTCAGTTCTATGACACTTATGTATCTATGCTCCTTGGCATCTGTGAAAAGTTTGTCAGAGCAGGACTGGGGTGCAGTGTGTATGACTCTCTAGGTGGTAATGATCTTTTAGAACCCAGTCTTGTGGTCGGTGGTCTAAAGGATCCACGCTGGCTCTGTGTGGATCCAGGCACCACATGTCTCTTGTATGCCGGCACCAGGAACGTGGGCGGGCCGGTGAGGTTGGGAATGGGCATTCCTGCGCTGTGGCACCGGTTAATGAGCTCTCCGTACGTTCAAAGTGAAATCACGCCCATTTAAACCCGTCTTACACGGCAAGCTTGTACCTCTCATTTGGAGTTGCGGCTGGGGGAGAACCACAGAGACACAAAAGTGCAGCATGTGTGAGTCATTACCTGCGTGGCTGTTTGGTTTGATGGGAGCGGCGTGTTTCTGAAATGGAACCCATAATTCATGCCCCGTGTTCATGCGTGTCAGGGAGTGACAGAGGTCGCTTTATCAAAGTACAGTGCCGCGGCAAACTTGCAAACTGCCTCCGAGAACTAAAGTCCCAGCGTTCAGGCACTCTGAGGCACTTTGAAACAGACATACATCGTGCAAGGCATGATTATGGTCATGAGATGGCCCCCTTCGTGTTGAACATGAATGTAAAATGTGAAACATACATTGCAGGACTGTGGTTACTTGACGAGTTTGACTGGTACAACCCTGAGGCCAGTGGAAAAAAGGGGGAGCGGCATTCCAATTGGGAATGATGGGGAATATGTGGAAGATGAGGTACAGGCCTGTAATGCTCCCAGTCAGTGGGAGACAAAGTGCATGCTGGGAGTCTGCCACCGATCTCTGTGGGTGGCACGGGGGACCACCCCCCACCAGCCGACCCCCCCACCCTCCACCCCAGCAGCGATGCTCCCCTCTGGATGTTGTTGTTCTCTGGGATGTTTGTTGTTATCGTTTACAACTTTAAACGAACCCCAAACCAAAATAATAGCACTCAGAATGGCAGTAACGAGCTGAAACACCCGTGTTCGTGCTCTCAGGCCTTGTAACTGGCGTCAGATGACATTTCACAGCTGCGTGCCCTGTGCTCTGTCTAAGTCATTAAAGTTTACTTACAGCAGAACTCGGGTGGAAATATGTCACCCAGCTGAGGGGACATAAAAAAGAGACATGAAACGAGTGGCTCAAAAACAGCAAAATCTGCCACTTAAAAGCGGCAAAATTGAATAATGCAATATAGTAATTCATAAATGTGTTTTGCACTGATAAAATACTAAAAACATCATATAAACAAGACTTTCATGTCTTCAAAGGGGCTACCCCTTGTTCAAAGCGTTTATTTTCGGAGTCAGTGGGGTGGGGGCACTGGAATAAAATATATTTTTACACGCTCGCATGTCGAACATCCAGTGTCCCGATCCCGGCGGTGAACGTGAATGTGCCGTAAGGAAAGTTGGCCGGGAAAGTCAGTCCTAGCTCACGTGACACTTTAATGTTTTCCATCTTGAGAGTTGCAGCTCCCTCAAATACTGGGGGGGGGGCTGCCTCCTCCAGTCACATGCAACAGCACCACCCAGAATAGGTGACCAATTTGCCAAAACGTCAAGTCGCATTTAAGTGAGACCATGAAAGGGGGGGGGGGTCAAAGGTTGATTTCTTGCAGATTGTTAAAGTGTCACCAGTAAGCCTTCCTACAACAATGTTTCTGTTACTGAGGTGACATGTTTTAAAGTGCGATCGTCGCTGTTTGCCATCATCATTCCTGGTGCTGTCAGTCTGCTGGCCGTAAACATTCTGAACGAGACCATCGGCTGCGAGAACAAAACGTACGTTCAGTAATATGCGTCAGTTGAGGCTCTTCTCGTGAGCGGCTCTACACGCTGGGCCCGACGGCTGATGGGATACGCGTCAGGTGCTCCACAGCACGAGCACGTCAGGGCCGGCCCAAGTCGCTGTCAGCACTGCCGGATCCAGCTGGCCCGACCCCTGATCCAGACAGGTCTTGTCGTGTGACTTCACAGGCTCGCCACCCTCCTGTCGGGTTTAAAGTCAAAATTTTCAAGGCCTATTCTTTTTTCCACATCTGGTTGTGAACTGGAACCGTCAGCGTGCAGATATAAGAGGGGGTTCCCCTCGTTCTCTTTCTTCCACTCTTTATTATAAATTGCATTTAACTGTGTCCATGAATATAATTGTTCCTCTTAAGCATATGCAATAATGCAGTAGCCCCTGCCAAATTACTAGCAGGCCAGAGTCATAACTTAAGATTTTTAATGATTTTCACAGTGTTTGCCACATACTTTGTGTTTTTAACTAGAGGATACTTTATAATATTTTCCTCTCTCTCTTTCTCTCTCTCTCTGACACACACACTGTCCTTCTCTTTTTCAGCAATAAGCATCCAGGCAACAAAACAAACATGTCATATATGAGGTTTTGCTCAAAGATTCATTCTATAAAAAAATACAGTTACTGTGGTTGCACTGTGTGGCTGTAGGGAACCGTAACCCTTCCCTGTGTCGGAATGGGTTTGACAGTCCCTCTGTGTGGTTTACAAGCTGGGAGGGGGGGGGGGGTGGCAGGGAGTCAAGCAAAATGCTGACAGCAGTGACAATTTACTAATAGGTCACAGAAGCCCACATTGCAGAGTACAACAGATTAAGCTGTTTCTTAGCAGTAATAATTGTAACAGAGAGATGCAGTGAATATGGACATTAAGGATACCTGTTCAAATGCTGCAGTGAGTCAATCAATTAAAACTGAGCTACATCCCAAATCGGATCAATTATGAAAAGCTGTTAAGGTACTTTTCAAGACACCGTTTTAAGTATTTTTGATAATATGTGTTTTTGGCTTTCATGAATGCATTCTCCTGTTATTTTAATATACCGCTCATCCACAATCAAGACACATTAAGTACCTTAATTGGGCTCTTATTATGCAGAATTAGTTTCCAGTGAAGGTAAAGCAAGCAGGCTTCCCGTTTCAGAGTCTGTCACCAAACTGGAAAGCCCCAACCTTCATCATCAAATGTTCAAATGTACCTCAAGTTCTGGAGGGACCAAGGCTGAGATCCGATCCAGGAGCACTCTCACAGTGAGAATCATGTCTCTGGACCTTGGTCAGTAACACAGAGCTGAGAAACAGAACCACCACGCCCCCCCCCCCACTTCACCCCCTGCCTTTTGGGTCGAGCCTTAATGTATGACAGCAAGCTGGCATCCACCCCACTGGCTGCTTGTTGACATCATTGACATCAATGCTGTGACATGTTGGTTTAATGGACAGGGCGCGTGGCATGGTTGGGCAGAAGCCTCACCATGGAAGTGTCTCGTGGTTTTGGGGCGGCCTGCCTCGCTCCAGCTGTTCTTGGCAGGGCGCTGCGATGATCCACCACAACTGGAGACTGGTGCCGTTTCATTTGATGATCCGATAATAAAGCGTATTTACAGAAGCATAAATAGACCCTGAATTGTCCTAGAATTCTAAAGGTCTCTGGCAACAAGAGGCTGCAAAACGAAATCAAATACTTCCCCTGGTTTTTCCCAGTCTGGCCATTTTTGTTTGAAAAACGGCAGCGAAATACTGTACGGCTGATTAAACTCAGACGGATTGGGTGTGTGAGGAAATAAAGTGGGTATTTTTGGGAGCGTGCTTGCATGCCCAGTTTGCTGCGAGATGGCTATCATTCCAGTAAGTTACTAATAAAGGAGTTTATCCCTTGAGACGTGCCCAAATTGACGTGCCCACGTCTTCTCACATCTTGCAGGCCGAGTCGGCTTCAACGCCGAAAACAGAGTCTGGAGAGGAAGAGAGTGGCTCTGTATGTAAATCTGCGCTCCCTCAGGACTAGGCCATATAGAAGTGGGTCCTTCATACATGCCTGCTATATAATGGACAAATCCTCTTTAATGTTTTTGTTATAAAGGAGCAACTGGGAAGAGAAGAATCAGGCGAGTCTACTGAACTGTAAGCATTAATCGCAAACAAACTGCTGGATGTGGCAGAACTGCTTTCAGCTTAATCTGCACTCAGGCCTCAGATGTGATTTTTACTTATTTTTTTGTTTTTCTTTTAGGCAATCGCAAATGCGATCGGACACCAAGAATGCTGGGAAATTTCTAATTGTGTCCGGAAATCTGCTTTCCGTCCTTGCGCCATTGGATCTCAGATGCCATCTGTTTTTATTTTCTGATGTGTCTGAACAAATAAGCTCAATGACATGGAAACCATTCGCACATCATTCTCTCAGTGAGACCTGACAGAATACCATAGGTTAACCTCTGGCACCTTTTACAATACACGGTGAATGAAGCATATATTCAAATTATTTTGTATATTTTATATTTCCAAGCCTTTTCAAATAGTTTTCTGGGTTTTATTGCATTCGTGATTAAATGCACATGTTTGCTGAGCATGCAGCTGTAAAGCGGACAGCACCATAGCATACTTAAGCTCTCACAATGCAGAGGGGCTCAGTGAGCCTGAGTAGATACATCACAAGAGTGTTTTCACCCTTTGATGACAAACCAGCTGTTTGATTGGTTCCGTGGACCTCGTGGATCAGTGAATTGCATCGTGGCCTCACGTCACCCTGACTGTGGGTTCCATTTCAGGCCCTGCTCTGTGTGTGTGGACTCTGAAAGTTCTTTCTGTCTTGTGTAGCTTTCCTCCAGATTCCCCACAGTTTCTTCCCACAATCCAAAATCATGTGGTTAGGATGAATTGTTTCTCTGAAAAGGGTCTGTGCCCTGTGATGGAATATTGTGTTCTCTAAAGTGTTAGTCTGCCTTATGGTCTGTGCTTCCTGGTGCAGACACCAGCATCTATGTCACCCTGTCCTGGATAAGTAGTTGTGAATGATGGCCTCTCGTCTTGAGGTGCTTATTCCGGGATACACCAGTGACGTGGCTTGTGTATCACTTCAGAGGTCACCACAGGTTGTTGCAGATGTGGGGAAAGGATCCTGGTTGCAGGCACTCTGGCTACAGTGATGCCAGATTTCCTCCGAATGATCAATTCCCACCTTTACCGCAGATCAACTGTGAGTTGAGACATGTGGAAAGTGTTTAGGCCGTACTAACCGAAATAATCTCCCAAAAGTAACAGCTATTTGCAAACTGAGCAAATACCCCATTGCTCCAGCTTCCAGCTAATTTAATTATAGACCATAAAATATCAATCAACCCCAGATGAAGTGGGAAGAATATATGATCTTTTGCTTTTCCTTTTTATGGATAATTTGAGGTTATTTACACATGATAAATGAATCCTTAATTGGTCCCAGACATTCAAAATAGGACACAGAGTGCAAGACAAAGAACACCAAACATTATCTTTTCCAAGTCATTAATGCTCATGAGCGCCGAGTTTGCTCAGCTTGATTGATGAATAGTCATAGCAGTGGAGAACCTGCATTCCAACCCCGTGGCTCTTCCATGAGTGACCCATATCAGTGAGGGCTACAGGGTCGTGCCGATGGAGCAATTTGCACACTTGGATTGGAGCGAGACATCGCCTTTGCATCGTTTTGCCAGTGAGGAGGGGGGGTCATACCATTGTTTCACATTTGTAATAAAAGCCCA
>JAODJX010000007.1:11577081-11587252 GCA_026776945.1 Isichthys henryi | reverse complement strand
CTTTACTGTGTTTTGGGCCTATGGATCTATCATTACTGAAACACACAGGCTTTACTGTGTTTTGGGCCTATGGATCTATCATTACTGAAACACCAGGCTTGTCTGTGTTTTGGGCCTATGGATCTGCCATTACTGAAACACACAGGCTTTACTGTGTTTTGGTCCTATGGATCTGTCATTACTGAAACACCAGGCTTGTCTGTGTTTTGGGCCTATGGATCTGTCATTACTGAAACACCAAGCTTTACTGTGTTTTGGGCCTATGGATCTATCATTACTGAAACACCATGCTTTACTGTGTTTTGGGCCTATAGATCTGTCATTACTGAAACACCAAGCTTTACTGTGTTTTGGGCCTATGGATCTGTCATTACTGAAACACCAGGCTCGTCTGTGTTTTGGGCCTATGGATCTGTCATTGCTGAAACACCAGGCTTTACTGTGTTTTGGGCCTATGAATCTGTCATTGCTGAAACATTAGGCTTTATTGTTATGGACCTACAAACATTTTCAAGTGCCATTCCTACATGGTAGAAACCAAAGGTGAAAAATAAAATAAAGTAAACAAAAAGAAAAAAATGCTGACAAAGAGTGTAAGCGGCACAAACAAAACCACAGAAGGCTAGATGGTTGCCAGTATAAGGAGGAATGGAACGGAAAACGGTTCCTTTCCAAAACTACACGTGTAAAACTCTGCATATATGGAAAAAAATCACAAATAAGTTTTTACCATCCTGCCTTTGAAGTGTATTAATACTCTATAACGATATAATGCCAGTGATAATGAGAAAAATACACTAAGATCTCTATGACTGACGTATTGGTTTTGGATATTAGGACTTGACTTTCCATAAAATCTATAATGTGATTCTATTTACATTAGAGCTTAAAACCACTTCCTGGGGGTAACACAGACCTCGCTGGCTTATAGCTACTATGGTACACCTCAGAAATGCTGCTTACTGAATAACAGCTACCAGCGCAAATCTGTGTTCAATAGAAATACAGGAATTTGTGGGTTAGGTTACATACGTAGTGGCAACGACTGGTGGGAGCACAACTGGCATGTCTCACCCCTTTGAAGCTTGTGTTCCCATGTTTAGCATTTTCTGCGGGGGAAAGCGTGTCCGTTTCCGCATGTTTACACAGTTGCTTTAAGGTTGTGTGAAGAAACATGTTTGTATAGACTACGACCTTCTAGGCCCAGGACCTGTTTGTTATCCATCATACTGCTGTTTTACTCCTGCTGTGCTAGAAAACTAGCCTTCTGAGGTCACTGCTGCCCCATAACGACATGCGGCCAACACTTGTGGCTGCTGTCTGCGACAGTCAGGCCTTTAAAGGCGAGGGTGCTTTGTCTAAGATAACGTAAATGGCTACATTTAAATCAGAGGGCATCCAAATGTGATTTGGGGGAGCTATTTAACTGTTCTCACCAGCATCTGTCGCACATGAAGCTGTGATTTTGAAGGGATTTTTTTTAGTTTTTCTTTTCAGCCGCGATGTGCTTCTGCTATTATCTTTCAGTCTGACATTCTGCTCAGTATTCTGACTGAAGTCGCCCTTTCTGTTGCAGGCCTGCCCTTTAACCGGCTCACCCATAAACCCGTCCAGTGATCATGGTGCTTAAATCAGAGCCGTAGCACGGTGCTTCCTCCTGCCCACGTCTGGAAGCTGCCCCAGGCCCGGGGGTATGCCACATCTTAGGCGAGGCCCTCCAGATCTCTCTGTTTCGCAAACCATGTGTTTTTCTTGTGGCAACGCGTGATCATTTACATAAGCCCGTTTAACATATATTAAATGTCTTATGTTTTATGATTCATTTTACGGGGTCCTGCTCATCCTTTGAACTTTGCCCATGGGTTTGCCCAAGATTAAGGGTGGTGGCGAGCCAAGGCAGGCTGGAAAGAGTCATTCATTAGAGTCTCTGACTCATTGGTTTGCCATGTTTCAACTGTAACGAGGGGGCACAGTCTGATGTGCTAAAACAGTACATTGAGTTAAAGGTTGAAAGATGTGAACATTTGATTGGTTTACAACATTCCAGCAAATTGAAATGACTGAAAACATGCAGTCGACTTTCCGGAGGTCTCAGTCCAACGGTACGAATAAGCACTGTGATTTGTGACCCCAAAGTCTCACTATGCACCCTGATGTTATATATCTAAGCAGTTCAGAAGTTCAGTAAATATACAGACAGTTTTATCTACAGAGTGTTAACTTATTAAATGATGTAGGTTGCCTTGGGTAAGAGTTTTGAAGAAAAGTAAAGTAATAATTTATAAAGTATGTGTACGCAGGAATTCTTGGGTTTTCGCAAATCCCATCTTGCTGTCTTACTATGAGGCACAGACTCACAGACACGGGATTCAAACCAACAACCTTACAAACACTGCCCCAGATTCCTAACCAGTACACTGTGTGGTTGGCTGTTACAAGGTGCTGAAGGGCAGCCATCTTAACCCGTTACTCCTGCTTATACCCCAGTTTTGGTGCTGCCCACTGGACTTCCTTTTCCTGTTTGGGCACTTAAGTGCGACAATTCAGTGAAGCGCCCCCCCCACTCGAAGGCTGCGGGCTGATGGGAGAAGGTGGCATTCAAATAAAAAAGAAATAAAAGAAGACGCATTAAAAAGAAAGAATGTGAACAGTCAGCAGGGGGAAAAGATCTCTTTTGAAAAGGGACATAATCACTACGGTGACTGCAGTATGAAACCTGAATAATACATTTCAGGTTTTGATGTAGCTATTACTGCCTGCGAGGAGCCCTTTGATGTTAATTCAAACCACTGGGCAGCAATCTGCTTTATAGCACTGACAAATAACAGTTTCCTAAGGCTTATCGTTGAAGGTTAGCGAACAGGAAGAGCACGCATGCTAACACCATATGCTTATTCGATACAAAGGAACATAAAATATCAAAAGCCACGCTGTGTATTCCTGTGCCACACGTAGTACTTCTAACGTTTATGAGTTGAGGATGTGGTAGGGGTACTTTGGAGAGTTAGCAGTTTCTAGAACAACCTTGACTGGAGGTTCACTAATTGTGTGGGACGTTCCGAGACTAAACCATGCAACAATTTGAGTAGGGAATATAAGATGTAGGTGGTCCAAATGAATTCCTCAGGCGAAATCACATACGTCTCCATAAAGGAAGCCATCGTTGATGCATCATTTTTGAATAATGCGGAGCTCAAAGGATTTAGGAAAATCTGACTGCCAAACAGGGTTTATATGGACAGTTAATAAGGACCATACTGCGCTGTTTTCATCTCCCGCTAATACTCTCAATTTTCTGCTATTGCTCTCGCTTCATGTCCGATTTCTGCCAAGTTTTTATTATTATTTTTTTTAAATACAATTATTATATTACTAAAAATGAGCCTTGTCAAAGGGTTCTACAGATCTAACACAGGGCATAATAACAGAAAGTATACCTAATAATGCAGAAAAGCTGGGTAGACGAGAGAAGACGGCCGTTTGATGATCTGCAGGAGTCGGCCTGCTGTCCCAGAGCTTGTACAAACTGCTGTAAATCCTCCCAAAATTCGCCTGCCGCGTTCAGACTCTGCCGTGGGGACGGAACAATTTGTTTGAAAGGTAGACAATTTCCTGCAGGACGAAAGGCAGGTACTGCCGCTGTGCCCCCAGCGAGCCCTAATTGCCTATATTACAAGTTCATAAAAATGCTGGACGACTAATTATACGCTTTCTGCAGTGAAATATTTACAGTGGGGAACCTGCCTCTCCGCTACAGTTCAACTTCACCAGATAACAGGGCATCCCTGAAGGGGAATGAATGTTATGGTTAATGTAAACAATGGACCTCATTACTAATGATGACATTGTTTGCAAAGAAAGAAGGAAAACACATAAAAACTTGATACCTATTTTTAAAACCTTTAAAAATGATTATAAAAGTTGTAAGACCATTTGGGTAACATTTCAGAAGCTAAGCTACAGTAATAAGCTATTACTAAGCATTCAGTAATATAGAACTGGACAAAAATATTCCCTTTCAATAAGTTTAAACATCTATTACTAAAATATCCTAGCTATTAAAACACTGTTACTAATCATTTGATAACATAGTAGTAAATAGAAAGATTCACTAACAATACAATTTTAGAATGTTTTACAAAGATATCCTAACCCTATCTTGCACAGTGTTTAGTAAAGACCTTGTAAATGTTCAGTAATTAACTCCATTTTGAGAATGTTTAGTGACCCTCTGTTGTATATTTGCAAGTGATTTAGAGGTTTTGTGGATGCCAGGAGCAAGATATGGCGGTAAATCATTACTGAATTTTTTTGTAAATGAATATTTCTATATATCAATATGAGATCAAATGATTAGTAATAAATGATTAGCTGAGTGTGCAGCTTGACCTGGCACACCAGATTGTGTAAGACACCTTAGGACGGCATCAAACCATTCCAGTTTCAATTCCCCACTGGATGCCACTCTTTTTTAAGTCTGTCTTCTTCAGTTAATACCATAATTGCATATATCCAAGACATTCACATTCACCTTAAGACTTGTAATTAAATCTTTGTCGTTTTGGGAATTTTCCAAATATAAATATGAAACTTGATCTAGTACAGGTGTTGCCTTCTAGATGGACACAGAAATGTCTAACCTAGGTTGTGGGGAGGGGTGGGGGGTGGATGTTATCAGCAACAGATCCTTTACACGCTTTCTACAAATATTAATACCAAACCTACCATTTTCTTCCTGTTTCTTTTTTTATGAAAACTCCAATAACCATGTGTTCAGATTTTATACGTTTGATAAATGCATATGGATCTGCTTTTTGGAAAAACGTTTCCATGGATAGTCTTCAAACAGTGATTTTCCTGTAAAAGAGAGCGGGGGGGGGATGTCAGTTATAAATAGATTGGATCAGTTTATGACGACAGGAGACGATTAAAAAAAAGCTGTAAAAATATGCGAGATCCGCCACTTTTGCGAGACAGGTGAAAGACGCACCTGTCTTTCATCATGACGCGAGTCTCGTTTGGGTCAGTCGGAGCCTAAGAGAGAGGGATTACAAAGGAAGTTAACGAAGACTCTGATCAAAGAACATGGCGGTAATGGATAGCAGGCGAGTCGGACTCGGCCACCCCCCCGACTCAGCTGTCTGCCGCGGGTGTGATTTCCTGCAGCCCCACCTGCCACCGGCAGTTGAGGCACATTATGAAGCATGTCAAACATGACCGGAACAGTCAACCATGGCCCGCCATTTTTCGTTCTGTATCGTTTTCATAAATTGAAGAGCAAATGTCCAAATGTCCACTCAGTTCATGTTTTGTTGTTTTTGAGATGAGACCACCAGCGACCTAAAGTCCGGCTACCTCATCATACGTTACAGTGTTGCGAACCAAAACTCACTCAGTCCTCGTGTAATTTAATGAAAAACTTTTATTTCGTTCAAGGTTTCTTCCTTCTAGGGAGTTTTTCCTTGCCATTGTTGACTTGCTCACTAGGGGTTTGGGGCAGGAATAATGTGAAGCACTTTGAGACAATGTAATGTTGTGAAAATGGGCTACACAAACAAAACTGAACTGAATTGATTTGAATTGCAAGTTCCAAAGCTAATTCCACATAAATTTTCTTGAAACCAGTTTCTACGACTGGATATTTTGTGAGGGGATTTCTTTTTGAGCACATGTTAAAAAGTACAACAAAACAGGCCTTCCCTCAAACTAACAATGTCCAGGTTCCTTTAGCTTAACCACTAATACTACCTGTATTAAAAGAGGCGGTGAAGACAAGTCTAATGTCTATCATAAAGGAAAAGACAGATTATAATACACTGACAATATTTGCGAAAGGTTCTCTCCTACTTTGTAGTCATATATGAACAATATCAGAAGCCAAAGTAACACAAACATTTTGTTTTAGGCTGTAAAAAAAATAGGGGAAACATTGAAACATCTGCAAACGATATCATTACCTCAATGCAAAGATCATTTTTGGAATGCGTTTATCATTTCTGCAACAAAACACAGTCTCCGAACGAGCCAATGATTGTGGCGTGGACTATATGATCTCTGGCTGATGGAAAACATTCAGATTTGAACTTGAAACTCGTTCGCTGCAGAAAGACATGGCTACACAAAAACTGAAGCAAATGTGTCCTTTTTTTAAATTTATTTTTCAACGAGAGATACCATGAAAGGAAAAACATTACCTTATGTCACCGCATAAGGGGTAACAGCTCAGCGGCATTCCAGCAGAGGGTTACGGAAGGCCACTTATCAACCATTCCAGTTTTATTCGGGAAAATGTGGTATTTCCTTCATAAACATGCTAAAGGATAACAGATCTGTGTTATGTGAGCTCGGCGTACGCAGAGATTTACGGCATGACCAGGGTAAGGACTTCTCACCGCCTTGTGAGAGAGACCCAACCTCAACCTTTTAGGCTTCCAGCACCTGTGCAGCATCTGCTCTGACAGTTCTTTACTCTCTTGTTGCTAACAATGGTGACCTGCCTCCCCAGTATAATGAGGCAAACCTGCCTGGTCGTTGGCTACATGGTTACCCAGATACTCTTATGTTGAGCATGGGGCAAATCCTCTGCGTAGAGTCTTGAAATTGACGTGCAACTGGGGCCATGCTAGTGTGAGAAAAAAAAAAGCCCACATGGAGCTTAAGCAAGCTTCAATGCCCCCCCCCAGCAAGAGGAACAAATAAAGTCCCAATCATCACATTGTTCGAGGAAAAATGAAGTTTGCTTGCTAAGGCGGCACCCCCCCAGAAGATGGGGACTGAGGCGGCCGCCTGTTTCTCTTAATGGATTGACTGGCACTAAAAACATACCAACTTTTTACCCAGAATTATTATTATTATCCAGTCCAATTATTCAATTACAATGGGCTTTTTCTGATGTCATGACATTAAAAAAGGGGGCAGATTATGATAATATGAGTAAATGGGTCTGTATGAAATGGGCCGTGATTCATTAGCTGACTCTTATCCAGGGAGATGTTAAAATGTCTTCCTCTCCTTTCCTTTCTTTTTTTAATTTAAACAGCTGGATAATTTACAGTTTAGGATAAGCACCCTACTCAGGGGTATTTAGCCATTTGCCTGTCTGTGTTTTCCCATTGTTTTCATGTCATTTATAAAATTGCTTTTTATAAAGCCTGTTTTTTTTTTTTTTATCTGAAAGGACGTACATCGCATTGCAGTGACCATGACCGGCTTTAATTACATCATACCTACCATGATAGTACATTATGAATTTGCCGTTTTCATATTTGCCCAGTGATTACAAAGGATCAGGGCACAGTAACATTTCTGCAGACTTTAACTGATGGACACACACTTCTATATTTTAATTAGGATGCACCATTTGATTTTACATGGTTAAATGTCTGATGAATTCGACTACAGAACTTTTAAACTATATTTTAGTTAAAGTTAATTTTTGTTCACTATTTTTATCACTATTATATATGATTTTATTTTTGCTCATACTGTACCTCCTCTAAAGTAACACTGACAAACCAAACGCAGGGATTGAATACCCCAAAATGATCATTACATCATCTCCTAATCTTGGGTGAAAGATGAAGCCACTTAACACGCCTTTATAAGCGTTTCTCTGATTATTTTCAGCTACTGCCTGTTATGCTAATGAGAGAACTTTTCTGTTCTGTCCTTTGAGGTGCTTCCAGACCTTAAAGTAAAAACCTACTTTGCATGTGCAGCTAACTAATAACTACTGTATCTGCAATGTTCACTGGAATTAGGCAGAGTCCTTTTATTGCTGGCCCTCTTGTGGAGTGTGCAACATTAAATGTGATTTTACTTTGCTTGGCGTGATTTTTGTTATTTGTTTACACCCCTCCTTCATTCCCATTGTGCACATAACACGCACGCATGCAAGCCGTAATATTGCCCCTAGCTTGGTTGTAGGATGGGGATTGGACAGCTAACATTTAAGGCCTTGCTTAATCGTTTATTTATTATCTGAAATCTTCAGATGGGGCCGCTAACTGGACAGGAAGAGCCAGATCGGCCAAAAACACCAGGGAGGGGAGAATGGCATGTTTGGGATGCATGTGCAGGCATGTTTTCCTGTGGCCTCAGTGACAGATACATTCCACAGCAGGCTGTTACGTTTAAGGGGATCCTCTGCACGGGCCGCCTCCACTTCCATAGGCCGGCCTTCTGCCTCGGACAGCACATCTGTCCATATCATGTAAGAATGCAGAGGGACTATGTGCCATGTGCTTCCCCCCGCTGCCTGTATGAGCGTGGAGGGGAGCTCACTCGCTGCAGCTGGTCCTCAGATGGGCTAAGCCCATGCTGACGTTCCCCTCCGCTTCAGAGCAACGACCAGGCGAATAAAAAAGATGAAGGAGGGAAAAGAATCGAAACAGAAAATGTGCTGCTAGTGGTTAAGCAAGGAAATGTCTTTGCCCTTCTTGAACCACTGGAAAACCACAGTCAACCAAAATTAGAACAGAAGCGTTTATATCCTTTGGACTGTGATACAACTGCACTGATAATATTAATAAAAACTGGGAGAAAGGTTAGAGTCCTGTCAGTTACTGTCAGTTGTTTGCATCAGCTGCGATGCTACCTTCCAGAATTTACTGCAACTTCACATATTGCAGCTTAAGAGACCGGAAATAGTCAGATGAGTCATTAGATATTTCATTAACATAACCTTGGCATGACCTTTGGCCTTTGGGGGACTTTTAAATGAGTTCACCAATGATATATGAAATTCCCAATTAACACATTACACTATAAACAAGGCAGCATTTAAGAGGTATAATTAAGGTATAATTAAGGATGATTAGCGATATCAGAATCAGAATTGTTTATTTATTGCCCAGTACTTTTACATGTAAGGACTTTACTTTGGGGGTCCTGCAAAGCAATCAAGGACATTATGTAAATTATGTACATAAATAATGCAATGCACATATTCCAGGTCATGTACATAGTGCAATATCAGTATTGTAGGAAATGAGTCACAATATTTTTTTGTCATTCTGGTTTGTCTGTGCAATCATTAATTATCTACTCTAAGTTAAAAAACAAAAGCTAATCAGTGAAAGTTTTTTTTTTTTTTATGTGTGGCTCTAGCCACTAAAGAGAATAATTTTTTACAGAAAACAAAAACACTTGCTACTCTGAGAATTTCCCAGCTGCCATCCTGCAAAGTATTACGGCCCTTCCATTGTTTTTACTGTCTGTCCTTGATTAGCCATTCGCTTTGTTTGTTTTGCCGCTCGGCATGGAAAGGGAACAGAATACGGGGAAAAATAAGCAAATGATACAAAGGAAGCGTTTTCATTAGCCGTCTCACACAGTGCTGTGCTGCACAGACTCTCTGGGGTTATTTCTGCCTTTTGGCTTCTGTTGTTATCTTAACTCGCTTTTAATTCTGTTTTTCCATCGCAGACCCTCAAGATTTCTGGTATTTCCTTTTTCTTCATATCCCACTTACCGACAAAGACATTTGGATGCCTGATGCCAGCCTTTCGGTAAATGCGGCCCGTAGCTCAAACTGGATTGGCCCGAGGCACCGTTATTATCCCGGAATATGCCAGAAAAAAAGCCGGACACAGCGCGTAAGACTGCGGCCTGTGACTTCCGCTACTCATGGAGTTTGTTTGCTCTGTCTCATCGTGAATGTTCTAAGCAAACCCTTTGGAACTTTATTGTGATTCATATTAAAATAGTTTTGCTGCCCCATCCTGAATGTGCTCATTCACTCGCTTCCCTGACCACGCGCTAGCCTGCGATGTAGCCGTGGCCCCTCGCCGTCCCCGTCTGCTCGCGGATCTTAGCTTATCGCCTGTTTATTTGGCCTGTCGGTTTTAGTTACACTGTTATTTCCACTATTGACAGGTAGCTGTGGTGAAATACTGCTCTGAACATACATAAAGCAGATATGGGAGGTGGGAGACACGATTAATACATTTATAAATAAATTAATAAATTTACGGGACCTGTGAGGAATGGCGGCAAGACCCAGGCCGTTTCAGATTTCATCAAGCCCCTGCTGGTTTAAAAAAAAGGTTGGGGGGGGGGGGGGGGTGGTGAGCGAGGAACTACTGCCAGGGCGGTTAATGCCACCAGTACACTAATGGACCAGGCGGGTGGAGGGGCGGGCGGCCATGGGGTTGTTGTACCGCACGGGCCC
>JAODJX010000007.1:11550719-11560936 GCA_026776945.1 Isichthys henryi | reverse complement strand
GGGGCGGTGTCCTCCATCGAGTGTCACCTTCCAGATGTGTGCTTCATGAATCCCCTTGTTTACCTCCTCTGATGTTTCACCGGCCGCTTGCTGAAATGTGCAATACTGTGTCAGGCTTAAAGGGATGTGGTGCAAATACAAAGCATTTATTAAATAAACAAGAAACTTAGTCCCTCCAAACCCTTTGCCCCCCCCCCGTCACCCATACATCCCTCACCATCGCCACCCTGCAGGCCAGTCTGGCTACAGCAGCCAGGTCCTTGGCAACTGGGCAGGCTGTGGGTTTGAATTGAAAGTGACCTGGTACTGACTCCCAACTTGGCCTCTAAGTCCCCCCCTCCCCCCCCAGCCCTGGGCATGAAGCTAAAAGACCGTCCATAGGGCGAGCCTCCCTCCCCCCGGGATATCAATCTGCAAGCCAGCTGTGTCTGTTTCCAGCCGGGTTCATCTCCTGCCCTTACAGACACCAGTCTGCGTTGGAACACAGAATGGCTTTGAAGACTCCAAGATCAAAAAGCCACAGAGGAAAACATTGTCTTGATTGGTGCCAAATTTGTAGTAATTTTCTGACAAAAAAAAAAATAAAAGTTGAGATGAAAAGCTCTGATTTTGATGAAGCAGTATGGTAATCATGCAAACAAAACAGGATAGCGCCTGTCACTGAGCTGAAAGACGCAGACTGGTGCTGATGTCCCACCCAGTCTTATAGGCAGACGACAGAGAGCAGGAGGAGGGTTCATGGACTCCACGGTGAGTAGTTTTGGTGCAGGAAGTGACGCTGAAGCACTGCTTTGGTAGATACCACCATGACCGCTAGCATGTGCATTCCTACAAGCCAGCTTTTTGCTCACCTTTTGTTTCCAGAAACAGAGTTTGCCAGCATTCTCATGGAGCCCGTCTGCTGTGGAAGGTCCAGCCTCTCTGTCTTTCTCCCCCCCCCTCTCTCTCTCTCTCTTGTTTTTTTCTGGAGGACTCTGTGCGCCGGCTGATGTTTTTGACGTGAGTGTGACAGACTGGCGAAGCGAGAGCGGCGAGTCCATAGCGGAGCGCCGCATGGCCCAGGCGCCACGTTAGCCCAGGCGTGCGGTCGAGGGGCCATGGTTAAGCGTCCCCCCTCCCTCCATCAAGCCCCCTCCCCCTGCACCCCGCATACCTTAATGCCCGGAGCTGCCGTTTGACACTGCCAATGAGAAAGTGTCAGTTTGTCTGTTTTGTTCTCTCCTCAGTTCAGCTTTAGAGCAGAAGCTTCCCATGAATATTGTATATTTCACTGATTTTACCTTTTGCCCTCGAGACCTTTGGTTTGTTTTTTCTCTGTTTTCTTTCTTCTTCTTTTGTTTGTTTCTGTCTTTTGTGGCCTAAATAATAATGAATATTTCATCCTCCGACTGCCCAAGTCAAATCACCGAAACCATGTCTTGGTCGAGCGCCTCTGTATATGCAATGGCAAGTTTTGCCATGGTTGCCTCATCTTAAACTTTTGGACTGGAAAAAAAAATAGCCAAAACTCCTTTGGTATTTCCTGAGTCTGACTAATCCAGACCAAATTATCTTTTTGCTGTCTTTTTTTTTTTAATGAAATTCCTCCTCTAATGTGTTCGAAATTTTGAAGATAAGTTTAAAAATAACCTTTAAACGAGAGTCTGGCACATTTTTGGCACAGCGAGCCCCCGACGGATGAAACATCCAGTGCGAAACCAATGGCATCATCACAGGCTTTGGAAATGTGAGGCGTGCCCCATAAACGTCGGCCGTTATATATAGGGAGCGCTTTCTTCAAACATCGCAGCGCTGATATAAAATCACCAGTGAGTCCTGCTGATGTGCTGTTGAGGGAGTTTTTCTCTTTAAACCCAGGGAAAGGTCATAGGTCATTCCACCACCCTGTCGCTCGCCCAGCTGAGCAGGACTTAGACTTTAACACACCTGTGTGAATGCAGGAGCGGAGAAGAGGTACATGTGTAAAATTTATTTGGCTACTAGAGTTTTACTCGTTTTTTTATGAGCTTTACAGGTCCAAATGGAATGCACCCCAATAAACTCACTTTGATCCATTGGCCAGGTTGTGTTTTATTAGAAGGACAATGTATAACACAAAGCGTATTTTATAAGGTTGCAAGGTAACCAAGTGCAGCTCAAAAAAATCATGAAAAGTGAAGGAGGGTAATAAACAATGGCTCTGTGCTGGTTTCCTTTGAACAGAAGTATTGGGTAGAACAAGAAAATAGAATAAATATGATGTCACAGGCTGCCCTATGACATCATCAAGCTGTCATCTGTTTTTCTTTTTTACTTTTAAAAAATAAAGCAGCAAAAATTTCAGAAGTAAGCATAACAGGTAACTCTCATTCATTAGTCTGATAAAATGGTTAAGAAAAGGTGACGTTTTAGTAAAATACACATATTTCCCCAAAATAATAATAAAATCAAAGTGATTGATTATGTTTTTTAGAGAGTATCATTCACTAACAGGAGTAAACAGCATATCCTACAAGAGCTGAATCTGGTCGGTATGTCCTTCTTCTGCTCCCTTTAAGCTGGGCATTGCGTTACCAATGGGTGGCCCTTCCCACAATGCAATGCTGCATGGGTCTCTGAGAGGGGTTGATAAACACTGAGCTAGAGACCCTCGATCCTACAGAGACTAATAGATATACAGGAATCCCCCACATCTCTGAAAGGCACCATAATGTCTTACTGTTTCACAGCTACTTTGCTGGTGCTTATACCTGTTTATGATCAACGATTTCATTCCATCGGTCCTCTAGGGCAGTAGTTCTCAGCTGGTTTCACTTCAGGACTCACATTTTTCCTTGGACATGACTATAATGTTTTAAATTTTGAACCAAATTTATTTCACATAAATAATGTAGTAATAGTAACTAGAACTTAGTGCTGTAGCAGTAGCACAATGACCTCCTGCACTGGTCCAAAATCATTTATTAACCACACACTCTGTGACCCAATGAAAATGGGGTCGTGACCCAGCAGTTGAGAATCTGTGCTCTAGTGCATCACCCTGATCCTTCCGCCCCGCTGGGGTCCCCTCCTACTCCATAAAGGTCTGACCATTCTCAGACCCTCACATCCGATCTGCTGTCCTGATACCACCAGGCATTCTTCGCCCCATTTTGCGTCCCTGTCCAGGGTTGTGAAATCACAAGCTGCCGCGTTTCCATGACCGTGGCGGCCCCCTGGAGTATGTAGCGATAAAGGCAAGTGCCGCTGTTTCTAGTTGGGCCTCTGTCACCCGCTCACGCGCCTTCCATGGAAAAGCGAAAAGCCGTCACCTTTTGTCCTCGCGATCTTCTCCTGATGAGCCTACGTGGGCTGAAAAGGCCTTATATCTAATCAGCGCTTTACTGTTTGAAAGGGATACACTGATTCAGGAAAGTCATTGTTCCGCCCTCTGATGGTGATGGAAACGGACACGTAATCATGCCGGTTACGCAAAGGCGCCCCCTCTCACCTCTGTGTGTTTTGTCCCGCTTTGCATGATAATAAGCCCTTACCGAAGGATGTTTGGAACATCTTGTCTTCTGATGTCCCGATTTATATACATAATGATGTCAAGGGCACTGTGCGGAATACAGATTCAGTTGCAGCTCTGGTACAAGACGACAGGGGAATCATTTCAACTTTAAGGGAGGAATTAGGATTCAGTTCAGCCAGCAAATCCTGCACAAGGAACCAAAGAAGGTGACGTCTCCTTAAACAGATGTAATCATTAATCATTTCCTGAGAAGACTGTAGAATTACAACAGCGCAGAGTAGAAAACAGTGTAACGTTTCACACCAATTTTTTCCCATTGGAGTGCAGTTCTTCATTCAGTGCCTTGTTAGGTCTTTCCAGCCGAAGCATTTGACATAGTTTTGAATTTATAACGTCTCTAAGCGTACAACAAGCAGACCACCTTTTAAGACCTTCTGGTGACTCCTCTCAGCCTAGCAGGGGAGAGGCGATTGATCTTCCTCTCTTCATTAAATGCTCTACACAGAAGAGGACAGCTACTTTAAAGGTTCACCGAGGTTTTCTTGCTCGCAGTTAACCTTTTACCCCGGACAGGTCAGTCTGAGACATACCGAGCCGATCGTGAGTGCGTGTGCATGCTTATACTCCAACTGCATCTTTTTCGGAATGTTTTACGTTCCCGTGGCAATATTCTGCAAAACATCCCATAGTAACGTTTCCTCAACTGCTTCAGTGTTCATCGTACCCTTTGGGGGGGGTGGGGGTGGGGGGGTGCTTTCCCCTGATACTTTCCTTTCGCTGCCCTCTGCTTTTCACAGTTCCCGTTCTATCCGTTTTCTCAGCCCCTCGTTCTCTCACTTTTCGCCCCCAGCATGTCCTCCCTAACTGCAAAGGGGCGCGCCCCCTCCTAAATGGGCGTCCGCGTGGAATTCGCATGCTGCGCACCACGTCAGCGTCTGGCCGCAATGTCATTTGTGGCTTTTAAAGAGCAATCATGGGAAATTAAGTTACAATTTATCTGAGTGGATCGCTCAGTGGACTGAGTTAGGGGAAATATACTGAAAAGAGACAAAGAGTTTTGTATTGATTTTGCTGAGCAGGGCTTGGCTGAAACCTCGTTTTCTCTGTGCATTGCTTGGGGGGGTGACGGAGCTGGCAGGAGGCTTTACTAGCTGATCAGTGAAACTTTAATTACTTGGTCTTCTATCCGTTTCCCGCATCAGCGCTTCACAGTGGGGTCCTGGCCTCCAATGGTGGGGTTATGAGTCCTTACTTTTGTTACAACCCAGTATTTAAACGTTTAAACAGTTAATATCTGTTTTTATAAATGAGCTGACTTCTCACCTCAAAGCCCTCCATGGAATTGATGTTTAACTATGGGCTGACATCAGACCCGAAGTTATAAAGGGATCCGAGACAATGATACAACAGAGAAACGTGTCCACGGCCAGAGGTGGACATTTCAGGTCCAGAAAGTAAAAATCCAGACCAGGATTTGGTTTCAACCAACCAGTTGAGTATAAAGAGTCACAGTCGCAGAGGACTCAACTGGTTGGCCGAAACAAAATCCTAGTCTGGATTTTTAGATTTTTGAGTTGCCACTAGGTGGCGTTCTTGCATTCTCATGATACCCGATTCCAAAGAGCAGTTCAAGCAGTTAGGTCTACAGGCTGGGAACCGAGCACAAGCAGTTTGGGAAGTTTAATTGTGAAAAAACAACATTCGCCATACCAAGGCAATACACACAGACACACACATGCATGTAGAGACTAGGAAGCTCAGAAATTCCCCATTTAGCACAAGAAGACAAAAAAAAAGCTTCTGCCTTGTCATCAGGAGCGTCAGACTGGTGTTATTTTTCCCCATGTGTTGGGGGGTTGGATTTAGTGCCGGACAATTCCTTTCTCCCGTGTGTGCTGCACTGATGCCCCCCCTCCCCACCAGTTGGGGAGATCTCCTTTGTAGCCCACCCATGCCCTATGAAACTTGCCACACTAGAGATGTTAGGAAAACCAAATGTTATAGCGCTAAGTAGTGAGATGTTGATCTGAAGGCGTCCCGCCTCGGAAAGGGGGGGGTGACCATGGGGAGGACATGAATGATAAATCACAACCCTGGGCTGATTCCTTCAGCAGATGCCTGCTCCCCCGGAGACTTTTATTCTCCGTGCTCTTGAAATTGGTGTGCTCCTTCTCAGATGGTGTCTTTTCATGTGTGCTTTGGGGGGGTGGGGTCGTCCATGGACCTCTCCGAACACTCACCTCCGACCCTCTCTCGATGAGGTGCCAGACTGATTGCATGTGCGTCAGTCTCTGCAGAGTGAAGCTTCACTCCTTCCTCGTTTCATTCCAACTGCTCACCTCCCCAAGCACGCCTTGGTCTGTCGTGATGATTCCCCGAAGTTCTGTTCACGCACGAATGGGGTGTCTCTCCAAGGCCCACTCTTAAAGCGTCAGGTGACGGACAGCCGTCTTCCTCTCACATTTGCCTAGCAGGAAATCCATACTGTAAATGTGATCGTTGCTGTTTGCAACCGGCTTGGGAGTGATGTCTGCCTTCTTGAGGGACTGTAAACAAGGTGCCAGGTGAGTAACTCGGATGGATGTTACCGCATAGCCAGGGCTTAACCTGTGCTGGAGCTCCACTCTGAAACCTCTGGCTCAGCAGTCTGCACAGTCACCACCTCAAATGCTACAAAAAATACAATTAAACCTAAACTTCATTTAACCTTTGGAATAAATGCAAATTGAACTAAATAAATGTACATTTATAAAATCGGTCGTTTTGTGTGATTTTTTGCCATACATCCACCTAAATTATTTTACTTATCTGACTTTGATTTGAAAGGGAAAAAATCGCACCTCGCAAACGCAGAAAACTTCTGGTAACATGGTCAGGTTAGGTTCCAGGTTGTTACAGTAAAATAAAAGAAAATGTTGAAAAAATAATATTTTGAATTTTTTTTTGCCAAAGCAACAAAGCTATCAGAACCCAAGCAGAGCAGAAATTAACTAGAAAACCTTACCGACGACGAAACAGAGACAATGAAGATAGGAGCGGTGTTTTTGGATGCTTGGGGACCACAAAAAGCAGCAAGAACTTGATTTGATGCTTGATGTAATGATAGAAGATATTGCTTTGTTGCATGTTTCAGTAATTAATAGCTCATTATCCTGGTTAAAGACCAATTTGTATGTATGGCGTCATCGTGGTCCCTTTACAAATTTAGCTCTGCATATATCATCACATAAGTATCATATTTTTTTAGCGCCCCTTGACTCTCCTGTCTTATACCCCCACCAGCCTAGAGAAACTAAATTGAAACAGAGAAACAAAATGCCAGTTCAGGGGAAGGGCGATGACTACGATTGGGTAGCAAAGTCTGGGGCAAAGAGACGGAACAGCTGATTGGGTACATGTAACTGAAGGGCAAGTCAGCTGACCCCAACCCACTCAGAGACAGACAGCCTCCCTGTCTTACAGAACTTTTTTAAAGAGCTTCACACAGGAGGTACAACATAACCCCATACCCAGCCAGAGCCCCGATGCTAATCGTCATGCCCAGATTGCATTTGAGGCCTTATGTTGCATTCATTAATACCTTTTTGCTTTAGCGCAAGACAACACAGATGCCCCGCCTCCTCTCTGTGTCCCACCCCTCGAACTACCGATGATGAAGCTCTTGCACGCTGATTGAATCATCAAAATAGCGCGAAACGAAGTTTCAGCCGTCGGTGGCAGAGTGGTACTCAGACCCACACCAGGCGTGTTTAATAATCAGATTTAGGACATAGACACGCGGGGCCGAGAGGCAGCTGACCCAATATGTTTAAAAGCCAGTTTTTCCCTGACTAAGCGGAAAGGACAAGTGGCACCGGACAAAGGGAATAAAGAGCGATATTTATGGCGAGGCTGCAGTTTGCTTCATAAGCCAAAACAGAACGGCAGGCGAAACAGATTGATGGAGACAATGAATGATGATGGCGTATGAAGCATTTCAAAGGCGGTTTTGCTAAGAGACGTGGTTCCAGACTGTCTCATCGGGGAGGAAAACGGTTTGAACTTATTTTGGTTGTTTGATTTTTTTTCTCTCCCCCCCAGATCAAAACTGGACCTAGGAAAAAAACAAAAAAAGGAAAACATGTGGCTGTCAGGTGGCAGGTATATCCGCGAGGAGGCGGACGCAACACGCGTCTCTGCAAGCTCACTGTGTGCTTTTTGTTTTCTACGTACCTTACAAAGAAAGTCCTGTATTGATGAAACAGGGCAGGAAGTGATGACAAATGGTGACAGCCAGATAAACAAACAAACCAACTGGAAAAGAAAATCCTTGTTCTCTTCTAAGTAGCTCGTGACATCGTCTCATGCGCATGCAAATGAGGCGACCCTGAGATATTTTCCTCCGGATGGATTAAACTTGGTTACAGGACGTCTTCTGTTTATCCACGCAGGAGCGGTTTCTCTTTGACTCTTTCTGGGTCGTGGGTTTTGGGGGGGAGGGCAGCGCAGGTGTTATAATGATGGAAGGAACACCATCACAAAACCCTACACTTCATTAAAATGTTTTTCACCTTAATGGCTTGACCATATGGATGGTACCCTTATTTTTTGTTTAGAAATAGTAATAATAACACTATATTGATCCCCTTGGGGAAATTTCCTTTTGGCTAATGCAATCTTTCTCTCCATGACACATATATAGGTGAAAGCAAGCCACCTGCCACAGCACCCAAGGAATTGGGAGTTAAGGGCCTTGCTCAAACTCCCACACGTATGTGACTATTCTGGTGAAGTTGAGCTTAAACCAGCAACCTTCTGATCACAGACCCACTCTGCCACACCAGGTTCAAAGTGCATTTGGAGCAATTGGGGTTTAAGGGTCTTACTCATGGCCCGTAGGTGCAACTATTCTGCTGACGCCGGGATTTTCAAACTGATGGCTTTCTGATTACAGACACAGCATCCTAACTTGCTGAGCCACATACCACCCACCTCGTTGTGTTTTCATCCATCGCTAATGGAGGGTGAGTCATGCTACAGATACCCCCTGCACACCTGCTGACCCGTGGACACAATCCCGGGATTGTGTCTGCCCTCATCACTTGACGCCTTATCATTTGGCATTTGAGCCTCCCACCTCCCCATGCTCCTGTTTGCAGGTCAGACTCCTCTCCAGGTCAGTCTCTCGCCTCTCAGATGCTGATGGGCTTTTATACACTGTTCGATAGCTCTTTTCATGGTGTTAAATGGCAGGTTATTTAATGGTACACATGTTCAGATCCCCTAATCTTCTTTTACCCGGAAGAAGCTGAACATCGGCTTCCTTGTCATCGGTGCAGTAAAGCGTTTGGTTTCACATTGGGGGGGATGATGGTATTTTTGGAGATTAGAGAGTAGAATCTCTACTCTCAATACAGTACTGTGACATAGCCAGAAAATCATTTTAGCGATGAGAAGAGAGTGAAATACAATGAAGAAGTACAGGTCCTGACCAATAGGTCACAATAAATTTCAGGATTTGGGATAAAGCCCCCATCTGTCCTTCTGTGGAACACCATCACTCATTGGCTGGGGGGTTAGGGTTTGTCTCCTATACAAGATCAGATGTCTTGTGCCCCCCTGAAAAGAAAAACACAACAGCATTACAAGAACTGGATTTATCTGAAGCCGAATAACATCCATCCACTTCTTGGCTGAAGTGGGGGAGGCAACCGAACAGGGCATGAGCTCTAGTGATGATGGTAGTGGAATCAGGTCATATCCCATAATTCCCTGGCACGACTGGGGAGCAGTCAGCAGTCATAAGACTCTGGAACTGGAACTCAGGAGAGCTACGAGAAGGGGTTTCTCTAACATGGTTGCCCACCCGCGGTGGATGGGTGCTGATACCCTTTGCACTGTCCCACCTTGACTTATTTTAGGGTGCAGTGCAAGGCTAACATGCTGCACCGGATTATAACCTATACTGTGGTACAGTTGGGGGTGTTGTCCTGTCTATTAGCCCAAACCTGGCATATATGTATATATAAATCGGAGGAGAAATAGAGCTAGGGGAGGTTAATGCTCTAGGATGACTGATTGGTCAGTTTTTTTCAGGTTCCTCATCAGTTCCATCCCTGAGTCTAAATAACAGATTGTTGATTCAGCTATTTATTTTATCCTTGATCTTTCATTGGGTCCACTTTGTGCTATCGGAGAATGACCACAACATCTCTCGTGAGAGAGGCTAAGTAAGCATCTGATTGGATTTTTCCAAAAATGACTAGCCTGTGCAGTTATGGCCATTTTTGATTCATGAACACCAGGCTTGTGGAGCAGCAGAACGCCTCGCAGAAGAAGCTGGTCCACGATTATGGCCCCTGTCGCTTCCGCACTGGCTGAGCTCTTCTCTCCTGCTGTTTCCCATCCCAGCCTGCGTGTTGGTGTTGTGACCACAGCCAACAGTGTGGAAAAGACCAAATCTGCCTTTGTGGGATACCGGCGCTGCCTCACGATCAGTTGAGCCTTCGGGTCGGCCTTCCTAATGTAGGCCATCTCGCTGCACAGTAGTGGCCGCCAGGTGGGGATGGAGGTATGTGAAGTTTCGGTATCGGGGTAAATATTTTGGATGGGGCACACAGAGAATGGGTCCCCTGTAGAACACCTAGAAGGGTTTACTAACACGCCCTAGAGCAGTGGTTCTCAAAGTCGGTCCTCGGGCCCCACTGCCCTGCTTGTTTTCCAGCTATCCCTGCCCCACACACAA
>JAODJX010000007.1:11496775-11523932 GCA_026776945.1 Isichthys henryi | reverse complement strand
ACAGGGGTGGCACCCCCCCCCCCCCCCACAGAGCAGCTGTGCTGGCTATCAGGAGCGATACATCACCTGGCTCGCCCATTCTCAGTGTGCCCACCCTGGAGACTGGCACCCGGGTGGCTGAGAGCAGAACGGAACCTTCAGCTCCTCATATTCCCCCCCCCACACACACACACACACTGCTCCCTGCTTGCCTGCCCGCCCCCCTTCATTCCCTCGGTTGCCCTCCTCACTGGTCACATGATGCCTGTGGATCTGCTGACACCCTCAGTTCCTTCGCTACAGGGGCGACGCATTAGAACACCAGTGGGGGGGGGGCACGGCTTAAATCCTTCGTTGTGACTTCGCTTCCTGCTCTCTCCCACCCGTCCCCTTGTCCCACTTATCTGTCATCTGTTATCACTGTTCTCTCTGCTTTTGTCCGTACGAAACGGTGGCAAAATCCATCTCTCGCCTAGGTTCGCCTTCTCAGTCACGCTGATGCTCTGTATCCGTGGGTGCAGGTACACTTTGGAGCCACCAGGTGGCACGGTGGTTATTGCGTGGGCCCTGAGCTTTTCATTCAGGGCTGGCAACCGTGGTCCCGCATAGTGAGCACAATCAGCGTCGCAATTTAAGCTAATTCTTAAGGAATTTAAAGACTTTTTCTCAGTGCAGTGCTTCTATATATTTTTTTTTTCCTCACCCATTACCGAGCGTAAAGAGGAAAGAAATCTCCCAGGCTTAAAATAAGTTAATTTTGTCCGTGTGACTCTTTATGTGGCTCATCTAATCGGAAGGTAATGGGGTGGAAATGTGAACTAAGAGGCCACGTTTTGAAACAGCTGCCCAAAGACTACCGCGTGGAACGTCGCCATGGCGAAGGATGGCAGAAAGACAAAAAAAGGCAGTGGATATTCCCTCAATGCTAATTCGATGCTGCTTCACACCAGCGTGTGAAATTCTCCTTAAGTAACGGACTTCTTTTCTTCGGGGTGGGAGGGAGGGGAGCTGGGGGTGTGACCTTTCCTGTCTGAGGTCCAATCACAGGGAAGGCTGTCTTCTCCTTAGCCCCCCCGGTCGGGAAGCTCTGACAGACGTGTAAACAGATGCGGCGGTTGCCGGTAATGACAGGTGATTATAAGTGGCAAGAGTGCCAAGGTAATTAAACCGGGAGATGACAGCTGCATTCGGTGCGCCGGTATCCTGGCATTAGAATAATTGTTGCGGCACATTTTCGCCGGCTCGGTTGCCGCGCTGACATCATTAATTGCGTGCAGGTACAAGCCGTCTGGAGGCTGGTGCTGGCGAGGGGGCGGGAACTGCTTTCCATAACGAGGCTGGGACCCTTCTTCCGGAGCCGACGTGACTGGTGATGCTAGTGGTGGAGAGGCAGGCTCATGGGTGGGGCCATCTTCTAATGATGCCATCGTGCCACGCTCAATTCCATAACTCTGAACCTGCATTACTGTAACCCCAACTGCAGGGTGCGCAGTGATTAAGGCTCTATATTTGAATCCATGAGAGTTCTGAAAAAACTGTTGTACCTCTGAAAAACTGCAAAACTTGCATAAATTAATAATTTAGGGGCAAAGGTAGGTGTGATAAAATATACATATGCCAGAATCATGGTGGAAAAAACCTTGATGGGGATGCTACTACCACTGCACCTTGCAATGAGGATCTTAACCTCAAATACTTCAGTAATTACCTGAAGCTAAAATAAGTGTAAAACTCTGAAAGACGCCCCAGATAAAAGGACCTGTGATGGAAATAGAACAGGCAATGTATTGTCACATAAATAAATATAAAAATGTAAGGACCAGATCTGCAGCCTCCCCGCTGTGGCAACGCCACGACTCGAGGGAACATACTGATTGGTGCAGCAGGCAGCCAGGCCATCTCATTCCTCAGGATGGGGGAGTTTAACAGGCACCCACACAGGAAGCTACAAGCCTGCTAACGAAGTCTCACTCAAAGGGACAAGGACAGGGCTCTGGGCACAGTGAGGCAGTGAGGTCACAGCCCAAGCAGCTGCCTGTCTCAGGGGGTTCGTGCCACGGCGCGGGAGGGGGGGCAGTAACAAGCCTCCCCCCACCACCATCCCAGGTGGCCCGGTCAAGTCAGGACCGGGGACTGACTGAAAAGGAAGGATTGTTAAAACGAGACGTGGTCAACATGACTGATTTATGTGATCGCAGATCTGAGCGAAGCCAGGGACGGATGGGGTGGCTGCATGCGTCGCTTTTGGCTGTGCACAATGCATGTTTTTTTTTGTGCAGCGAAAACCCAAGGGGAAGGCATGCTCAGCAGCTTGGTCTGCAGCTGTCTGCAATCACGTCAGCTGTATGAGCGTGATTATGATTATGTCTGTGACTTGGTGACTGCAAACATCTTCGTACCTGTGTGTGACATTGCGGAGTGTGGCCACATCTGTAATCGTGTCAGTGATTGTCGGCGTATGACTGGGACAGTGGTTATGTCTGTGATTGAACGGCTGTAAACGTCATCATACATGCGTGTCACAACGTGACTGTGCTTATGACTGTGACTTTGTGGCTCTGATTGCATCTGTGACCGAGGACACGCCTGGTGGAAGACTTCTCTGTGACACTCAATGACAAAAACAGCCTCCCCGCTTTGAGGTCGATGAATAATTGATCGATTCATTATGCGTCTGTCAGTCTTCTGTTTGTAGGGGCATTGTTTATTTATTTTTCCTTGCTCTGAGCTAGTTCTGGGGGGTATCCTTGTTTTTCAGACCATCACACACCTGGAGTGAAGGGCAGTTCTCTCTCTTACGCATTAGACAGAATCGTGTTCAGTGCTCATCCCTGAAATGAGGCACTTCTATCGGTCAATCTCCAGCAGCGAGAGCTAGAGATTTCACAACGGTCTGCTTTCTGTTATTTTAAAATGGGTATCGTGTGCCGTTACCGTGGAAAAATGGCAGACTTCCTTCAGAGGTCATCGTCGTTCTGAAGAATTTGGCCATGGGCCAGACGTCTGAGAGGTGAAACGTGATCAGGCCGTGGGGTGAGGGGCGTGTGTGTGTGACGTGCTGCTTAGCCATCAGTGCAGGACTGTGGAGACCTTCTCTGGAACCTTCTCCCATCATGTTACGCCCTCTCGACTATAGAGCAGAATCGCCAGACTGACGCCGACACTCTTCAGAGAACCTGACGCCTGCCCTCCCCAGCCCCCTTTCCCTGGGACGGCCTCCGCCACGCCTCGACTCTACTGAGTGCTCATCCCATATCCATGCTCACGGCTGAAGGATGAAGTTCTCCCGATCCACTTAATTAAAGTGTCACTGTCTACCGAGCTGGCCTGACTGTCCCCGACAAACCTGTTCTCAGCCCCTTTAACTGCATTACCCTGGCGTCAGCCATTGACCCGCATAAGGACTTTGCCCCTGTGGGCGTGGCTTCTGCTCGCAGTGATGATTGGCCAGACCTGCTGTTGGGATTGGCTTGCTCTGGCTCCTGCAATCTCTGCAGCTGAGTACCCCTCATGCACAGGCTTGCACACCCTGGAACTGTGGCATCAGGTACAACAAATTGGTGCAGTCTGACAGGGGGCGGGACTGAAATCAATCACATTCCTGTCACGGTGACATAACAGCACAACAATGGCCGACAACATAAGAAGCTGACTTAACTGCATGTTTTGTTTTTTAACATTTGCTATAGAAATTCTTGCATTATCACCATGGTTTTCTTTCTATAATTAGTAAACACATTTCAGCATGCTTGCCTCCCTTAACAATGCAGACACCCCATAATTAGGTCAAAGAATAAACTAGGAACGGAAAGATCTATTTTGTTTGCATCTAATAAAGCCATGAAGGAGGGAAAATGCAGAGCTGCGAGCCTATTGCTGGGAGATCAGAGTTCCAGTCAGTCACTCTGCAGAGCTGCAGATTTTTGACTAAAGAGATGGAACGTGCCACATTTTGCCAGTACAGGAGCATTCGTGTGATCTACAGATCCGATAAACACACGGGCCGTGGTCCGTGGCCAGTCCGAAGATCCAAATACTGCTTGTAAAATTGTGTAGGCATGTCACACACATTTTATAGCGGTTATTTAAAATGCATTTAACTAAACAAGACCTTAAAAATGTATATGAAGGGATTGATTTTGCTCCAGAGCAGACTTGTGACTGACAACATGAAGTTCAACAATGGTGTGGAACTTTAAAGGCAGCATTGTCGGCATTTTGATGTCACAGTCATTTTGTTTCATGGGAGGTCAGCCACTCTGGCTTAAGACACACTAATTGTCATTATAGACTGGTAACTTTCACTAGTGATCAGGTAATTATGGCTCGCAAACACCACTAAATTCACAGATTGGTTACCCCCTGAAAGATAGGCCAGGGTCCTTTCTGTGAAGCTCAGAGATTCCCCTGAATTAATGGCCCTCGTGAAAAACGCACCGATAGCTCAGCCTGCTTTTTCTGCAATGGTATAATCAGCTGATGAACCCTTGGACCAAAACATCCCCAAGGAATGTCCCATAAAGCCATACCTTCTAATGCTGAAATGTTTAGTACTTCCGTTTTTTAATTAGCCTGCATTTCCTGTCCGCTGAACACAAGACTCTTCTTTAGTATGCAGACTCGCCGGCTAAATACGTCTGACTCCAGATCAGGACTGTGGCAGCATCGTTAAAACAGTTAATCGCCCAGGCACTGCCGCGCTCATTTCGGTCTCCTGTCTGCATTTCAGTGTTATGCCAAAGACCTTGTAAACGGTGGGGAAGACTGGGAATCTCGCGTGTCGCGGGGGCCGGAGTTTTCATGGGACCGCAGCTGAGAGGGGCTCCTCTGGTTTTACGAGACTACTTGCTGGAGGATTCCGGAGCCCCGGTACAGTAAATCCTAAATGGCTGCTTCCCCTCGCTTCTGCTAGCTGGTCCAGGAAGCATATGATACCGTTTGCCGTGGCAGAATGAGGCTTGCTGTTATTCTTTAATTAGAATCGCCTTAGCAGTATGGGAGGGGGTGGCCTCTGCTAACGGCGCTTAATCTGTGGGGCTTTGGAGGACAGCACGGCATACGTACAGCAGCAGGGATTGGCGTTAGACACTTAGCCACCCCTGCGTTGCTGTGCATGGACAGATGCACACACTTGATATAAAGGCTCAGGAAGGAAGTGAGGAGGGGAGGGGGAATGGGGGGGGGGTCAAGGCTTCCCTGGAAAAGCAGCTGATCCTCATACTTTCATCCTGCCACGTGCCTCCCCTACGCCGCGCAGATTGCTTTGGGCCACGCGACCAGCTTCCGAGTGGCAAGCCGCACAGCCCATTTAGGGGAACATATTGCGCATGAAAAGGTGCCTCGCTGATTGTCGACAGTCTTGGCACGGGGAAAATCAGTCAACTGGGATATAATTACAGCTTCCCCCGTGAACAGGCTGTCCGCACGGCGGGAAGGCCGTGTTAGATGTTGTCGGGATTTGGCACCACTGGTTCGGACCCACATAGCCGATGTCCAGACTCTGGGACAAGATGTTTGTCCTCTATTTACAGTCAACACAGTCAACTACCAAATCCGCCAGGAGCGCCCCCTGCAGTCCCAGCCGCGCATACACCTGCTTCTGCCACAGCTCCGCCTCCCTGTTTGTGAGTTTGTTTATCTGAGCTCCACCAGCAATGGCTGAATTATCATCTGCGGCGCGTAGGTTTCATGGATGGTTAGGCCACACGCCCTGCTCTGCTCCTCCTCTGTGAATAATGCATGCTTAACAGGAAGCCGCCTTGTTTACCGAACATGTTCGGCCCGTGAAGTCCCACAACTTTTTGTCCTGGCTGTGGATTCCCCATTAAAATCACAAATAGATTTAAATGAGCCTAAGCGGGAGTAATTTCCACAATGCGCCTGTCCGACCCGAAGAGGCGGCGTTTGACAGGTTTAACTGACATTTGAATAATTGGCCTAATTTTCAGCAGGCCAACGCAGGACTCCTTGTTAGCGACTGTGCTATGTGTTATATGTTTTTTGAATTAGGTGTACGGCAGGAGATGACTGGCTGAATTATTCAGACTGCATGGGCCACAAAATGAAGTAAAATCGTTTGCTGGGTTTTTGGCAGAAGGAGAGCAGAGCCTGATAAACAGACCCTTAAAGGGCTTAATGTATAATAGAAGAGTCTCGAAATCTTGAAGAAATCAAATAGAAAGCAGGAAAATGTCTGATAACATAGCCTGAGCATATCGAAATAGAAACCCAAATATTCTACATCTCTTCATATAGAACAGGATGCATTTTAAGGTGGAGGAACTGTAATTGTAGCAAAAATAAATGAATAATGTTTTGTTGCTTAACATTGAATTTGCCTTGAATGTGAAATCAGACTTCATAACCAATGGATGGGATTTCCAGCATAAATCTCTGCCTGATAAATTCCAATGGGAACAAGTAAAGTAACCAGAGTAAATCACATGTAATCCCTCACAATGTAAGTCTCATTTCTTCCATAACTACTAAATAACTGCTAAAGGGAAGTGGCTGGTTTTTATGGGTGACTATCATTGCAGATAATTGCTTAGCAGGCCTGTGTCATTAAAATAACTACAAAAGTCCTGTCAGCTAACAAATTCTCATTATGCCGTTTAACATGGAAAATTCCCATTTTAAGCACAATTTAGCTAATTCTGCTTATAATATATATTTGAAAAGCAGTGTGAAAAAACTGATTTAGCTGCATAGAAAGACATTCCTAGTCTCTGAATGAATCTGCGTAGCTAATAAATGGAGTAATGCCATGTAAACAGTTCCCACGTGGTCTAGCGAGCTGCCGCTGCGGGTCAGGCCTTTGTGTGGCGTGGCTGATTCAGTCTTTCCCTCCAGGATGTCGAGGGATTGAAGTGGCCCTCTTTTCCCTCTGGCTGCTCTTTGGCTCTTTATAATGTCGCCTTTTAGAAAATCTGCCCCCTATCCTCACATACGTCATTACTGGCAGAGAACGCCAGCTGACACAACGCCAGCCCTGTCCGGCATCATCCATGAAGTCCTGCTCATTCACATATCAAATGAACCGGCACCCTGGGAACAGCCACCGTCTGATGAATCTGTCATCTAAAAAAACACTAAATGCAACATCCGGTACCGTTCGTATGGCTGCCACCCCATCTCTTTGACCTGTGGGCTGACTGCTGCCCCCTATTGGGCTGATTTGTCATGAACACTGGTTCACTCTTTTGTTATGGGATTCATGAGCCCTTAGCTGTTTACTTAGCTGACTAGCGATGGGTAAAAACCAGGCCTGATTTCTGTAAAGAGCACCCCCTCCCCACCTACCCAGTGAGTGTGGTGGGGGCAGCTCAGTGCAGATGGCATTCAAAAAAATGCATTTTCCCTCAAATCAATATTTAGAGGTAAGAATGCGGAGTAGTGACCGAAGTCGGCGGACCGCTGAAATGAAATAGGACCGCAACTCTGGAAATGGAAAAGCGGAGCACTGCAGCATCCGTTCAGATGGAAAACTAAAATCGATCCCATGAAATGAGAAAGGGGAGAGCATGGCCGGAATTCTGTAAAATACATACATACACACACACACACACACACACACACATATATGTGTGTGTGTATATATATATATATATATGGTTTACTGTATTTTTCCAACTTGCAGTCATTGTTTCCTTTTATGTACCTGAATCTCTTAATCAGTCTGCTGATAGTGTGCAGAAACGCAGCCATAACTGGATACTGGCCACAGGTGAGGATTTTTTCAACTTGGCTTCTTACAAAATGCATTTTGTCCAGCGCTTCCAAACAATGTGCCTGAGCAAAATGTAGCATAACAAGTAAAACTGGACTGATTGGCAGGACAGGCCCCGTTTAAATCTCACTCTGCATACTTTCACAACGTATTCTATTTTTATTTATATTTAAAATAACTGTGTCAATTGCTGGTTCATGCTCTTATTTTTTCCATCTTAGGGATTCTGTGAGCGACATGTTCGTAATGTGGGCACGGGGTGTGGGAACGTATGGGAGCAAGGGAGGGTGAGTGAGTGAGTGAGTGAGTGAGTGAGTGAGTGAATGCAGTAGTGGACACGTACATAGGCAAAAGCAGTCATTTTGAGCTTGGGTGGAGGTGACTCTCACACACACATACACACACACACACAAGTACAAGTTTGTAATTATATCTTTGTGGGGACTCTCCATTCACCTCTATAGGGAAAACTCTAATCCCAACAATGATGACCTTAACCCCTACCCAGCACTAACTGTAATCATAAATCATTGAACAATATACGAGACTTTTGGAATTTTTACTTTTTTGATTGCATTCACAGATCTTTGTGGGGACTTAAAAAATGGTCCCCAGAACGTAAGAATAACAGGTTTTTTATTACATTGCGGGGGCCACAATAATAATATATAATAATATAAACATAATCCACACACACACACACACACCTTATGAGGGGATCAGTCATCAGGAGCTTAGTTTGTTTTACTGACGGAGAGAGGAAACAAAACTCAGAGATACATATAATGACTATGGCTCAGGTGAGCCAACGAACATCATTTTCACATGACCTGCACACCCACCCTCACGGCCTTACAGCATCCATCCGCAGCCTTTTCCCCTCTTCATGCCCTTCTTATCTTTTTGTCTGGGTCCTCTTACCATAATTTGAATCATCGTGCCACCTGCTTCCTGTTATGGGCAGGGGGCTCAATGTCAAGCACGTGACCCGACGAGGGAGTCAACCTCTCAGAGCCCCGAAAGAATCCGTGTCTGATTGGCATTTTCATCCCCGGACTGCAAACCACAACCTGGGTTCCCTTCGTCATCCATTTTCCAAAAATAAGGTATTAATCTTTTGTGGTTTTTTTGTGGTGGTGGTGGTGGTGGGGGGGGGGCAACAATTGGGTAGAAATCTAACCAAGTTTTATTTGCAGGACCTCCTGCAAAGTAAAGGCTAGTGAAGAGGGTAGGGGTGGGGGGTGGGGTGACGCAAAATTGCAGAGTAAATCAATACGGTGCAGGAAAACGCGGAGATCCTCTTTCAAAGTGCCGTCTTCGGTTCTCCTGAGTTTTTTCATTTCGTTCCAGCTACATTTGTTATTACAGGCTCTGCTTGTTTGTCTGTTATTTTGGTCCCTTTCTCAAGCTGCTATTTTGCAATTTAGATGAAGACGCAATTAAGCCGGCGTCTGTCTTCAGTGCCCCGAAGAGGCCGGCTGTTAGAGGCGTGCTCTGGGTATGGCGTGGCTCTGTCGCCGTTGTCAACGTGCGGTGTGGGGATGGATGGATTTCAACATTGGGGCGGGGAATATGGACACGACTGGTGCTGTTGAGTTGCCCCGCATGGGTCAGGGGAAGCGTATCAGGGAGGGGGGGGGATGAATATTTTTTTTTGTCTAATAGCCCCTTCATCACCCATGCACATGCTCACTCACCATCTGTGACCCCAAAGGCAAAACACTATCACTGTATACTTCATCAAAATTGAGTCCCTTTGGGTCTGTTTTGCCTCTGTAGGGCAGAATAGGCTTTAGTGAACCCACCCCGCATGCCCATTGGCCAGGCACCTCTGCGTGGGATGGAGACTGGATTGTACCACAGCTGTACCGGGGTGGAGGCACTGAAATGCAGCGCCTAGCACATATGGCCCCAGAGGGGGATCCCATGTTTACCCCATATTTACCAGCTTGAGCTTCTGCCAGCTCCTTAATTAGATTGATAGGCTTCATCGTTATGAATTCATAACCTACATGTAGCAGTTAATAAGTGAAAATGTATTACCACGACCCTAATTTAGCTTATCTGTGGACCTCAGACTATTGTAAGGATAAATCAGTCATTTAGCTGATTAAAAGAGTTCATGGGTTATGAACTATTAATAAATTCACATAATAAAATAATTGATGACATACATATCTTAACTAACCGTGTTAAGGCCTTTTAACTTTTTTTTCCTGTAGAAACACCTTCAGAGAAATGCCATCCATCCATCCATCTTCTACACACTTATCCTGATCAGGGTGGTGGGAGGGCCTGGAGTCTATCTGGGGGAGCACAATTTAAGAGAAAACTCACTCAGTCCATGGGATATGTTTTCAAGAAAATTTCTGTGGACTTAGTAACTTTTGGAAAGTGAAAGAAAGTTTTGGTTGCCAATACTGACATATGATGCGGAAACCTGATTTTAGTTCATTGATGGTGTCAAATCAAAAACAACAGAACATGCACTGGATGAGTTTTGGAAATTTGCTCTTCAATTCTGGGGTCAACCCTGGATATGATGACCAGGGAATGTCTCACAAAAGATCTCAGGTCATTGTCAGTACAACAGCCTGATAATAAACTTGTTTACTTACTTAAGAATTTCACTGGAGAAAAAATCTGCCCTGGACCACCAAAGCACTGCTTCACCTGAGCAGTCAGAGCCCACCCCCCCGTGCAAAATTATATTCTGACCCCAGAAGCTGTGTCTGTAGACACTCAGTGCAGAACGGCAGCTGCGTAAATCCTACACGTTTCTCACATTGCGCAGCGACAAACCGCATCCTTGATTTACAGTATTCAGATACTGCATGGCGTGTCGAGGGCGGCTGAGAGATCGCAGGAACGCAGGCTGTCGGGGAGGAGAGTGCATCAGGCCACTGGGGGACGTGCAAGGTTATCGGGGGCTTGGGTGTGAGAATCGGTCAAGTGGTGAGAACAGGAGTGTGCGAGCCGTTACGGAGTGAGACCATCCAGGTATGGCGTGTCACGTTACAGAGTGCATGAAACTGTCATAGTCACACCTCACACCAAGACAGACCCCACAATTCTCTGTATCTGCTCATACTGCTGTTCCTTTCCACTCAATCGGTCCTTGTGACGTATAAAACGAAGGTGATGCAGACCCTGGCTGTCAGCCCGGTCCTCACGGGATTAAGGGCTGTGATGATGAGACGGCAGACCCAGCCAGGACGTCACAGCACCGAAAGTGGTGGCACGTTTATGGGCAGGTCCCATTCTCACCAGCCACACCGATCCCAACTGCGCCCGGAACACAGGAAAGCATGCAGTGCCCAGTGTTACAACCTGGACTTCAGACCTCACAACTTATCTCTAAGACCCAAATAAGGATACATCTCATAAAAAAGTACACTCCTGGGCCATTGCAGCTTCACAGAATTCACTATTCGATGTGCACAGTGCAAGTATGTGCAATACGCTATAATAATGGTGACTTGTCGCTCCTACACTTCATGTTATGTTATTGTTACATAGTCTACCTCTTAATTTATTTTATAGTTTGACTACCTTACTTTTCTAAATAATTACTTTTCTCTTTTGTTTAAATCTTTTATTTTATTTACTTCATATTTCTGTTGCATCAACTTTGGAAATCACTAAAGTAATCTTGTTGTGTGGGAACTCAATGATAATAAAACTTTTGACTTGAGAGGACGCGAGATATTTTCAAGTACAAGTATTCTCGTGAATTGCTGTACTAAACATCTATACATAAAAATATCACTGTAAGCTATATGAAATCTATTAGCATTTTAAGATAAAAGCATTCGGTCAGCAAAAGCATTGGGAAGAGAGTCTAAGCATCAAAGAGGAGCTTTTGATAACCATAATACAGTTACTATATCTATTTTAGCCAAAGGCAACATACATACATAAAGAAAGTTGCATCAGACAGTCCCTGGAGAAATTTGGGGTTAAGGGCCTTGCTGAGGAGCCTAACAAAATCATTTGGCCCCCTCTAGGATTCAAACAGGCAACCTTCTGATTACATAGCATCCTAACCCACATAGCCACAAACGATTCTAGCTGAGAGGCCTTTCAAACACGTGACACTCTTTGAGATATAAGGCTATTTAGCAGGTTTAGTCATTAGGGATAAAAGAAACGCTAATCACAATTTAAGTAAATATTTGTTGATATGCCCCTGGGGCAGGTTGCGGAGAGGAGCTCTGGAGAACAGAGGAAGACCAGAGGTTGCATACGAGCTAGATAAACTCAATAAGCTTTATAACTCAATAAGCAGATCAATAAAAGTAAAAGGCACACGCAAAATAAATCTAAAATCACTGAACTCAACAGAACGGTCTTTAGTAAAGAAGATACAAACACCAGCACAATCACAGTCTGCTGACTTTCATTAGCCAAAACGCTGCTGATCAATTGTCATGGAGAGCAAGAGGATCACTGAAAACTCCTTGATGTTTTTGTTGATATGCCTCTTAAAGTCCTCCTAGACCTAAAGTAGTCCAGATTTTTAACAAAGTCAGACTTGGAACCATATTCCGTTTTCTTGTTAAATAGCCGACACCCAAAGGAGTCCGATCCTTTTGGCCAAGACTGCACATTCAGCAGAGTGTGGCAATAAGCCTGTGGTTTTCTGTGCACCGCTGTCCTGTTATTTTTGGAATGACGGAACCTTCCAGGTGGATACGGTAAAGTAGCAGCTGAACCCAAGCAGAAGCAGCTTCAAGCTAAAATCTGCTTCCTATGAACAAGAGACGCACAAGAGAGCCCCCACAGTGGCAAAGAAGCTGGTCTAATGTATCAAAAACGTCCTCCGTGACATGTGACCTGCAGAATTTTGCGTGGATTTGAACAAACACCTACCCTATCATCTTGCAGGGTGCATGAGAGGGTCGGGCACATGAGTGGGGTCACACATCCGCAGTCCCGGTGATTGATCACCTAGGGACCCCAAGAATGTGTACCCATGCATGCACGTACAAACATCTTTAACACGTTGCTTTGCAGCCAGCCCTGGGCCCGAGCCAAACACTGCTAATATTGGAAAATTGAGCTGCTTTGAACCAGGGTTCTTTTGATAACTACTTGCTATGCTTCCTAGAGGATAACCTGTGGGTTTGGCTGCCAAATTCCTTTGATTAAGCGCCAGGGTGATACTGTAGTTCTTACCGCTTTGGCTGCACTTCATAACCTATCCCTGGTTTTGGGTGGTGGGGGGGGGGGGGTGGTTGACAGAATGTGCCTCAAGTATTGGTGGGTCAAGCAAGTCCAAGTTTCACGCAGATGTTCTGGTGATTGTGCTCTTTCCTGAAGCCATCCCCCCAACCGTTCCTGTTTTGTGATAAGCTGACAGACCCCCCCCTCCCCTTAAAGTCTTTACATGTTAACTGCCACCTTGGATGCAGCCCAACACCACTCCAACATTGAAGCCTTCATGATTAAAGCAAAGAATATTGATGCCACCCTAATTAGTATATGACAGCATAGGACAGGGTGAGCCCCACAGCATTTTACACTTCTGGCTGAGCCCCGGAGCTCGTCCTTTCATCCCACACGGGCCTCATTATTGCCCCCACGCGCAACACACTGCAATGGCGGTCTCCATCACTAGAACAATCCCTACATTTAGAGTGTCCAGTTCCAATGATTTTGATCTTTAAAGGCTTGCGCCATTTAAACCAGGACCATGTCATCTGTCGGGATGCCTGTGTCTAAGCAGCAGAACTTTCTAGCAAACGAAACATCTGGTATGAAAACTTGAAATATTTAGTGACGGTCTTACATCTGAGATCATAATAATCTTTATTATGCACCCACTGGTCTCAGGTCTCTCTCCAGTACAGGAATGTTTTTTGAATATGGCATCCAAGAGAGCGGCAGACCTGCTGGTAGGAGAGAGGGATGGATGAGTCCTCCCACATAAAAGGGTTGACCCGTCCTGATTTGTAACCCCCCGTCCCTCCCCAATGCTCCTGTTTTTTTGGGCACAGTACAGATGAGAGATGAGGATCCTTTGACATTAGCTCCGCAACATGCTCAGTGTTTTGCTGTTTTCCCATTAGAGATCCCTAGCCAATGTTATTACGTGATTCCCCAAAGGGCTTTTTTCCCCGGTACACTAACCCAAACCAGCCCAGATCGAGACGGAGAAGCTCAGATTACCCTCCTTTCACACAGATCAAATACTGTATAAAAGATCACAGCTGGGACCAAATTGTGTTTTGAATTTCATTTTGTTTTGAAAATCCAGCGAAAACAGCAGCAACCAAAGTGCCCCAAAATAAAAGCTGTATGTTGTTTTCATAACTTTGTTGGTTTGTTTTTCATTACTTCAAAATACGTCCATTTTTAGCCATGTTAGCATTAGCCTCGGGGCTGCGCTGAGGAGGAAGATGGTCCCGCATTATGACCGGTTAGGGATGTGAAGAATCAAATCAGGAGTCTAGACCAAATGTGGTCTCTGGGGCCACAGAACATTGCGTTAACCCATTAAGACAGCAAAACGCAGGAATAAGACCAGTAAACAGTAAACACTCTGGTGTGTGTCGTTTGCTCTTTGTGTAGAGTGTAGATCATTTAACGGCCATCGTCTTTACCTGACGGCAAGCCACAGTGGCGATGATGGTGACTGGTCCGGTCAAAAAAGACCTTAAGACTCACACTGTACTCATGAAGGGTACTCATCACGCAAGGGCGTAGGAGAGTTTGACACTGGGTGGTGACACGGCTTCATACTTTAAATGCAAAGGTCTGTTTATTGGAGGGGAAGGCAGAGAATGAAGCCAAATTAAATATTCTCTCCCCCCGATTCTGATGCCCCTGTTTGACAGGTCAGCTTGGGGGTGCAGAGGGATTAATATTCACCATGGCCTGTTGCAGTTCTGTATGCAAGAGTCACACTTTGTGACGTTGTGTTTAGAGAGCCCCACCCTAAGGGTTTCAGGAATCTTGCATGGAAACCTACTCCTGATACTCTTGAATCTGGATTGGGGCAGATTTTCCACCAGAACTCATTCTTTAATTGCATGGGATTCGAACAGAAATCTGCCCTGGAATGGTTGTTATGCAGAAACCTCTTGGTTTACTGAAGGATGCCTGAGAGGAGTTTGGGAAACTAATACTGAGTAATGAGAGAGAATCCCTACTTCAGCTAAACTACCTGAATACTCAAACCATCATTCTGCTGCACCTAGAATTATGGCACTTCCAGGTGCCCATGCCAGTTTGAAATAAGTTACGTGGTTATGTGAAAGTGTTAAATAATAACCTCATTCTCTGTGTTGGTGGCACCCGTGAAGTTGAGGGGGGGAGATATATAATGATATTAAAAGTGCAGCTGGGTAAATGTGTGAATCACGTGACCAATCACGTGGCTTCTGAAAAATCTTAAGACTCATCAAATATGGCTGACATACGAAAAATGCAATTTCTGAGAAAAACAAAAGAGAATTTTGGGGTTTGTCTCGTTGCCTGTGGGGGTACTGCTGGGGTGTGGTTGACAGCTGACAACCTGTCACGTTGGAGGTCTGGGTGTGATGCGTGTCAATGGCAGCAGGGGGACGGGAAGCCCTGAGGGAGGGGTCAAAGGGCATGTTCATCTTTAAGTCTTAAGATGATTTGCCTAGCCCTGCCTTTTGTACCTGGGATGGTCTTGCAGGACTGGTTTGTGAATTTGCTACTGGACAACGAGACTTAAAAACGGTTTGTGTTCCTCAGATGATTTGACTGCTGAGCAGTCTGGCCCCATCCAGTGTAAGACTGGACTTGTTAAACAGACTAATAACTCTAGACTCATAATTCTGAATCAATTTATTTATTGCACTTTATTTGCACAATATTTGCCCATCAGTCAGGTGGTTCGCCATATCTCTATGTCCAGTGTGGGGGAAACTACTCACAAAATTAATCCATTACAGAGAGAGGTGGAAATTTCAGGTCCAGAAAGTACAAATCCAGCCCAGGGTTTTGTTTCAGCCAACCAGTTGAGTACTGTGAGAATGTGATGCTATGTGCTCAGCTTTCTGGACCTGAACTTTCCACCTCCGCCTGTAATGGATTACCTTTGTGCGTAACACTCTCTATGCCTAATGTTTATGTTATGTTTACACCCCAGTAGGTATTTACATCCTAAGAACTTTTTCGCATTTGCACTATGACCAACGACAACGATATTTCATCTCAGCGCACTCTGACTCTACACCTAATATATCTGAAGCTGACAACAAAAGATACATTGATGTTTGAAAATTACATCTTAAAAAAGACATGTCACTGTCACAATACTACATACTGTTCAATACACTGAATCAAGACTTAAGAAGCTTTTTTTCTGAGACTAATAATGGCTAATGATAGTAGGTTTGTACTCATTTGTATTACATATAAATGCCCCTTAATCAGGTGCAGTTGGGAGGAGTTGGAAGAAAGACAAAGGCACTATGTGACACACCTCAGTGCTAAGTGGGTGAACAGCAGAGGATGCTGGTTCCCAGTCTGCCCTTTAACCATCTGCCAGCCTGATGGTCTTTGTGATCCTTCATTCTGAATCACCTTCTTTCACTGGAATAGTGTCTGGAGTCTTAAACGCGCCAGGCATTAACAAAGGTTCAAGTTACAGTCTTGGCTCCTCACAAGACACCAAATCACAGACCTGGAAACCGATAACCTGTCTTTCGGCTGAAGAAACAATTGCCCCCCCCGTCCATTTTGAACTCCTTTAAAGCTATTATTGTGCTCTTTGGCTTGGATGAGCATGTTATAGTGTAAGCAAATATATTTACACATGGTTAAATTCCCAAAAAACAAAACAAAGCTGCTATTTCATTTCACTGGTCTGCTTGTTGCCTTCACAGGCCACGCAGGGCTGCATTTGCCTATAATCCTTTGTTGATGTTTATTTATTCAGCATTGCTGCTTCTTGTGTAGCACATCTGTGAATATGTGCAGCATCTATATAAATAAACAATACATACACCTGTTTGTATGTGTACACACACACTATATACAACAGTCATAACAGTCATACACCCAACGTGCAAACAATAAAATATTTAGAATGAACAATAGACACCGGTTTGAATGTATGCATACAGATTTTATATATATATATATATCAGTATGTATGCATTCAAACCGATGTATATATTGCACATATTGTTTATTTCTTTGTTCTGAATATTGTATTGCTTGTAAGTTGGATGTGTGTCAGAGGTGTGAATGATTTTCTAGTTTTACAGTAATATAACATATCTTTACGTTATCACAATTTGCATGGCAGCTTTCAGTTTGCGGGGTGGGGGGACATCTTTTCTAACCCTTCCATGTGTATGGACCCCTGTCCGGTGGATTCGGAAACACGGTGGCTAAATGAGTGGAGCTTTGGCCTACAGTACTTTCCAGCTGATGTGCTCCCCCCCCCGCCAAGCTCACTGCACTGATGTCATTCCCATGTGTCCCATGTTAAAGGTGCTCCTTGCTGTGTCCACTTCCGAAAAGTGCTGAACATCTCCTCTTCCATTTCCTTCTCTCCTACATAGAGACGGCAGAGTGGGTTTGTGACACTAACTGCTGTAACACTTGAAACTGCCCCCTCCTCCTCAAATGGTGCTCTGTTGCAGGCATTGCGTTATTTTCTGCATTACCAGATATTACTTTACTGAGGCCCTCAAAGCTGTCAGCAGGCGTCCTGCCAAATGAGAGGCGCCGGCGAGCAGTCGGGCCTCATTAGACGATCTGCAGCCCAGGCCCGGTACGCAGGGCCTCGCCGGTATGCAAACGAGCTGAGGCTGACAGGCCTGCATGGCAGCAATGCTGGGTGCCGGTGAGAGAGCGCGGGGAGTTTTGGTACGGACGCGTAGCGGGAGCACACGGTCGGGGGGGGGAGGGGGGGGTAATGCGGGGGAAAGACCCCTGGGGGTGAGGATCGCCGCCGGCCAAGGAATCCCTAAGTCAGTAAGAGCTTTGTTGAGGATAAAATGTCAGCGGGAACAGCGCGAGCGGCCAATGACGACGTGCCGCCTCATACCAGAAAATCAGAACCCGTTCTCACGCTTTTTCTCATGGGAGGTTACCATCGGAAATGACAAATTAAATCTTGCTTATAAATGTGCTTTGGGTACGTCTCGTTAAACGGTGTGGATATAGCACCCACCTGCACTGACACAGGGACCAAACCTCCAGCCCTGACAAGTCCATGCCTATGGACGCCGTCGCTCTTAACGACGTAGCCGTCGGCTGGCATTAGCACTGACTAATCCCCAGCTGTGTAGTTTGAAGGTGTTTCACACACAGCCAGAACACACTTGGGATATAATTGCATGTTTCCACGGAACGGCAGGGACAGCGGGCGTAGATTGCAGCTTCCAGAATCCGCCGGGCTTCGGTGATACCTGTTCCTGCCTGTCTTTGAGGCAGGCTGACAGGAAAAAATTGGTGGCTGGGACACAGCTCCACCACAAAGTCTCTGGGTGAAGGCATTCATTCTGTGCCCCATTCTGGCCTATGGGAACATATCTTTCGGACGGGCGGCCATTTTGAATTTTGGGTATGTTCTCATGGTGGACTGGTGTCCAGGCCCAAGCCTCAAGCGGCCATGTGTAACCTCTCACCATGTTGAATTCTGCATGTCTTTCCCTGTCAAAGGGCAACTTTTCTGACTTTTTCAAAGAAAAAAACTTTTAATAAATTTCCTCCACAGGATACATAATATTATGTAAACTTGTTTGTGACGACGACAACATAAAAAATCAAATACAGGGGGCTCTTAATTGGTTTAATATATGCCTTTACCTCGAGCAAGCATTTTATATGCAAATGAGAAATGATTCCGAGAGGGAGAAGTGTCTTTTATCGCTTAGGAATGTGCCGTGCATCCTTCCATTGTGCGGGAGGATTAGGGCGATCTGTTATGCTTTGTTAACATGAGGCTTTCAATTCAAATTAAAATGAAACCATGTGTAGAATTAGATTAAAGACAATGTGAGGCTAGTGGCTAGCCGGCTACGTGCTGGACGCTCCCCAGTGTTTGTGGCTCATGTACCGGGGCAGAGGGGGTCCTGTGAGGTTCGAGTGTCGGCAGTGTTGCCCAGGATCGAGGGTTAATATGCTACTTAAAGCACACTTATCGTTCAGGGCGGGGTCGTTCTCTGTCAGCCGGGATGGGTGTTCTCGTGAATACCAAGGGGCTTCTTCCCCTCACTGCCAATGACCACTGCACTCTGATCCACAGGGCTAAGGCGATGGACCGACTTTCCGCCGGAAGGTGATGGACTCCCGATGGAAGTGAATAAGGCCTGTTGATGCTTACAGCCCCACGGCGTGGAGATGGTTAACAGGAATGACACCGGCACAGAGACCTGCCAGGTGGTGACAACGGCAAGACCACGATGCCGGTCACGCCAGAGATGAGTGGAGATGGATTGCACGTCTCATCTGCACATGTGGGGACCAGGCATGACTCCAGTTAGGGTTTAAGTAATAGCCACAGGGGACTTATACAGGTCTAGGTTAGGGACTTGGGGGTGCTGTCCATTATAATACAGCTGAGAGTATGTCCCCCTAAGAGCCATTGGTTTGTGATGTGAATGTATCGGGGGGGCAAGCATTCATTACTGGCCTGTGACAGCTTGCCAATAGCCATGCTGTTCAGTTTGTTAGAGTCAGCAGTAGCCGTGCACATCACCGCACCGCTGGGAGATGTCGACAACAACACCAAACACTCAGAGCATCCCACGATCCAAGAAGTGGGAAGGAGAAAAAGAGAAACAAAAACAATAAGTGATAAATTACAAGATAGCTGGATTGTGACGTGCCATCTTGTGCTATTAATGGCCCAGGATAATTGCTCTGGATTGTAATTGCAGTCTTATACTTCAAAAGTATACTTTGTCCTACATCAATCTTCATACACACCTATGCCAGTTAAAGTAAAACTTTAATTTGCCTTCTAAGTCAGTTCCGCCTTTTTGTGGGAACAGGTTTGAGAGAGAATGGGGCAAAGGGGGAACCTTAAAAAAAGCTAATGACAGGCATTAAACGGCACAGGTTAGAACAGGATTCCAGCGATATTGCTGAACACCGCTGCGGGTTATGAAAAATAATTAAAGATCCGTATAAGAAAAAAAAACAACTTGAATGTTTTGAGGAATCGTATTGCGGGTTTCTGTATTTTTATTGCGTGAGACTTTTTTTAATTTGGATCCAAATGAATGTTATTCTTCTCACCTGCGCACGTTATTAAAGGAGAATGAACTTGGAATGAATTTACCATTAAAAGAAACGCAATAGATGGGGATTAATGAGAATAGTGTTATTGGCAAACGATTTTCATTTAAACTGAAGAATAGTCATAGACTTTATGCAAACTAAACGGTATTTAAAAGGTAAATGCTTTAAATGTTATGTGCTATAAATATAATATCAGGATATTTGCTTATATCTGCAATAAATCGATAGGCAATTTGTCTGTATTTTTGTCAGTAATACTCCCTGTGCCATTAACTATCCAAACCCGGTGAAGCTCAGCATTATACCCAAGAGTCGCTGCTTCAGACAAAGTAGATGAATTCAACAATGTAATTAGAGAAAGAACTTTCAAGAGAACTTAAAAACCACATTAATCAGACTTCAGATTTCCTATCTAGGAAACTTCCCTAATATTCATCAGGATGCAAAGCCTTTTTTTTAAAAAAAAATGCATGTTTTCTCGCTCCTTACTCTGACTTCTCTCTGTGTTCGTCTGTTCATCCGATATTCTGGCCTCTGCTGTGGTGGTACTTCATAAGCCCAAATGCGTGATGCTGAGTGCTTCAAGCAGGGCAGCTCTTTAGAAGAGATGGGGGAGTCAGGGGGTGTTTTCTTCAAGCCCGCTGACAGAGGAGAGTAAACACTCAGAGGCACCTTAACAGCAATAGCCCTTGATCTCAGCTCGTTAGAATGCCAGCGGCCCACTTAATAAACATCTCGTTTAATTTTAATGTGGCCGGCGTATCTCCGCAGCCCCCAAAACGATCCTTTATTTAGGTCATTTATGGTTCTCCCTCGAAGAGCACTCCGGGGAAAGCCAATCCAGTCCGGTTCCCAGCAGCTGCAGCGTCTTAAATCGGGGAAATTAATAGGGCTATCTATAAAAAATAAATAAATGATGGGCTTCAGCCGGCAAAGAGCCCTGAGAGCTTATTAAGCAAGCGCAAGGAAGATAAAGGGATTTGAATATAAATTCTGTAGCTTTTAGTGAGCTTGCCGCTTGTCTTCTGATTCCGAGGCGGCGAGTGTAAACACCACAATTATGGATTGTGTGTGAGAGTTAATTACGGCATGTGGAAGACCCCCCCGGGATGACCGCCGGAATGTGCACACGGATGAAGTGATGGGACTCCCACCCCCAGGATTGCCCTGCTTCCCTGCGGAAAGGCCCGGAGAGAGTGGACTGAAGGGAATCGGTCTGCCTCGTTCAGTAGTCCAAGGACCAATTAGTTTTTAAGGAGAATTAGTCCAAATTGAAGAGCTGTGTGCCGTCGGGCTTTCGGGGACGGCTGACTTAATGGCTGGAAAGGACCGACAGGCTGTCTGGAGGAGGCAGTCCGAGTTTTTACGACAGAGCAGTACAAGTTGCCATATTGCATGCTGTTCCTCATTCCATGGACATACTCAAATACTTTCATTTTGCCAGTAAATGATGTACCCCAGCTAATAGACCCATACTTCCCCCATCCATTCAACGTCCTACTCAAGGCATGATCATGCCATCCCCAATGCCGTGAAACTTTAGCCTTCCCAGGAAAATCAATTTTCCATAACCACTTATCTGGCATGCGAGGCTGGGGGAAGTACAGCGCACAAGACAGGAAGGCAGAAAGTACTCTAGGAAGCATGGAACACAAGACAGGTAGCACAGGGCACACGGCAGGAACCACAGGGCACAAGTCAGGAAGGCAGGAAGCACCTGAGGATACACAGGACCCAAGACAGGTAGCACAGAATACAAGACAGTAAGCAGAGGATGCAAGACAGGTAGCACAGAGGACAAGACAGGTAGCACAGAGCACAAGGCAGGAAGCTTAGGACCCAAGGCAGGAAGCATCAGACAGGAACCACAGGGCACAAGACTGGAAGCAAAAGGCACAAATCAGAAAGCACTACTCAAAAGGCAAGGGACACTGAACAGGATGCCGTCAATTACATGGCAGACAATGGGACACAATGACACTACAGACACTTTGGAGACACACAGTTTCTCTTATGTTTCTAGACTGTGGGAGGAAAATGAAAGCATACAGTTACTGGGGGGGCAGCTGGGGGGGCATCAAACCCAAAACCCTAGAGGTGTCAGGCTGCCATACCCCCTCCCCCCTGCTCCAGGTGTAGCACTCCTATTCAGAAAAAACCAATATATGGATTTCCAGGTGTTTTATCCTGTCTGCTCCGCACCCCCCCACCCACCACCCTTTTGCAATGTGACTGAGGAGAGACAGTGACGTGATTGCAGCTGACGAGCCACGCCTCCAGGCAGTGATGTCATATCCCATCTGTACAGTCGATAAGAATCTGTGTCGTAATCGGCCATCGATTTCCATGGAGTGCAGCTCCATTACTGTTGTTACGGGGGACTGAGTGGGGGGGGGGAGGGGACTTGTGAATTGAGGAAGCGGGGTGTCTCGACCTCAGCTGCAGTTTACAATCGATTAACTCTGGCGGGGAAAATAAGTCATGGAAAGGTTAACACTGCTTGCCCTGAAACATGATTATGGTACATTAGCCTTTTGGTTAAATTGTAAGGTCAGAGTAAGTTAATTAAGACTTTCTTATGGTATTAATAATGAAAGGAGCAGTCCCTCCTCCAAAGATCCTTGTTTTTTCTCATTTCAGAAATGCAAGGATGCTACGCCTGATATGTCATACGATTGTCTGCAGGGTGGCCTCTCGACTACCTGGAAATGATTAGCAGATTCTGTGGTGTCTGGTAATGCACCTAGCTAACTGCTGCTGGGGGTGGGAGGGGAGGTGTGTGTGGGTGGGGGCTGGGTGATTTATTGGAGGGCTCTTATTAGCCTGCAGTGGAGTAGGTCAAGTGTAATGCATTCTAACAGGAGCTACAGTTAAGCCTACTGGCGCTCGCGGTAAGCCCCTAACTGCCAGCATCACCCAGACTTCACCCCGAAATACGTTGCGAATTCGGTACGGGGGCAGGCGCTGCCTCCAGAGCCGCGAGTTTGGAAAGGCTGGCGTGCATGATGTGATGGCGCATGTTTACGGTTCATCCTGTTTATAGCTGGTGAGCCATCCTCCAGCGGCTAGCATCACAGGCTCCGTGACACGGCAAACACCTCCCCGTGAGGGATGACAGAAAACCCCACGCAAATTTGTCACGTCCCGAAATCAAAGCCGCCCCTTTCCGCCATTTCATCCGGCGCCGGTGAAGCCGTCCCGGCCTCCTCCAGTCCCATCCTTAATCTGCTTTTCGCCCCTTGATTTTTGTCATCCACCCCTCTTCAGGTTTCATTCCCACAGTTGGCCCTTTGTTGAAATGCGACAGCGCTGCGGCAGGGACGTTCTCCCCGACATTGCGCCGAACTTGGCGTTCTCTGCCATGCCTCGTGAGCGGCTCCGGTCTGTGCTCGGGGGGCCAGCCGACCACGGTGCGTTCCCATGATAACGTCTCTTATCACTAGGCTACACCCGGGCAAAGTAATCATAATTCAATAAGCGCTGTGGTGAAGATTCTGAGATACTAGTTGAGATAGGCCAATCAGATGCGGCTAATCTGTCATTAGCTTCCAGTCGCTGTAGGCAGGCCAGTAACTTTGGCATTCACACCTGTTTGTCATCGCTTTGGCCCGTCAGATGGGAGGGGGGACCCTGGTAGCTCAGCTATCCATTAAGCTTTGTTATGGGTCAATAAATCGTCGAGGGGGTGTTACGGAAAAATGAGACGCACCCCTCTCCCCCAGTTACCTTGTCAGACTCATTTTCCAACTCTCTTCAAGTCTCTTTGCTTATTAATTTAACACCCCTACTCTACTTTAGAAAAGATGCGGGAAAACTGTAGGGGTGCCAGGGTAACAAATTTGCGAGATGATTTATTGGAATCAGATACGAGTCCTACGGAGACTTAAAGGTCACGGGGGCAAAAGGAATGGTGAAACAAATATTTCTCAAATGCTACAAGTGATAAATTTACGCTCACTGTAAGGGGGAGGGTCTTCTTCTGTTTTTTTTCCCCCTACCCTTTCTACATTCTTAAGGGTAATTTACAATTGTGCCTGGGGCACTGAGCTTAATTTCAGGACATAAATGAAGGTCTTTGTGGTACGTTGACGTATCTTTCTTGTTAAGCAATGTTTTAGGTAGAGATACAAGGGGCAATAATTACAGGTTTGACTGAAAGAAAAAACTTGAGTGAGCATCCGTCACTGGTCCAACTTGCGAAGAAATGAAAATAAAGGATAGAATTACTGTAGAGCACAGCGAAGGTATTCCGGGAGCTTAACACTTTCTGTAGTCTTTCCAACGTGAGACATTTAATCAGAAGCTCCAGTGATATCCTAGACATCTTGGCGTTTCTCAGCATGCATACAAGTTTGTCATACAACAAAGTAGGCTGCTAGTAATTAAAAACTAACATAATCTTGAAAATAAAAGTCACAGTACAATGAAAATTAAAAGACCGCGGCATGTTCACGATGATATTGCCGCTCACCTACGAAGATCACAGCCTTTTAGCCCTAAGCCCCAATATCCTTAGCGGACCTGGAAGTTCGAGATGTTTCTGGTTTAAACTGAGGTGTTTCTCTGATGTGCTTTTTAATGGACTGGAAATATTTTCATTGCAAATGGTTTCTGCAGAACATTCCTGTCTATTACTGTTTATACTCATCATATAAATGATGCCCTGAGTGTGTTTAGGTAAAGCAGGAATGCAAGCGCCATACTTAGGAATCTCATGGATATTTTTGCACCAGTGAGAACAGCTTTCATCCATCCATCCATCCATCCATCCATCCATCCATCCATCCATCCATCCACTTATCTGTTATCCCAGGCAACAAGCTGAACACTTTGGATGACATTCTAGACCTGGGGGTGGCCATTCTTATCCAGAAAGGGCCACAGTTTATGCAGGTTTTCACTGCAACTTGCTAATTAGATTACTAATTAGTGGACTGATTGGTCCTCACACTTGGGTTTGAACAGTTGACCTAAAGGTTATCACAAAAACTGCACACACACCGGCCCTTTGTGGATAAAGTTGGCCACGCCTGTTCAAGATCATTGCATGATGTAGACTCACATTACATGGGCAATTCAGAGATTCCAAATCACCTGACTCTCTTTGTATGCACCAGGTTAAACTCTTGTTACTGTGCTAAACACTGTGGTCTTACTCTAGTGGCAGTGTCTAGGCAGAGCTTGGGCCAATCCTACACAGCACCCCCGAAAAACTTTTTTTTAATGTCTGTAAAATTTGTAAGTTACCGAAGCTGTTTTCTCATAATAACAGAATATTTTTCTCGAGATCTCGTGGCTGCATGTTTTAGGTCTGTAGCTTCTATACAGTTTGGTTTACACTGAAGAAGGTGAGCAGGCTGGCGCCTTGCATGGCAGCCTCCGCCACCGGTGTATGAATGTATGTGTGGATGGGCGCTTTGAGTGCTTGTAGGAGTAAAAAAGCGCCACATAAATGCAATCAGTTCAATAAATTTGCTGCCAATCAGACACTCTCGGTCAGTAGCAAAGTCCCCTCCTCCCTGCCCTGTTTTGCAAAATGAACTATGGGGAGGCCCCATTCGCCATAGCCTGCTGTAGGGGTGAAGTAGCACCTACAACATTAAATCACTGGAGCCGCAACTGCATTACACTTTCAGGCTTTTGAGGGCCAGTTCAATTGGTCCTGTGTGTCCCAGTCCGTGCTGAGTGTGAATGAGTGTGTGCGTGCCCTGCGACAGACTGGCATCCCATCTAGGGTGTTCCCCTGCCTACTGCCCTCTGTTTCCTGGCACCATCACTCTGCACTGCATTACAGAAGATAGATGAGTGGATAGTTGTGTTGTAAAACCTTAAAATAGCAAAGCAGCTATTGCACAATTCTGTACACCCACTTCGATGCCTTTTTTTCTGTTTGATACATAACAAAATACGCAATAAAGAATCCAGCAGCTGAAAAAACAAACAAAAACGAACGACCACTGGCAAACAGACAAAAACAATGTTCCCTTAAAAATAAAAAATACCATCCGAGTCATTTATTAATATGAAGTTGAACCAAATCAAAGGTTTAACACGATTGTATCCTCATACACTGAAAACTAATCTAGCTGTAATAGTTTCCCAATGAAATCCCAGCCCTAACCATTTGATTTCATAGTTCCATGCTATATTACAATAGTAATAGATGGAGATTAGCTGCATATGCAGTGATCACACCTGTTACTTTCAATGTGCTTGTGCCAAAGTCAGTCAAATCTGCTAACATTCAGGTTCAGCAGTGCTGATAATTGTGTTTACTTTTAGCCCCTTTGTTTAACTGTAACCTTAGTGTGATCAGAGTGCACACCTGCCTGGCTTACAATTACAGTTAAATAACAATTACAATTAAAGTTCCCAGGGTGCCTACACAGGCACGGCATGACGTCTCCGGTGTCTCTGGATTAGTTGCTTTTCACATTTACAAAACGTTTGATGCTGTGAGTTTAAATCCCCGCACCCCACACACACACACACACACACACACACACACATTATGTCTGTGGCCCACGTTATGCCCTGGTTTACGAGATTCCATGTGCAGGACAGCCTTTGTGTTGGTACTGGGGAGGGCTGGTGGTGGGGGTACCGTGTGAGGCTCATGACGTCTGTAACACATGATAAGCAGGTCGTCTGGGGTATGCAGGATGGGTGGCTGAGGGAGTGTTTGGGGGTTCCTATGAGGCGATCTCACAGTCATGATTGAAGTGTCAGAACCATCAGTAGAGGTTTTAGTGCAAAAGCCTTCATCTGACCCCTTTACTCCTGTCCTGGGTCAGCATCACCGCAGAAAGAGCTGCTCATGGAACATAGGGGGCCTTTTCCCATTTGCTGCATGGCTCCTCATTGCGACGTCAGAATCATCGATCATGCAGGGTGAAGGTTAACAGCTGCCAGGGGCGGCAGACAGCATCGGCGCCATAGTGCAGCATCACCAACCCGCAGTGCCCAGAGAGCTTATCACAGACGGGATTCGAGAGGTGCACATCACGGCTGAGAGATGTGGGAGCAGGCGGCTCCTCCAATACCTCTGTTTACAGACCGCTACGGGCCAATTGCATTATGGCGAGGTCTAATTCTGAGTCTGATGTTGGGTATTTTTTAGTGTGTTTTTTCTCAGTTATGTCTGTGTCAGGTGCATCCTTCAAGGAATCATGTATATTTGTCCTAGATGCTGTGTTTTCCTGACAGAATGAGGAT
>JAODJX010000007.1:11464040-11477154 GCA_026776945.1 Isichthys henryi | reverse complement strand
CCCCCCCCCACCCCAGCATGCCAACCACATTAAAGCCATTCCCGTCAGGACGGACTCAACTCGTCGATAATACCCTAATCAAACACCCTCATTTGGACTCATCCTGTTATAAATTACCTCAGACAGCCTTAATGTAATAAGGGCAGTCAGTCTCCCTTGTACAGTGGTGTGGTTTCCCACTCATCGTCAGCATTTATCAGCGTAATTGCATGTGTGGGAAGCAGTGATATCGTCTGATATGCGCCCCCCTCTTCGCCTGTCCCGTCAGAGCACAGGTGTCCGAAGCACTGTCCCGTCGTTAGACAGGAAGGAAAGGTACCGCAGGTAATAACCTCTGTCCGGCGACTGTGAGCTGAGAAAAGAGGGAAATGGGAAGTATAAAGAGGAGCAAAACGGATATTAATCCTTTTATTTGCTCGCAGAGGAAGAACGTTTCTTCGAGCAGACGGCACGTAAGGGCCCTCGTCCAGCGCCAAATCGATGGTGAGCACATTACTGTAAAACGTATTGATTTTAAAAAAACCACAGTGCACAAAGTTAGTCATGGAAAAGGTGGCTGGGCGGGGGGGGGGTTTAGAGGAATTTATCCTCTGACTCCTACATTAACCTTTTATTGACTGCTTGCATGTCCATAATTAACACCCACTTAAGCTAAAGTGGATAATTTTAGCATGGCGGCGCGTCTCTCCCAGAAAGACGTCCTCACTGCCGAGGTGGGGGCAAAGCCGCGCTCACGGGCCCCAGCGGGGCCGTCACCGGGGCCTTGCGTATTACTGTGCCATTTCCAGCGGCATCGCCCCACTATATGCTTTCAGGGAAAATTGAAATGAGTGATTGTCCAGCCCATCTCTTTCGAAGCAGTGCCTGATGGGGTACTTAACCTTTATCTGTGTGAGGTTAATCTATCAGAACGGGCCCAAGGAGCCTTCTGTCCCCTGCCATTCACCCTATTCACTTATTGACTTTCAGAACAACAAGCAAAATATACAATATATACATACACAGTCAGTGGCCACTTTATTAGGATCACCTAGCCGGGTACGAGTAGAACGGGGCCATTCTAGGATTTGACCCTGAGGTTTGGCTCTCTGGGATGACACCCCCTGGCTCTGTCATGATTAAATTTGGCAGGGTGGGGGTAAGAAACATATATGAAAATAAGAGAGAGGTCATTGAATGGTTTTAGAAAAAAATATTTTTTAGGGGTTGAATCTCCATCTTGGCTCCAAGTATGAGGAGTTTACTCTCCGTGTCGTTGTGGGGTTCCCCAAAAAGATGGTGAGGCTAATTGAAGTTACCAAATTGTCCATGTGTGAACGGTGTGTAGACCCTGTGATGGGTTGGTGCCCCATTGTGGGCTATTCCCTGCCTTGCACGTGTAGCCTCTGGGATAGGCTCCAGACATCCCCAAGCATAAACGGTACAGAACATCTATGGCTGCTGAAGTTCCCCTAAATAGGCTCTTGAATTGCCAATTGAGCAGGACCCACTTTTGCTTCAAGAACAGCATCAAAGATAGATGATCCATTCAGAGACGGCTTTCTGTACACCTTTGTTATTTTTGCACTTGGGTCTTTCCTGTTAGATATAACGAACCTGGCCGCTCTCCTCTGGCCTTGCTCATTAACCATGTGTTTTTGCTCACAGACCTGCTGCTGATCGTATGGTTTTGTTCATCAAGCTTTCCTCTGCTACCTCTAGACACGGCAGTGTGTGAAAATCCCAGGAGGACGGCGGTTTCTGAGATGCTGGAACCAGCACGCCTGGAACCGACAATCAAACCACATTCAGAATCGCTTAGATCACACATCTTAGCGATGCTCAGCCAAACAGTAAGTCAACCTCCTGACCCCGTCTCTCTGCTGTTTGTATGTAGTTGCAGCCACATGATTCGCTGTATGGAGGAGCAGGTTGTTTGTGTTAAAACACAAGTGCATCTAATAATGTGTCCACTGAACATTAACAGACATTAATATGGAGAGACGGCCTGATGGACAGGAACAAAAATGTAGCAGCGACAGTATTTCTCTATGTGTAGCCTGTATATGAGATTCATTCTGTTTTTAATTTCATCACAGTCGATTATGGTGGAAATGGCCCAAGGTCCTCCTGTTGATCTCCATCGCGCTCTGAATAAATAGTGGGACCATTACAGCATCTCACTGGCTGGCCAGCCCCAAGGTCAGCTAATCATATTACTTATGAAGTGAGGTGCTTCATAACAGTATTTAGCGCGTGTTAACAGATGCTATTATCTGGGTCTGATTCGGGCATGGAAGATATATTGGAATGTTATATGCTAATACTGTCTTCACAGGGTGATGTAGCTGAGTGTGAGAGCAGAAGCCGGTCAGAGGCAGCACTCAGACACAGAGTCATCCTGCCATTAATTGGGTCTGGGCCAAATATCTAACCGCGACTGGCACTGCGCTCATCGCCTTACTGGCACGTGGTGTGGGATTGCATACGATTGCAGGGGTGTGTACTTTCCATAATATTTGCGGAGGTGGACTGCTATGGCCCCTCCATGCGCTGGAAAGCAGAACTGTGGCTACTGCGTATGTACTTTCGGGTCGAAGGTCACGCTCTTCTGTTGCCACATGCTGCAGATTTATAGCCACGCTAATTATTATTATTATGTTTTTTGTTCTTGATGGGATGGACGTGAACCCCCGCCCCCCCTCCCCATTTATGTTCCCCTTCCCCAGAGTGTAGTTTTATATTTATAGACTGTGGGATACACTTTGTGAAGCCAGATCAAAGTGGGAAAAAATGAAACTGTTTATTTACTGCGTTTATGTCATGCTAATTCTGCTCAAAAAGCAGAATGGCGTCATCTAGCAGAATCAGAATTACTGCTGCTTAAAGCGCATTCTAGAGACCGCGTGGGCTCGTTAATCAGGGAGTGCCCACTCCGCTTGACATATGGGAAAATGGCGTCCCTCTTCCTCGGACTTCGGGGCTAAGGCGAAACAGAAGGGGCTTCATTGGCAATTGCCACAGATCTCTGGCCTGAGGTTGTCAAACCCTGAGCCCATCATTTGAGAGTATAAATACATCAAGGCTGCCAACTCTCACGTATGTATCTGAGTCTCATGCTCACGCAGGAAATCTTACGGCAAATCTATACTATTCCATTATAAGCCTAAAATCAGCTACATCAAAAGTGTTGGCGTAGTTTGCAAACCTTACAGACTATTTACAAGGTAATAAAGCTCTTATATACATGTAAATGCATGTGAAGATTTGCCTCGAATTGAAAATCTCCTGCCAGCCAGCTGACCTCTGAATTACGAACAACCTGTACTTACAAACGGACTGCTACTACATAAAAAATTCTGGTTAAATACAATGGTTTGTAATAACAAACACACACAGTTTGTGACGGTCATGAAAATATTGCGTGGCTTCAGCAGTTTGTTGGCTCAAGGTAGAGTACAATGCCATATATAGTAACTTTTATTATTATTATTATTATTGTTGTTAGGCACTGAATTATTAATATTACTGTATCATTATCTTGTTCCGAAGGCAGAAGGGGGTGGATCTTGTCTGTAACCTGGGAACTGGCCTTAGGAGTTCAGTTGAGAGCAATGGCACAGGAGACAGTTTGATGTTGGGAGGTTAGACACAATATAATAATCTATTTATAAGGCAGAACATAAGAAGCCAAATTAAATATCAATACCTCCCTGATTCCTCTGGTCCTGGTGGAGAGCAAAGCTTGGGCTCCGAGCACAGGGTCAAGCCATTTAAATGGACCTACAGCAATTCTAGGGGTTAAAGACCTTACTCAAGAGCCCAACAGACATGTGACTATTCTGTAAGTATGGCATTCAAAACAGCGGCCCTCAGATCACAGGCACAGAGACTTAGCCATTCTCTCTAATACAAAAAAACCCCACTCCGCCTCCAGATGTGCTCATGGGAGTTTTACTTACAGAAATATGTTCTGAGGGCAGAAGGAAAAATTATGGCTGAGAGAGACAACCAATCAGCTTGTAGAGGAGGTAGGTCCAAGCAACTAGAGGAGGTAGGACAGAGACATCTGATTTGTTGGCCCTGCCTCCTCTAGTTGCTTGGACCCACCTCCTCAACAATCTGATTGGTTATCTCTCTGAACCAATCACGTATCCTTCTGCCCTCAGAACATTTCTGGGTAAATAAAACTCCCATGAGCACATATGTCACGTGACAGGAAGTGTCAGTTAAGAGTCCTGAACTGTTGGCCTATTGTGACAGGACCAACAAGAATGTTAGCCTACACGCTATGCCTGCACTGGCATTGTGACCTGCCTCTCAGTGCCTGTGGTGTGTCCCTGAGCTCAGTTGTGACCTGCGTCTGTATCTTTAAGTTCTTGTGTTGTGTTGCGCTGCCCCACTGGGTATTCTTCCTCCCTGACTGCTCTGCAGCTTGTGGCCCCCGTCGTCGTCTATCTCCATGCCTATCTTGTAAATCGCACCGCGCCGGCGCAGGCAAAGCCGCGTTGACATGCCTCCTGCGCTCATGTCCCAGCATCCTCAGCATCTGCCGGGATCTTAAGCCGCCCCGCCTGCCGCTTTAGCTGTCACACGGACCTGTGGAGCAAAAGTTACCACCCCGATTTTTTTATACATCCTCTCTGTTGGCCACTGTCTCCCCCCTCAACCACAAGCCCATTTTATTCAGTTTTTTTTTAAACCCACACTCCCCCCCACTCATGCCTGGGCTAGGCACTGCTACCTCTTCCTCGCCACGTCAAAACATCTTCCTTTTATTTTTCTTCTTTGCGGTCTTCCTCCTACTCAGCGTAAGTGTATCAGTGATGCGTCAGTCAGCTTGTGTCTGGGCACAGGCAAACAACCCAATAAACCTCTCCTTTTATGCTGGCTGCCTATGATTAACTGGGAATGCCGGAGGTTCACAGCTCTGGTGTATATATAGTTTTGTCCCCCTCCGTGGGGCTATAAAGGATGGTGGTGAAATATCTCCCCATCGGAGTGCATGTCAGCTTAAACGGATTATGGGCGATAGAGATCAGCAACCCTCCAGACAGCATTGTGGGACGATATGTCGGGCTCCTCTCTGGCCTCAATGCTACCGAAGGCGTCATTTTGTTTACTGCTCCTCTTAGACATAATTACACATGTGCACGGCTTTATTTTGGGCACGGCACTGCCCATGATAATTGTGCAAGCGCTGAATGGCCACAATTGCCATTTAATGTCTTTAAAAGTCACATGTAATGTCATACCGGACTGGCACGTCCGTTACACACTCACATCCTAGCTTTCTTCTTCCAGACAGTTGGTGAAGCGCCGCAGTCACTAGATTGGCTGAGTTATTGCACAACTGCGTAGATATCAGGACAGTGTCGGGTTGCGGCCCTCTCCGGATATGCGTAGGCCTCTGGCTGGGAATCTATAAGAATTCAGTGCCCATGCTCAGAGTCTGGGGTGGGAGGGGGTTGCTTAAACCTGTCAGAGTGCTCTCGTGCAGGTCTTCCAGGAATAAATATTGCCACTCATTGGTGGTTTGGGGCTTGGTTCTCTCTGTTTCAACCTGTAGCCCCCACTGCCAGTAGCCCGCACTGCCTGTAGCCCTCGCTGCCTGTAGCCTGCACTGCCTGTAGCCCGCACTGCCTGTAGCCCGCACTGCCTGTAGCCCAGTAGCCCATGTTGCCTGTAGCCCTCACTGCCTGTAGCCTTCACTGCCTGTAGTCTGCCTGCTGGTAGCCCACACTACCTGTAGCCTGCCTGCCTGTAGCCCGCACTGCCATACTGGTGGAAGCTACCACTCCTAACCAAGCACCTGTACCAGCATTCCCTCATTACACTTTTAATCAACCAAAACGGCCCTGAAATATTCCTTTGATATTTCCGATGTGTCAAAAGCTACTTCACGAAGAGCTTAGCTTTGGTTTTCACAGTGTGAGCGCTCGCTTGAAAGTGGGACTGCCGTAAAACCAACGAGATCCAAGTCATACTGCATATCGAATGTTTTTACAAAGCGTGTGTTTAGCTCTATTAAAGTGCACCTGGAGCTTGCGGTGCTGAAACCCACCCCATAAAACGTTCTGTAACAGACCCTAACTGTGTATGCAGCTCTTAAGCGAGAGCCATTCCTGTAAATCCCGCTCGTCACTGTTGTGTTGTAGGAGCAGTAACTCTTTGTTTATTTACAGAGGTAATGCAATGTTTGTTCTCCTCTGAAAGCCTCTTTCGGGCTGTTTGCTTTTTTTGTAGAGCTGAACTTGTCCCTCATGGGACGAGACAAACACAGGCGAACATCTGTACAAAGTCACATTATTTACTGCAAAGGAGCTTATATTTTCACCAGATAACAAATTAGCTCAAGTTAGTCTGCTAATGACTGCCACCAGGTTTTCCAGCCCCCCTCCTAATTTTTCTGCTCCCTTGCTAGCATTTACAGGCATCACTAGGCCTGTGTTTATGAGGAAACAAGGCAACCCGGGTCCGCATGGTGCAGTGCCAGACTGCATGCTGGCCCCTGCTGCTTTTCAGAGTCGACACTGGCCTGCCTTCGCTTCATAAAGGTCCCTTATCACAGCCGGATCTCTTCCTGCCTGTCCCCCTGACGAGTCCTCCGTGCCTGGCCAGCCTCACTGCGGAGGGGCATCTGTAACGCCGTTCCCAACACTGCAAAGTGCTACCTATGCGTTTGCTGCGGACCTGCTCTTCTTTGCGAGCGGACTTTCTGACATCACCGCTCAAATATACTTTATGATGATCCCTCAGTGCCACATTTCAACATTTCAGCTGTGCTTAGCTGCACCTGGTTCTCAGTCACCCACTAGTGTTGGAGATGAGCGTGCGACACGACAGCCAGGGGTGTGGGGGCACGGAGCAGGAGGACCGGCGGCCTCCAAAGGGACACGCAGCCATGCACTGTGCCTGGTGGCACCGCTCAGCAAATCCCATACCGATGTGAGTCAGGACCAACGGGGGAGAGGGCGAGATAAAGCAGACAGGTGCCCCCCAAGGCCTGCGTGAACGTCGTTGCTCTGGACTCAGGTCTCCCCACTTCAGGGAAGAGCGTTCAGAAACAGAGGATGAATGGAATCTGTACGTATAGTCCCTAACCGCCCACTGACTACATTATTTACCTTCTGTGCTTCCGTATAAGGTGTCATGTAATTTTCTGTTTTTCAATATTATTATTATTATTATTTATAATTAAATCATATTTAATACTGATTATCATAATAATATAATAATAGTAATGACAACAACAACAATAAAAATATAAAGAAAAGAAGCCATATATTATATATATTTATACTGCACATATATATGTTTGCTGTATAAGTATATATCAGTTATATGGCTGCTTAAATACATTCAGAGTAAGAACCCAGGATCAGCGTATTAGTCACACATCTCTAAGTCCTGTTCCTAACCCTAACACTCCCCCCCCCCCCAAATGGCCTAAAAAATTATAATAAAAGTCTTCCCCCCGATTACCGCCATGCAATCCCTTGAGCTCACACAGACTTTACAGCCACGTATCCATGACAGGATTCCGTGCCTCCGCTGGCCTGCTGGGCATTGCCAGGGCACCCCCACGACCGTCTGAGCCATGGTAACTCTACTCCCTGGAATGGCCCTCAGTCTAGATAAAATGTGACACACAGGAAGCCCCCCCTCCCCATTAATGAACCTGAAGTGGTCATCAGAAACGATCCCTCCCACAGACTTAGTGCCATCTTCACCAAACAGAAGGGACCAGAGGAATACAGCGACGTCTCATCTATAAACATTTCAGAAACTGATTAAACGAATATATCTCTGCATAAGACCTTTACTCATTAAAAATGATTAAGGTTATTTTTGGTTGCAGACGGTAGGTGAGCGCAGACCCCAGTGAGCTGTGTCGAGTGGCCCTGTTCCCTGGCACGCTCCGAGCTGGGCACCAGCGCCGTTTTCCTACAGATTCCCTGAGACGAAAGAGCCCCAGGTTCCGCCTCGCTGAACCGCTGCCATCTTTTACTCTAACCCACAATTCCTGGCTCGTAAATTAATCCCATGGCGTGTGCCTCTGTCGGGCTTGTAAATAGCAGGTTTGGTGCACAAACAAGCCTCATTAGCTGATTAGGGGGGTAGCAGGAGGTGGGGTGGCAGCGTGGGGGTGCCCCCTCATTTCATTTTTAAAGGCCTTGGTGTTAAGATCCGTTACTGTGGCACGTGGCCCAGCGAAGCTGCAGTCCTTTCTAGAACTTTCTCTGTAGCTTCTCCCCACTCACCACAAGGTCTGTCCTCTAAAAGAGACACTTCGATGAAGTTGTCCTGTGGATCGCACTCCCCATCCAGGGAGCTAAGAACTGGGGTCCAACATCTCGAACCCATGATCATCGACAGGCCGTTGTTATCATGGTATCTCTGTCCTGTTGGCAGAATGACAAAAAATAAGCCCCATCCCCCAAGGACACATATTATTTTTGCGTCCCCTAAAAGCAGGGGGTCATGATGCAGCCCGTGATGTTTAGCCCAACTGATGCTGTAAGTTTCGATTCTTGCTGTCATTGGTACGGATGGCCCTGATGAGCTTTACATGCTCCAATCAGGAAAGAGGTCAGGGGAAAGTGTAAGTCGTATGAATATTTGAGTGTGTTTACCGCCGCTGCGGGCGACGGATGTGGCCAGGCTATGGAGGCCGCGACTACGTCCTGCGAGACGCTATGGGCCAAGCCTCCTCCTCAGAAGCCGGCCTGCTTGCCGCCATGTTGTTCTGACCCACTTTTACTTCTTCTGACACACGGGACCCCGAGTGGGGGTCAACACAGGCGGGAGACACGCAGACACAAACGACATTTTTAGCCCATATCCCCACATCACCCTCCATCCTCTTACATTCCCATAATTACCACTTTTCTGCCACCATAAAGGGTCATACTAAATTTTTATTTATTTATTTGTATTTTTTTTTTAACCACCATTGACAACAGGCCTTGTCTTTGGAGAAGCCTTTCATATTTTCTGCCAAGCTGCAAGGACAACCAGGAATAATTGAGTCATCTGCATCTCATCTAAAATGGATGAAAAGGCTTGCTTAATACCGCGGTCCTCTGCTCTGTGCCCGGGCCAGGCCGAAAGAGGATGAAGAAATTCAGTCCCATCCAGTCTCTTCAAAAGGAAAACAAGTAAGATTAAAAAAAAAACCGCTAAAAGCTAGTTTAATTCTATGCCTGAGAAGGACGGACCTGCCGTGACAATTTAAAGCTTAATCAGGCACGAGCCGTCCGCAAGGACAAGTCCCGGAGCTCCTATTTACGTCTGTGCTGCTTAATGCATTCTTTTCGGACACATGTGGGATAAAAGCGGCTATTAAGGGAGCATTAAGATGTTTTGATAGCGGGCTTGGAGAGAGGGATGAGATGTGTTCGTTCTTGGAAGGGGGGTGGGGGGACATTGACTTTGTACGTTTTGTCCTGGGGGGGTAACTGCACCGGCCGAGTCTTCGGTGGGGACTCTCACGACCTTGATGCCGTGCCCTGATTGACAGATCCTCAAATAAAGCCTCAAATGGCTTTTGGCGATGTCCTCCAAATAACTCGCACATCGAATTGCACACGGGACGCGGCATGGCTTTGCAGCCTAACCGGAAAGGTCTATTTATTTCTCTGTTTATTTATTTCTTTATTTGGTTTAAATATTTGGCGGGGGGGAATATTGAATCGGTGCCTCCCGACCGGTCAAAGTCCTCATATTTAGTTAATAAAGGCTGGAGGAAAGTGTTTGCCTTTGGAAGGGTGAGATGGTGGTTGGCGCCCAGGCAGGCGTCCAGGGAGGACGGTGGTGACCTTCTTTTTTTTTTGGGGGGGGGGTCCTTTGGTGTGCACGCAGCTTGGCTTCTTGGCCGTCCAACGCCTCCCTCCCTCTGGGTGGACCCAGCCGCCCCCAGGATTGGCCTGGTCCTGAAATCCAGCATGCTCCCCCCAGGCCACGCCGCCACATTCAGGCCTCTCTTCACAGCTTTGCCGGAGGGGGTGACCAGGGGTCCTGGGACCCGGCCGCCGTCTGGGCTGCCGAGCTTCTGACTCGCCACACGCTGGCTTCTGCAGAGTCGGCCCGAGGGCAAAGCCCGGCGTGTTGCCTTTACGCCATCGAGCTCCGAGGCAGATGGCTCCGGCCAAGCAGGACCTCGCAGCCAAAATTTTGGTGGGGGGGGTGGGATAGAGGAAGGATGCACTGTAGACAGCCAAGTACAGAATACAGAATTCGTAATGCGACAGAGCAAGAGAGAGGCGGATCAGGAACCCAGCCCCCCATTCACGGAGAAACAGTCTCTTCATTTGTCTCTTTGTCCCTGTCCCTCTTGGCCTGTGGTGCCGGAGGATTCAGCATAGTGGCTGATTCGGCTTTGAAAGCAACAGGAAGCCCGAAACCTTGGCCTCCGCCAGCTGTAGCTCAGGTTCAGTCAGCTGGTTTAATGAAGTGCTCACCGCGCCGCCGTCCGCTGAGGTTACTCCTGTAGCGCGGTGAGGTTGCGGTTAGGACAAGGCCGCCGTTCGCCTTATTTTTGCCCAGATACTGCTCTACTGTAGATGTCAAGTCCGATACTCTACGGTTGTCTGAGGCTGGAGGAGGTTTTGACAGACCGTGGAGGCCGCATGGATTTTCTAATGTTCGTGTTAGCGATCGCGCCATCACCGCGGAAAAGATGTCTGCTCCGCAGCTGCTTCAGGTTAGGCACGGAGTAGAAACGACGCCACCGTGCATGGTCTAAGTTGCCCCAGCCGTGGGCGAAGACAATCATGTTATCCAAGATCCCCTGACTTTAGAAATCAGCGATAAGCATTGAATGGGGTGATCGAACCCAACAGTGCCCCCTGCAGGAATGCCTCCCTGTTACTGGTTTTCTACCGTTAAAATGCAGGTACTTGCTCAGTACTCCGGGGATCAATACTGGAATGCCTCTGCTCATGATCCTCTGCCCTTCCTGTCCCTACTGTCCACATGGAAGTCTGCTCACTTGAGTACAGCCGAGTGACCCTTGGTTGTAGAAGCACTCATATCATAACCCCATATTACTGAGTTAATGCCTCCGCCGGGTTCCTCCAACCCTGGCATCGATTTCTGTTTAAAGGACTCTAGCCAGTCCATAGCGTCTCCACCTCCCCATCAGTCTCTATTTGCCGATAAATAAAGTGGGAAGTATTGACATAGCAGCCATGCTTCTGAAAACGCGCATGCTAATGAGGTCTGGTCCTGGGAGTATTTATCAGGTCAGCTTGGTGCAGGAGGGGGGCGGGGCTTTGCCCGTGTAGCGGCTGCACTGTCCAGTTGCTGTTCTGCATCCTTCATCAAGCTGAGACATGCCTCCTTTTTTTTTCTTTTTACCATCGCCTGCCCTTCCCCAGCCCCGCCTCCCAGAGGTCATTTCTAAAGGTCGTGTCTGGTCAGTTGTTGAAAAGCGACTCGGGTTTCCATGAATTTGCTTTCGCTCGTCGGTGCTGCTCTTCCTCAGTCGCACGTACAGACCATCCTGTCTGAAATGGCTCTTTTATTAGATTTACCTTCATATCCCCCAAATAATCCCTCCCCTGATACTGTGCTTTTTCCACACCGAATATTTATCAAAACACAAGACGGCAGACCATAATCTATCTATAAGAACTGCCATTTTAACCATGAAACCAACTTTGAGTTTAAAGCCCTTCTTTATGGAGAAAGGAAATCTGTACTAACACTGGATCTGTTTTCCATTCCAGGATCCTGAAAATATCTTTGACCTTTTTGCCAAAGGAGACAGTGTGTGTCAGGTGGCGTGTTTTTATACGTCAGCTGATTGAACGTGAACCTGCTGATCAGGGTGCCTCGTCTCTTTGACACTGGTGCGGTTCCCCACGGTACCAACTAAAGACCCATTATCAAGTGGTCTTGAAGGAGCTTCCCTCAGCTCCTCATGTGTCCAGTCCAGTTGGGCCACCTACAAACTCGGTCTTAGAGTAATTCAATCTTGCTGTTCGTGGAGTCACTTCAATTCTGTTATCCCTTTTGTGTGTTTTTTTCTTCCCATGAACCTTTGTTCTGGTCCCACAGAGCACTCCGTCAAGCAGCGCCGGTTGCAGACAGAGTCCGTTTGTGCGAGGCGGTCAGGGAAGGCTTCCAGTTAAACCCTGAGGAACAACCCCTAACAAAACCAATCCGGTCCCGTTTCCTCTGTCGACAAGCACTTGCTTGTTTCGGAAGGGCTGTCAAAACACGAGCGCCACGGACGGCCCTCCTTCCCATTCCTGTCGCAAATACGCTCATGGCACGTCAAACTGGCCGGCGTGACTTTCGTGGCCTACATCCGCTCGGATCAAAACAGCCCCACCACCGTGGCCCATGCGCATCAAAGGGTCCGTCGGCTGGATCCTCAGAATTATTATATCGTAACCCTTCCAGGCCCTGCCTAGCTCACACTGCCGGCGCGTGACTGCGCGATCATGAACACGATTACGCCAAACCTCACGCCGCAGGAATGCCACACGACTGAACTGCGGCATATTTGTTATTACTGGATGTTCCAGTAATATGCTTTCTGCCATTTTTTTTTCTGATTACCGGTAATTTTTGATGTCACTGGAGAGAGAGGGAGAGCAGGAAAGAAAGACTTCAGTCCTTCGCTTTGTTCATGTCTTCCTCTTGGAGTGGAGCAGAAGCTTTTAATCCCCCCCCCCAACCACCCCATACCTCAGCCTCCAGCCCGGCAGCCCCCACCAATCCTTTCCTCTGTCCAGGGAGTCATTATTGCTTTGGTAAATATTTCATACACCTCAATACTTCAGCACACTTCCACCTGACAACTGCTTCTCATTCCGATCCATGAATGTCGGAAATGAAGAACAGCGGATGGGGAAAAAAAAAAAGCTCTCTGAGGCAGACCTTTCTGAAATCTACATTCGCGTTGATCTATAAGGCCTCTCCCTTTTATTTATTTATTTCTCCAATGTTGGTTTTTACTGATATTCCCATGGAAAAAAAATTCAGTGGCTGTTGTCAAATCTGTGCCCAACATCACACTTCTCACTGTGACTCCTCTGTTTCTCTTCTCCTTTTTTTCTTCCTCCTCTTTACTGGGTTGAAAGGAGGAGAGTCAGAGATGTGCCTCTGAGAGTATAGACTGAAT
>JAODJX010000007.1:11441026-11453037 GCA_026776945.1 Isichthys henryi | reverse complement strand
CGTATACATGATAACATTCATTACTGATTATACAGAAATGATAATAAATGATTAATAACAGCTTCTTCAACCTAACAAGCTGAAGTGATGGATTCCCCTGTGTAGACTGGGAAACCCCTGCACACACCGATCCTGAAATGTCAAACCCCCTCGCTGATGTGTTCATGGGCATCATCGCCATAGTGACTAGGCCTGCTTTCATCACTTCCTTCATGCTTGATGGAGTGGGTAGTGTGGGTGTCTCAGTTGGGGGGCTCCTGCACTAACCTAACAGGCTAACAGGCTAAATTACCACCCCGTCCCCAAAACCACCACCACTAATCATTTCCAACGACTTCTGGGCCCTGCTGTTGGCTGGAAGGATGTGCCACTCAAAGCACAGGTTACTCGCTGGATTCATTAGCTATTCCCACTTGAGTCACAGGTAACAAGGCTCTCTTTCTGTCTCTGAAGCTTGCCTCCAAAACAAATACAGCTGTGAGGGAGATTTCATCCCCCTGTCAATCACAGCTGATTAAAGGATGTCCTCTTCCTCCAGTGCAGCACTGCTGAGAGTCGAATCAAAGCCCTGTTTTGTTATTACAGGAAATCTGGTCTTGAGGAAGAGAAATCCTACTGTGAACTCGAAAGGGAGTTGTCTCATTTGATCACTTATTACACATTGAGAGTGGTTTTGTAATGACTGAGGATAGCTCGGTCAGAATGTGAGCCCAAGTTTTCATTCCCCCTCCCCCCCCCACTTGTACTTTTAAACTTGTCCCGCACTCAGAAGGGAACAAACATTCCTTGTCACAAGCTGGGCTGACCTCAGATCAGATTTACAGAGGCAAGTTCCGATCCATCCCCCTGAATTTGCTGTGGGTTCCATAGTTTGCGGATTGTTTTTTTTCATTAACGAATCCCACCAATCATGACAACCTTGTGATCACCTTGGGCTCACAAGCAAACGGGCCTCGATTCTGGAATGTAAACCCTACGCGACTGAAAGTCTTGATCCACTTTTCATGAGGTCTAGTAATACAAGCGGACCCTCCGGAGGCAGGTCAAAATCTGTAGGGGGCGCTGTCAGCGACTGCATACCCACAGTAAACGAGTGCATGTATGGATCGTATAGACTTACAAAATAAATAAAATTATAAAATATTTCTGCTGGTGATCTCTCCCCGCTCTCCCTAACCACACTGCCCTCAAAGAAAAATACCCCTGAACCTAATCTCTGCTATAATTCAACACTGTCATCTTTAACCTTGAGTTATATTTAATAAGCATGTTAAGCATTCCTTAAGGATTTGCTTAATTCCAGCAACAGAACATTATAAGAACTGTGGTGAAAAGGTGATATCAGTTACCAGCGTTGAGTATACTGGCCTAAGCTCTGGGCCTTGGAGTTCCAACCCTGGGTACTTTCCAAAAACAACACTAGAAACAAGCGGGCAATTTTGAAAACGGCAGTTTTTAGTTTCTGCAGACATTTTCCAGTAACACAGTCGCGGCGAGGATGAAGTCTGCGCCTAGCCATGGCCCGGCGCATTACCTGCGCTGGCAGCATGCGACGGCTTCCTTAAGCTCTCTTTGGGAAGTTAAGGGCGACTGAGTTTCTAGTGCTGAAGGTCAGCAGATGCTTTTTATCTACACCCCCCCCCTCCCCCCACCGAGTTTGAACTCCAGGGAAAAAGTAACTTTTTTTTTGTTGACTGGCGCTGCAGGCACCGTGGCTCCCTCCATAGGCCTCTCGTAGAACTGCGTTTTTGAATGGCTGTCAGTCCCCCTGCAGGTGATTTTCTGTGTTCATCCTTCGCTCAAACCCGGCGACTCCAGATCCTTCTGCTCCATTTTCTGTTACTGTGTCCACGGCACGCAGCACTGGATCCGAAACAAAACAGCCTCAACGGGCCTTAACTTATTCATTTGCCATGGCTGTGTCGCTTTAAAGTTCAGGCGCTCACCTTAGCAGGATATCTGTGGGTTGTGGCTCATGCCATTTTTATAGTAAAAACAATAGAATCAGAATCAGTTTAGGAAGCCGTCAGAACCAGCAGTAAACTTATACTGCTGTAAGTCATTGAACACAGCACTAATTATTATTTTTTTAAATTCCCAAAATAGCTTTGTTTTTGTAACGTACGGTCTTGAGATAGCTTCCCCTTGGCGTCCCCTCTCCACTGTAACAGCGGCCATGTTTTTGGGACATGCAATTGCTATTTCATCTCCACCCCTCACCGGCTGCATGTATGTAATGTAACTCTCCCCCAACACTAAGAGGGAACAATGCCACACACACCCTCATATGCACAATGTACCCCACAGACGGCAGGGAACCGACCAACACAACGGGCCTCCTGTTCCTCCATGCTGTCAGTAGACAGTTGTGGTGTGTGTGGAGTCAGAAAACGTGCAGGCGGTCACTTCAAAGCCCTCAAAGTGCCCCCCATTTCTGGGGTATGTCCCCACAGCCCCGCCGCTAAAGCAGATCACTTTTAAGATCTGCCCCAAACAGCCCCAGCCCATGTCTAACCACCTTTGGCTTTATTGTCTCCTGTTTCCACTATTTTCATTCTGCATATCCCCGCTCAGACCATATAATGGACAACATATTGGCTGAACTAACCAGCTGCTGTAATCAGATCAGATGCGCGGCCCTGATTATCAAGCCTCCTTCTCTCTCTGACTGACATCGTAATAAAAGTGTCCAGAAATTGAATTTCTGCCTTAAGAGGAGCAGGAATATCTAAGAAGCATTTCGGCAAATTATCCCCAGCCTGTGCGGCGGGGCCTTCGGTGGGTCCCGGGGAAAGCCGATCTCACTGCGGCCAGCCGAGGCCCGAGCAGGCGCCTCCCAGCCAAGTAAAATAAAGAAGTCTTTATTGCTATTCAAATTGCATTTGGGCGAATTTGCTCCAATGGAATGACATGGTGTGTGATCTGTAACTATGGGCGCAAGTGCTAGAGTAGGTCTGTGTGAGTGCGTGTGTTTGTGTGTGTACAGGACATACATCTGCTTATGGGTTTTACCATCCGCGCAGAGCCAAATTTTGAACAGAAAAAGCTCGGAACAAATATAGTAACTGTGGAAACACCGCGGGCGGCATGGTGCCTCAGCGGGTAGCGCTCTTGCCTCACGCTTCCAGCATTGGGGGTTTGAATCCTGCCTCCGTTCTGTGTACGTGTGCAGTTTGCATGTTCTCCCCGTGTCACGCGGGTTTACTCTGGATGTTCTGCCATCCTCTCGCTGTCCAAAGACATGCAGGCTATGCTAACTGGTGTCTCTAAATTGCCCTGAGAGTGGCATCCTGTCCAGAGTGTGTCCTTTGCTGCCTGGGAATCCCTGACCAGGAAAAGCAACAGATGAGGAAAAACAGATCGTGTTGCTGCTCTCCAAACCCATTTTATTTAGACTCTCATCTGCTTTTCTTAAAGTAAGTGAAACTGCAAGACATTTTTATTTGTTATTATACACGATTGGCTGTTTTTGAATTTTGATGGACTAAAAATCATTAGTGGCATTAGAAGTGAGTCAGTGTGAGAAACAAATGCAAACGTGTCTGTGTGTGTTTGTTTTTGTACGCGAGAGTGTGTGTATGTGTGTGTGTGCGTGCATGTGTGTGTGTTTGTATGCGAGAGTGTGTCCATGTGTGTGTGCGTGTGTGTGTTTGTATGCGAGGGTGTGTGTCCATGTGTGTGTGCGTGTGTGTGTTTGTACGCGAGAGTGTGCGTATGTGTGTGTGTGTGTTTGTACGCGAGAGTATGTGTCCATGTGTGTGCAAAGGCCCATGTTTAGGTTCACAGACCTCTTCAGGGATTGTTTCCCGGAGTTTGCCCATAGTGCTCAGTGAGTGACAGCGCATTGCGGGCACTTTGCTGAGGGGCCTTCACCCCTTCTTTGGGGAAATGCCACACGTCAGGGGCGGAATCATACAACTGGCATGGCGCTCCATTCAAACCGCGAGGAGAGAGAGAGAGAGAGAGAGAGTGGAAAAAAAAGATGGCCACCTCAAGATGGGCTGCTGGAACTCGACCGCACTTCCTGTAGCTTCCCTGCATCTCCAGGGGCTTGGAGAGGGATGGGGGAGCTGGTGGGCAGTCTGTGCGTGTCTAGGGGGAGGGAGCGGGTGTTCCTGTAGTTGACTGGAGATTAAGAGCAGACCGACTGTACTGGGATTAAACAGCACAGCGTTTCCTCTCCAGACCGCTGGAGATACGCGTCCAGAGAGAATCCCCCACAAATGGCCCGTGTGCATATTTAACTCAACTGCAGCATCAGTGGCCCTGAGCAACTGCTATGGGCTCAGCAAAGCGGATTGGCTGTCAAACACCTCTGTATCTGTTGGGGAGGGGGGAGAAGGGGCTGGAAAGGTCAAGGGTGATGGAAGGAGCCTGATCCAATTTGGCTGGCAGGTGTGGGTGGGACACTGAGGACGCTTGAGAAAAGCAATGATGTAAAACAGCAGTATGGGCCTGAGGGAGAGGACGAGTCATATCAGGCCCACCTGTAGCTTCACTTCTATTGGGTTATGCCGGTCACCAGTCCTGCCCCATCTGACGAGTCAGCAGGCATACTATTGGAGCATGTAACTGTCACTCATGTGCCACCTCCTCCTTCATTTCCATTCAGGTATCCCAACCTCTGACTGCCATGACTGCCCCATTTCTTATTATGAATAGGAAGCCAGTCATTTTGCCAGCTGACGTCTTCTCAGATCGGCTGAATCAATTATCTGAAAAGACAATGTCCCAACAATATCATTAAGGTTTGCCTATTACAACAATTAGTGAATGTAATCCATTTCACAATTATTGCATTAGTATTGATTCCCAACAAGCTGTTAATTAACATGCACTATAAGGGCATACATAATTGATAAATAACTGTGTATACTGGACACATAGATTTGCCTAGTATCTGTTTATGTATGTAAATGTCTTGTACAATTTAAACCGATTTTGTAGGGTAGGGTTAAGTAAAATAATAATCAAGCTAATAGGTATTTAAGCTTTAATCCGGCACTGCTCTTAGTAACTAACCACTAGCTTCATGTTCTTACTTATGCCAGCCATTTCCCAGATTGCTTTGCCCATAATATTTGTCATGGTGTCAGAAAGCACAACTCGTGCCTGTGGAACGTTGCTTTTCTTTTCCGCCGCCCCCCCCCCCCACCCCTGGTCTTCAAGGTGCACTTATACACGGCGTAACATTGCCAGCTTGTTTAAGGTTTTGTGGAGGTATTAGTGTTGGACCGTCAGGTTTACCCACCGTGGGACAGCTGGGGATGTAACTCAAGACTACTGGAGGCCTTTAGCCTTCAGCGTAAAGCTTCATCTTCTACAAAACCAACACGACGCGACTGCCATGTTGGTTAAGGAGGCTAATAAATCTGGCCCAAAGTTGGAGCGGGGAAGTGGAAAGTCTCCCGTCCCTAACGACTTTGAAATGGGGGGGGGGCCTTGGGAACGCCATAACAGACAGCTACGCTCGCCTTGGTCTGAGGCACTGTAGCAGCAATGCATGCATGCTGAGCCACAGACCAAGATCCAGTCATAAATATGTAATATATATTACCCAGGTTGCCTGTGTATTTAGGCAGGCTTTGGTATCTGCCCCAGTCCTTAATTTTTATGAGACTTTTTTATGAGTTATACTTTCTATATGTTCTTCAAACGGCAGTGGAAAGATGTGGATTTTGCCATGTTGTTCTGATAAGAGGCAGTTCAGCCTCGCCGTGCTGGAGCCTTTAAAGTTTATATATTTGTTTTTATTTATTTTAAAGGCTTTGATGACTAACATATTATTTTTAGTAGATATCACATGTTTAGGGTTTTATCAAAATTAGTTGTACTTTGATTCAGGTCTTGTTCTACATAATGAGCTACAGTGTTGGCTTTTTCTCTGGTTTCATGGCACTGACCAGCACAGGGCTTGGCTTTGGGGTTAGGGACAGGCTTTTTGTTAGCAATCAGGCAGGTCAACTACCATGGAGCAGTAGATAGAGCATAAAGCCAAATGGTTGTTGGTTTAAGTCCCAGGAAACTTTTGCTACCCCAGTTTTGGGTGACCAAATATACCCACTATAAAATACACCATTGTAAGTGGGAAAATCTGTAAAGATATGTTGAGTCAGTTTGGGTGAAAGTATCATATCTGCCAGGCAGCTGAACTCAAATCATTTACGAGAGGGTTGCAGATTTTCCCACATTGCGAGAAGCGACGCTGGCCTTCTTGACCCATTGCAAAAAGCTTAATTAGCAAAGCCGCCTCAGACGAGCCTGCCGCTCATTAGTGATTCAGAGGCAGATGCCCAATGTCCCCAAAGTGTGGGGGTGAAGCTGGTTTATATGACCAGCTTTAAATTTCTTTCAAGGGCTGCCTCTATATAAAACACTGTAGAGGGCAGGTCTGCCTCTAAATAGAACACTGCAGAGGACAGGGCTGCCTCTACATAAAACACTGCAGAGGGCAGGACTGCCTCTAAATAAAACACTGCAGAGGGCAGGGCTGCCTCTAAATAAAACACTGCAGAGGGCAGGACTGCCTCTAAATAAAACACTGCAGAGGGCAAGGCTGAAAAACATTCTGATCTCATTTACTCCTTTGTTTAACAGTCACCAAGATGCCATCTATTAGGGTAATGATGACTATATCCAGCTCCCCCCCAAGGACCACATTTTCAGCTGCTCTTATGTTCGGGCCATAAACATTGGCACTGTGGTGGAGAACCCATGCATTTGCTATCATCTTTTTGCGCTTTGGTGCTGTAAAGAGCACGGGGTCCTTATTGACCCCATCCTGAGCCCACCGGCACATGGACGGCACGGTTCCTCCAGCATTTTCTCAGCAGCAAAACTACACCGGAGATTCAGATCAAGGGCAGACGTCTGTAAGCTTTTCTCACTGCCACATTGTGTGCCACCACTGACCATGTCACTGGAGAACCACCGCTGTCAACGCAAAACACCGGAAGAGCAGCATGAGATTTGAAGGCCTGATTCTGTTTCTTGAGAGCTTGAGAGGCTGGTCAAATATCTTGCTTAAAGGTAAGGATTTATATTTTATATTTGTCTTCTGTGTATCCTGAAAAATAACAAATTTACCTTACTAGAAATTTCTACAGTGAGTGATCCATCCATCTCCTAACCCTTTATCCTGGTTAGGAGCACAGGGGGGGCTAGGCAGCACAGGGCACAAGAAAGGGCTATGCCCTGGATGGGATGCTGTTTCACTGCACACACTAAGGGCAATTTACAGACAACAAGCAGCCTGTGTCATTTCTGATGAACGAGCGTGGATGTACACGATTGCTTTCGTCACAAAGACGAGGACAGTGCCAGCTGCTCCAGTCAGACATCACGGGTCGGTTGACAAGGCTCCCGTTCGGGCATGCGTGCGAGTGTGAGTCTCTGTGCATGTATGGCATCTGTCTGTGTTTATATGTCGCTGTGTATGTCGGGACGGGGTTAATGTGATACGGTATAATCTTGTAATCTGTTTTACATCTGCCACTAACTGCAGAGTATGTGTGTGAGTATGTATGTCTGGGGAGGCTGGGTGGGGGGGTGGCAGAGGGATTAGCAGGCTTTGGGCGAGCACCTGTCCATCACTGACAGATCGCCTCCTGATGGGCAGTACATGGCTCCAGTGTGCCAGTTCTTCTTTTCTTCACAGCGTGTTAATAATCTGAACATGACGCACCATATTTTGTCCCACTGGACTTTTCCAACAATGATGGCTGTGTGAGGGGGAGGGGGGAGGAATACGATGCCGGCCGTATGCCGACGTGCTCCGGCAGAGCCACTGGGTTACCCCCCTCCATTGTTCTCACCTGTTCAGTTAGGGCCGGAATGTTCTGGTAGTTCTTCTGGAGAATTCGCCTCTCTGCCCAGTCTCCGAGACAGTGGTCAGAGTTTCTGAGCTTGGTCTCCTCAGCCGTGGCTTCTGGGGGTCACTTTGTAGCTCTATATCTCTTTGACAGCTTATCCAGAGATGGAGGCTGACATGGACCCCGATGGCCTGGAGAAGGTCTTTGTAGGCACCTTGTAAGCATCTCGATGCCAATAATAAATAATTATCCGCAAATACTTTCACAGAAGATAAAATACGATGCCAGCTCATTTATTTAATTTGCTGACATTATGGATACGCTTATGCTGAAGCTTGCTGTGGACATGCAATATCCTCTTCTGGCAAAACGAGTCATTTTTTTCATTCATTTCTCCGGCTAAGTTCATTCTTGACTCATGGTGAGTGTTTGAACTCTCCGAAAGTTCTTGGGACATCGCAGCACTATTTCCATACTGGCAGAGAGCCGTTTTCAGCCGCTGATTTAACTCCTGACCTTACATCTCATCTACTGTTTGTATTATAATTTCCGAGGTCCTCAACTGTGTATGTAAAGGAGAACCATGACCTTCGCAGGCTGGGGGGGGTGGTTTGGGGGAGGGGTCACAAGGTCAGCCGTTGTATATTTGATCAACTCACAACAAATATGCAGAGACTTCAAGAGTATGGAAAGAGGCACCCTTGGGATTCTGGTTAAGCAGAACCTGCTGTTAATAATAGTAACTGTGCTTGATCCCCCTGTTTAATGTACCTGTTACTTTCTTATTTCCCATGATCACACATTTGGGAAGGGGAAGGGGTGCTTTTCAGGGTTTGGGCCCTGATCAAATGTCTACACAGGACTGGAGACTGACCCCAACCCCCCCCCCCAACCCCTTCCACCCCAGCTGCTCCTTTATAAACACACCAGTGGGCTGTGCTTGAGGTTAGCGGGAATGGGGCACCTGTGCATTTTTTCTCACGAGAACGGCCGTGGGCGTGTTTGGCGGTCATGGGTGTGGCTAATCCCCTATGAATACGCCGGTGCTTGGATCCATGTGAACCACGTGCCATTCCTTTGGGGCAAACGGGCGGAGCACAGGATAAATTTGTGCCATCGTCCTTCAGCCACGAGTTGGGCAGGCCAATCTCAGCCCCAAGCCAAAAAATCAGGAAGAGTTCCTACCAGAGTTCCTGGCCGGTCTGACACAGACAGGATACACAGTCTCCTTGTGAGCTTTATGTACACAGCTGTGATCAAAGACATAAGCCTTATTTGCAAATTTATATTTGTTGTCCACACAGGAAGTGCCATTAATCAATAGGGAGAGGGGCCTGTGTCTGACGTGCATACACGCCGACCTGCAGGCTGCATTAAATGCAACAACTGTCTTGGGGTCTCCGATGTGCTTTTAGGATGTTTGTATGTAAATTGCACACATTTACCCAGTACAAATATATTTGTTCTGGGTCAGAAGTGCAGCGTGTATAACTCGGGGCATTAGCATTTATGCTAAACAGCGCCAGCCGCTTGCTGTGGAGCGTTCCGTTTAAATATATGGCAGATGTCACTGGCTGTGCGTGATGTCACTGGCAACAGAGGGTGAACTATGTACATGCAGGTAGGCATGCGCGTACAGAGATGCAAACAGACACATGCAGTCTCAGACAGACGGACACATCTCCGTGCAAGACATGCAGGCCGTATGGTGCTTAAGGACATGGAAATACACCCTGAAGGTCTCTTTGCGAATGCTGTCATAAAAACCATAAGCAGAGATCTTAACCTGAGACACTCATCTGTGATCTAAACCGTAGCTATGTGCTCTAGAGAATACTGAAACGCAGGTGGCTAATTGTAACCCCCATGCTAATTAGCATAGGCTGATTTGCTTGGATTCTCTCACGCATCACACGATGACTGATGCTCCACACAGACGAGCACACACCCCCCTGCATACGGCACTCTGAACTTCAGACGAACTGCTGGGCAATAAAACATGTTTTGTAAAGGAACAGAAATTCGCATACATTTTAAACAAATTATTAATGAACGCCTCTTGTATATGCAGTTATTTTAAGCAGCCACGGACTTGGCAAAGAGGAAAGTTTGGTCCTGTTGATCCGGGGCAGCAGACGTTGCTGGATAAAACGGCTTTTTAAAGCTCTGAAATTGGATTCTGGCAGGGGGTCCGGACAGTAGACTGCGGCATTCATACTTTCTGGAATAACTGAGAGAAAGGGATACAGGAAGTCATGCAGACAAACGTAATCACCAGTCAGCGGCAGTCAATAAGTGTTTTTCCCCATAAAAGTGATTTGAATTTAAAATAAAAAAAGGCTTTCATAATAAACACAATTAATCATGTCAAGTTCGTTCATCACTTCCTCTTCTGTTATGGTCTCTAGTCACCCAGCGGAAGCCCTGATTAATTCATGAGAGGCACAGGACTGTTGTTCTGGAAGGAACAGACCAAGTTCCTTCTGCCAGCCAATCTGCTGTCCCGGCAGTTAGTTCACAGCAAACTCGCCTCCGCAGAGCAAACACTGGTAATGGCACAGTACCTGTCAGCAGGAGGCCGTAAGCTGTACCAGAACGGCTCGTTTAGCGACAGACGCTTTGCTAAAGAGCCCTGCTTGCAGACAATTCTGTTCCGGAGCTGCCCTGCAAGGCCATTTACCGCTGACCGTGGGACACCGGCACAGAATGGCACAGGGACCATGCGGTGCCCTCTTGCCGGGCTTATGACTTCTTCTCTGAGAGGTATAAATCGGAGATTGCTCTTGGTAGGAAGGGACAAACTCTGCCCAGCATTTGTTTTTCAGCCCACGGCCACCGCAGAGACCTCACAGCTGTACCCTTCGGTTTAGCTGTCCCTACTCGAGTGTGGGAGAAAAATATGGCTTATCGGTTCACACGCCAGGTCTACATTCTACGCTACAGTGACAGGCAGTGTAAGTCGCAGTGAACAGTAATGTTTTTTTTTTTTCCTTCCCAGTGTCCTGTTGGGGACGAAAGAGTTGAACTCGGGGTTGAGTTTCTTGTCTTATCCTAAATGTCGCAACTAGCCTGGAGATACAGCCGAACCACCAAACATTCTGTTGGCGTCCCGCTGAACGCAAGTTCCGTTTTGGCTGCGGCGTGCCGGAGCTGCGTAAGGGGAAAGTACCTGCTACCGATTCCCAGGAATGTAGATCCATCTCACACCAGAATCTGAGCTCCTTCCGACACCTGTGACAGACTGGCCACGACGCCAAAGCAGCTTCGTAGACAACCGCTAGGCACCGGGAAGAAAGGGCATGAAAAGGAGGGAGAGAATAACCCAGAGGCTTTGTCGGGGTGGGATGTGGGGGCAAAATAAAGAGCGCTAGACCAGCTTCAAAGGGCCCATTTCCATAATTGCCCTGTTACGTTAGCAAAATAAATCTGTGGGGGCCCAGAAAATCGCGCTCTTTCAGGCCGGTGAGCGGCTAAGGAGGGGGCCCACCCCCACCCACGCCCCTAGTCCTTCCCCCCGCTTGTTGCCATTCTAATTTGATGGAAGCAACCCCCTCTCTAACCTCGCCCAACAATGTGCGTGAAATCAGGGTCCTCTTTGCTGCTACCCCCCTAGAATGCTCCTCTCTCTGGCCTTTTGTCTCCCTGTCCGCCCAGCCCGAAGTGACAAATGCTACGGGACAATGGGGATCCTCAGACTAGCGGGCAGGCGGCTCTGCGCTCGAGGTCCAGCTTGGTCAACCAGGCTGTTATTCTTTCTGCTATAACAGAAAATGTTACAAGCATGTTACACTTCTGGAAAGGAGAGTACGGCATGACATGGCAACGCATCCGATTGGCTGGATTCTTTAACAACCCCTTACCAGTGACAGGAAGTGGCCGCCTCGCAGTGAATCAGAGAAGGCCAGTCATCATGGCCTCATAAATGGATTAAAATGATGGACAAAGGGCATAGACCCTTCACAGTAGGAGACCCTCTACAATAGCAGTGACATTTGTACATCCAACAGGCTGCACTGCCTACGGGGAGGGGGTGGATTTAACACGTGCACCAGCCCAGTGAGCACAGCTCGGCCTTACGGGGGGGGGGGGGCGGGGGTGAACCTTAAAAACATATTTTACTGAATAAAATTAAATAATAAAAAGAAAAAGCAAATATTGCCGTTGGGACTACCAAATGTACCCCCAAAGCAAATGAAAAGA
>JAODJX010000007.1:11430426-11440926 GCA_026776945.1 Isichthys henryi | reverse complement strand
CCCCCCCGCCCCCCCCCCCCCCCCCCCCCCCCCCCCCCCCCCCCCCCCCCCCCCCCCCCCCCCCCCCCCCCCCCCCGTGATCCTTCTAATCATATGTTCCTGATTTCTTTTCATTCCTAAACAGTCACAGCAAAATTTGCCGTTGCTCCTTCCAATATGACCCCCACTGCATATGAAACGAGGGAGACTCCTGTTCCCCCAACATTCCTCCTTGCGGCCACTTATGTCGGTCCTGGATGCGCACACCAGGGTGACAAGAGTGATGCGAGAAACCGCAGTGCGTTCATGTACACCAGGGGTGGCCAGTCTTACTCAGAAAGGGCAGTGTGCGGGATTTCACTGCAACTCCCTAATTAGATTACTAATTAGAGGACTGATTGGCTGAAGCGTCCTCACACCTGAGTTTGAACAGCTGACCTATAGGTTACCCCCAAAACCTGCAAAAGCACTGGCCCTTTGTGGATACGACTGTCCACAGAAAAATGATACAGAAATGATTATTATGAACTGAATAAGAGATATAAAACAGCTGTATTTTATCTGTTTGATATCATTCACATGTGCGTGTAATAATATATGCACTATATAATTATACAGCCACAGAATTATTATTATTATTATTATTATTGATGTTATTGTTCAACAGTAATGGAGATGATGGTGGGCTGTGCATAATAAATATGAAAAAAGATACAGGACTGGGCGCTTGCCTGCCTCACCTTCCTGCTTGTTTCCTGCGTTCACACACACACACACACCTTGACTCGCGGCTTGGGGTGTGTCCCCAAAAGCCGAATGTAATACCCACAATTGGCCAGGAGGGGCAGGCTAACCCACCAGTTGCTTCTGACATCCTGGGGGCCTGTCACGAACCAGATTGAGGAAGGCAGTCGGGGGGCAGGCAGGGGGTGAGAGGCTAAGATGAACGAGTCACTAGTGATGATTGTGGTGGGAAGGGTTAAAAATCTGTCAATTTAATTCTTTAATGTGTAGCCCTGTTTAAGTGTGAGCCACTGCTGCCCCTCCCCCATGCCAAACACACATCAGTGTATTCAAAGCCTCTCTGGTGTGTCTGTGTAAATGGCAGGGTGTTTAACATTGCTCCGAGCAAAAAAATTAAAGAGGAGTCAGTGTTGATTATTGCTCATTAGGCACAAGGACAGCCACTTAGCAAGCGAATAAATGAATAGCACCCCATGCCCTACTGGAAATGGCCCCCGTGTAGCTCCGAGCGGAGTGTCGCTTAATGTGTCCCATTTGCTGCATAGTAAAACACGCCTGTCGGACATGTACGGCCATACAAGCCTCCATGATTACTTTGTTTCTAGTCAGGCATTTTAATCAGTAATTTTATGCAATGATCAGACGGAAGCTGGATAGGTGAAGTCGCGCGCTTTGCCCTCTGCTGCCCATTTAAATGTAATTCTAATGATCCACCAAGACTCCTTCATTCTTGTTAACGGCGTGTCTTAAGATATCCATCATACATTTATTTCCGTTAGTTATTTTACTTATTAATGCATGTATTCGTGCTATGTATACACCAGGATCTCTGCAAAATATATAGTACGACTTCAGAAATAATTTTACAGATTTTTTGTACTTTTTTCCCCAATAAGTCTAGTTGGAAATTATCGAAAAATATCTTAATTATTACGTTTACAATTTAGCATCACTTGGAAATATATAATTTATACCCAAATCTTATCAACAAAAAGTGCAGCTAATCCTACATTTCCATTGCTTTATCGTCGTATCGTCGTTTTCACTTCTACGTCGCTGGTTGCTGTTGCTTATTTAAAAGAAGGCCGACTTCATGCTAATTCCCCGTTTTGTTTTGCTTTTTCTATTTATTTAAATCGGATTATTAAAATGGGAACATGTTGAAAGCACGGTCTCCTTACGAGCGTCTCTTGGTTTCGGAGCTATTGGTCACTCACGCAGCGCGGCTCCTCCTGTGACCGGCAAGCGCTTTTAACAGAAAGCGCCCATAAACCGGCAAGATGATGACATCAATCAGTGTCAGTGACGGACGCTGTGATTTATGAATATGCATAATAAGTGCTCACTTAGATGGAGGCTTCTCGGCAACCTAATTGATTAGACAGGAAGGCAGCGTGGGGATAAGAACTTATTTTTTTAACTGAAATAAAAGCCCTCTAGCTGAATTCGCTCACTGGGTCGGCTCTCTAAGCCTTGCCACTTCGCGTATAGGTGTTAAATACCGACCCACTGTCGCGTATATCATCTTCTTTATAATCCTTTACCCGGACCATCAGTTCCTTAAGCTTCGTGTCGTGTTGCATAGAGCATTTTTTAACAAGCGTACGAAGGAGTCATTATGCTTTGTAAATGTGTTTTAGCACTGCGGAGAGGAGACTTAGCGAAGAAGATTGTGTTTGAAACGAATGACTACAGTTAGTTAAAAAATGAAAGCACCTTATAATGATTTAACATACGGAGTTACAGTGCTTAATAAAAGATAAATAAGCCTACATTTGATGGAGTCATGAAAGCAAACAAAATAAATATAAAATAAATCGTTTAAACATAACTCCCGTTTTAAAGGATTTAAGTTGAAATTTGTGATTGCGCCTTATTTTCCTTCTGAGGTCCGCACTAGCACTATATATAGCTGTGGAAAAAATTATTTTTAAATCAGGTTTGTATGGATTTTTTTTCCCTTTACGTAAGCGAATAGGCATTACGCATTCGTTACATTTAAAAAGCAAGTTTTACATGTAGTTCTTTGCACTTTACAAAGTCGTGACTAAATATTTACCCATTGCTTTTGGACAGTAGTCGGATTTCTGAAAAATGTCAGTTTGTCGAATTAATTTTATGGTAATGCCATGGTCGTGGGCAAGGAACAGCCCGGCCACTCCATGGTCTCTGATATGTAAGGATACCAACATTCACAATAGAACAACAACAATAACAATTAAAAGAATAAAAATAACATCACATTAAATACATCACAGTAAAGCTGCCAGAAATTCAATGTAGGGAGCTAATTTTATGTCACCCCACATAATAATTAACATTTCTTTTTCAGAATTGTTAAGTCCTGGTTATATATATATATATATAGCATTAGCCTAACCATAAACATGGACATATACAAATCTGTTGTATCTATATCGTTTTAATCCGCCATTAAACACATACAGCTAACAGACAGGTGCACCCAGTTTAGTTATTTGCAATTATTATTATAGGCCATTCTTGATACGAAAGTGCAGGAATTTTTTCGATTTATGCGGTATTTATTTAAAGGTAGGTTCAGCAGATTTAAGAACATAAATTGTGCAATTAAAAACATAAGCATCTTAAGAAATTAAACACTTAAAATCTCGGTAAATGTTCGGTCGTTTATTTGTATTTTGTCTAAAGTGAATAGCATTTCAAAATCGCCGGATGAGAAGAGCGACGAGGCGCTGACGTGGGAATTGGTCTGCTGGTTGGTGAGAAACGGTAACCTGTAGAGGGAGCTCCAATCCCAACTTTGCGCAAACTTTCTTTAGGCGTTAAACAAAGCTAGTAATATGCAAATTATCTTGGAGAGGAGAAAACAAACATAAATAAATTATTTCACTATGCATTGCAGGCATATGGAGAGCGATGCGGAATCAATGTCTGATTAGAATTCATACTAAATATTTAAAGAGCTAAATCGCAAACATAAAATGAAAATTATGATTTTGCAAGCTGCCCCCGAATGAAAGGCTATTTACGCTCCCTGAAAAAATAAAACCACCCTATGCATCCAGCATTTCAGCAAAATATTCTCAAGATCACACTTTTTTATTCAAAATAGAATAAGTATAGGCCCAAATCGTATGTAAACTTGCTTCTTTTGTCTAAGTAAAATTCACTAATACTGTATATGTATATCCAAGTACACACTTTTGCATTTTACTATAGATAATTATACCCCGAACTGGCTGCAATATCTTTAATCGCGAATGCACTGTGTATCTATATATTTGTTTTGTATTTTACGATGTAAAGAAAACAGCCCTTTCGCGCCTAAGGCTATTCGGCGTCACCGTCGATTTTAAACTGTCTCAGCACGAAAACGGTTCAGTTTGCGAAAAATAATAGCATAATTGAGCCACTTCATAAATACCAAACACAAATGAAAATAATATTTAAGCCACGTGATCTGATAAAGTTCCAACGGTTCATTTATTAGCCAAAATATATACTTTCTTGTACAATTTGGGTCACCAGTATGTACATTTTCTTTACTGTATATACAAAACATTTTAAACATCAAATCCTCACGGAACTTACAAAAAGAAAAGCTCACGGACCACAAATTCATACAATATTACATTAGCAGTTTTACACAGCACATGCTTACAAGGTACGTATACAGAGACTTAGTATTAATATTTTACATTCCTTACAACTGTTCGAAATAAACTAATATATATATTTTTTTAAAAAATTAAAAAAAAAAAAAAAACAGAACGCTTATAAGGAGAGGATCACGGATACAACCACTGCTGCTTCTAGTGGGTTCTGAGGCCTGGAAAATACAGAAGATTTTTTTTCTTTTTTAATGTAATGAAGATATTTCTTGACCATGGTGTGTACTCTTTATGGCGAAGGGGATTCGGGACTACGGTCAAAAAACTGACCGTCAATAATTCGATGCAGTCTAAGTCGGAGCTTCCTGTTTTAAACAGGCAGCACTTCAACATGAAACGACGTAATGCTACACAGCCTTACCCTGGCACGCGTTTAAAACTGTTATTTTGATAACGCATTAAAACAGAGCGGATTTACAGTTGAAGAACACAAATACATCCAAATTAAGTAACGTAATGCTCGCTTACCGTCTTTGAACTTGATGAAAGGCGATTTTTAACAACTTTTTAATCTGCTTCCAAGGCACTAGATCTTTCTGAAATAATAATAATAATAATAATAATATGGCGTGGACAGAGAGTATTTTCAGTAATCATAATTCTGCCAAAATTGGCCTATGACTTTTACTCACAAAAAACATCAAAACAACATAACTAACTAAATGTGGTAAGTAGGAGCTTATTCAATGGGACTTCAGGCCCACTGGAATTCAAAATGTGACAGTGAATAACCGACTTACATACAGCATTCCAGTAAGCAAAATTATCACACTGTAAAATATTTTTTAAAGCAAATACGAGTTTAATCACTTAAAATATTCCTCCTGTTTAGTCGTTTCATTTGTAAGAAACACATGGTAAATATATATATATAGGCTATGATTATTGTACCCCCGGTAGGCCTCCCTGCATTTCTTTTTGAGTTAATTAATACAGCTCTGAACTCAAGCTGCGTTGCCACTCTGTAGGTGCATCCTTTGTAACATTCATCCAGATTTATTGACATTACGCCGTAAAAAGAAACTAAAACGTCTTTCCAGTCCGGTATAAAATGTATTACGTTCTGTTTGTAAATAAAACGTGCCACAAAAAAAAAGAATGACGTACGAATCTCAGTCTAGGGGGCAGGTACCTGTTACAGATGATTCAGAGTTATGACCCTTGTCATCTGTCTGTCTGCCGTACATCGCAAGACCGTTCGCCGATGCCTGGTTCGCCAGTCCGAGGTAATGGTTTGAGTTTATCAACGCCAGCTGGTGCGCTGAAAAAGCCCTGCTCGTCCAGTTCTGAAGTTTCCCGACCGGACAAGAAATAAGTCTGTGAGGGGCGATTATCGCTTGTGTCGCGGTCGCAGCACAGTTTCCATTCACAAGTGGAGATTTTCTGGGATTGTCCGGAGTGGTCGCCGTCTCAGCCAAAGACCAGATTTTAGGTTTCTGGGCTGGGGCAGCGTTATTTTCTGAGGGTGGGGAACCGATGGCACCTTGGTTTATTTTCACTTGCTCAGCGTTATTGGGTTGCGTCGATTTGATTTCTAATGAATGGTGATGGAAATGCTCATCTCGGTCCCCGTTCACGTCTTTTCCCTCTTTCACCACGGTTTTAAGAAATCTGTGGTCTGCTCCATGCAAGTCCTCAAAACCATCCGAAATTTCAGAATCGCTTCTTCCGTCGAGCTTTATATCAGCGTGCAGATCATCTTGGTCGTCTAGGTCGTCCTTGTTTTCGATATTTTCCGTGTCGATATTTTCTAAGTCGATTTCTTCGTCGTCTTCTCGTTTGTCTCCATCATCCCCCTCATGATCGCTGCCATAAACATTCCCTTCTTCATCAGTCCGACTTCTGGGCGCCCAGGTCATCTTGTTCTCCTTCTTTAGCCTTCTTCTGGCGTTGGCGAACCAGGTGGACACTTGGGTGAGGGTCATTTTGGTGATGATGGCCAGCATGATTTTCTCCCCCTTGGTGGGGTACGGGTTTTTGCGGTGCTCGCTTAACCAGGCCTTCAGCGTGCTGGTGCTCTCCCTCGTGGCATTCTTGGGTCTGGACGGGTCACCAAACTGGTACTGACCGTAGGGATAGAAAGCGGGATGAGTGTGAGGAAAGCCGGGGTGTTGTACACCTGGACTGTCTTTCAACTCATACTGAGCTCCCTAAAAAGAATAAAAAGAAAAATGATTTACAGGAAGCACTATATAGTATATGTGGATGTGTGACCTTACATTTTCAGGGTCACTTTTACGGTAAATATAGTTCAAAAAATGCATAACATCCTTAAATTTACTGTGGCACAGACATATCTCGAAGCACCTAGAGACATTTTAGAAGACGCACGTCCTTAAAGTAACTGGGGTGTATCGATCTGGCCGAATTTGTCTTTGCGATTGTTTTGCTGAGGTCAGCCAACTGAGAGCAAACAAGTCAGGTAATGTACATGATACGGTTATGTACAGTTTGCACGGTTGTTAACGGTAACGGAAACAAAAAACTTCAGCTTAACCAAGTTAAGAGGCCTATTAATGATAAGGAAAAACATCGGGAAGTGCTTTTCGCAGCCCTCTTGGCCGACAAGCAGATCTAGATGTATTCATTATATGTGTCCAGGGATCCACAAAAAAAATTATCACTTATAATGATTTGCTTCAAAAACGAGTCCAGCGCTAGAGGTATTTAACGCAGCACGGTATTTTGTACAAGTGAAAAAGAGTGACAAAAGTTCACATTTAAATTATGTTCGTTAAAATATTAGCCTAATGTTTCGCAAGCAACGCGTTTGTTTTATTCTCCAGGGTCAGTTTTCACAAAGTGTGCACGGCGTTCCCTTTGATTGCGTTTTCTTTTTTTTTTAGCGAAACACTTAACCACGCTCACGTGTCCTTGCAACTATGTGTTACAACTTTAAAATAAATAAATAAATGAATATTACTTACCAACTGATTAAAAATTGATATATCATTAGAATAAGGAAGAAATGCGCCATATCCTTGTGCAGCTGCGAAAGGTGATCCGTACATCGTGGAAAGGACATTAGACAGCGCTCCGGACGGGCTTAGTTCCGTCCCGGCTCGTGCACCGCCGATACCCTGGCGATCCGACGGGTATATCGGTCGGATGTACTGGTATCCCAGCTGTGGGAAAGACATGTCGGTAGAAGAATGCCTCTGTAATCACAAAAAGTCAGGAATCGCACTCTCTGTAAGTACTACGATATCCACTTTACGGTGAGTACAACAAACTGTGAGGGGAGTCTATGTTTCTTCATAAAAAAGCCAGTGTTAACGATCCGATTGTGCTTGCCTCCCTCACTTTACTATTGATCTGAATGGACTAAGGTCAGGTCCTTACAGATTGCTTTAGATTATTGGGGACTCTTAGGTCTGATTGACATTTCTAGTCGTTCAGAAGCCCCTCCTATCTCCCAAGTCTCACTCTACAAACACACTAGATCTCGCTCGCCCGCTTTCCCTCCTCCCTCCCTCCCTCTCTTTCTCTCTCCCACTCTCTCTCTCTCTTTCTCTCTCTCTGTTAGTCTTTCATCGTCTCCGAATTTCCTGTATATGAGTATAAAGGCGTCGCGATCGCCTGTTTTAATAGATTTCAAATCTAATTTTATGACTCGCCAATCATTTCATTAGTTATTTGTCCTGTCGGTCCTGCCCCTTTTTCAGAGCTAATTCTTCGTTTGTGGACATCGACAGAAATAATAAATATTTTAGTATTGTTGAGTGATTAACTTCAGAGCACCACAATGCATTCTCTCTTCTTATAAGTTAAAGTGAGAGGTACTTGTTTCGCAGAATACTGATTTTGTAACAAATCCACGTGTTATTTTGTTTACATTTATATGAGGAAAGCGGATTAGCACGTTAGACTGTTTAATTGACCCAAAAACCTTGCTGTTGTTGTGCGAGCAGCCAGTCTAATGTGAGGCAGGTTGGAATCCATTTGCTAATTAATTATGGGGCATCGAAGAGTGACAAGTCACAATATGACACCAAAGAGGAAACTAAAGAGAGGATCCGCTAAAAGAACAACAATCGACCTGTGACCTGTTAGTGAATTCCTAGTGAATGCTTAGTCGAGGACTTTTCAATACACAATTTTTAAATATTAGTAATAAAAGAAGCGATCAACTTTCCAATATGATGAATTTGATTAATATACATTTGAGTTAATATTGAGTGAAAATTAGCATAAATTGTGGCACAACCACGACAATGACAACAGTAGCAGCAGCAACAATAATAATAATAGTAATAATCATCATCATTGCTAATTGACGTTGTTATACTGATTTTATATACAGCTAGATACTTTGTTTCAGTTTATGCGGTTTTTAATCTGAAAAGTAAAGTGTAATACCAACAGAATGCGATTTGCTTATATTACAAATAGAGGAAAGCATATTGAGGTATATATCTACGTACAGCTTAAAATCTTGAAAAGTCACATTTTAAACGAATGACCTTAAAATTATAGTTTTGGATTAATTTCTTAAACCCGGGATGAAAATGGATTAAAACAAGGCATTTGATTCGGAATTGAATTTCCCTGAATCAATATAGGAAAATGTACAAGGAACAAGCTCTGTAGTATTACAGTACTTCTTATTCCGTCACATGTCGGATAATCGTTTGCAAAACAGCTGCATAGTTAAAGAAATGATTGCCTGTAGATTATTTTGAACACACAATAAGTCTTGTCCGGCACTGACAGAGGGATTAAAGTCACAATATTTCATTTCAGTTTCTATGAGCCGATCTGGTGTCATAATGTACTTAAAGTATATTATTATTATTACTATTATTATTATTTGTTAATAACAGTCTTATTATTGTTTTTGTTATTGTTGTTACTGTTGTTGTATTTGTCTTTTATAGATTATAAAATGCCTTATTGCATTTCTTGTATTGACGCTACACCTCATATCCATTCAGTGAACGTGCAACCGGAATGTTTCTGCTTAGCGCCCTGACAGTGTGACTGGTGACGCCGGTATTACCATGCCCGGTATAATAGGGTTATTAATTAAGAGAGGCTGTCTAGTGCCCTTCGTACGCAATGGTAATCACTACATAACACTCAATAGCAGAGACATTGACTCGAGGAACAAGGAATCCATCTGTGCAGCGCACCAAACGAAGAAAAAAAGCAGTTAGCATCTTAAGTTTGTGACTGAAAGAAAGATGTGGCAAAAATAACAAAATATCGAAAGTGACTGGCAATTTCAGGAGGAGTATTAGTTATTCGGGGAGCGTTTGCGTTGCAATTTTAAAGACTTTCAAATACAATGCGTGGCAGTTTTACACTCACGGACACCAGTCGCTCCGACTGTGCCAAGAATAGATTGCTCGGTAGTGCAGTAGGCGCAGGTTACTCCGTTTTGAGGATAAATAAGGGAGGCGGAGTATTTGCAGGTTGCGGTCCGCTCGACGGCGCTCCGGGTTCGGAGAGACACGTGTCTTATCCCCGGGACCTGTCAGGGCCCCAAGGTCGGTGTCTGATTTATTGCCCCAATCAAACGCACTTGCACTAACTTAACACTTTCACACAGACTCAGGAAACTGGCGCGGCCATAAAAACATTATGGCAGTTGTGTTTTTCGCCATGTAGAGCACTGCTGACCTAACGTCCCGCAATCCCCAGGTTGTCCAGGCCATTATATTACAATGTGTACAATATGAAAACCTATCTCCTGCGAGCAACAACTGAAGTACTTACAGCGAAATAATACATCTATTATACAGATCCTACATTTTTATATGCAGAATTATCGGTGACTGCTGTAATTGTCGGTCATTTTATGACAATGGATCAAGTTTAACTTCGTCAAATTGTGTACTTTATTACCAGTAATTCTATAGAGTAGAGTCATACCCTCAAATTAACAGTCAAATACACAAATGCAGAGGGGCCGCTGAATGGCTGATCCATACTCAATACACAAGATGCCAGTGACACATCGCAAATGAGGGTATGAAGCGCAAGAAAACGGCAGGATCAAAGGCTTCAGGCGGGGGGGGGGGGGGCTATTCAAATTAAAACTTTGAAACATTTACATAATTTAAATGCGACAAAAAACAAGTTACACAATCCGTATAAAACATGGAATAGATTTTAAAGGGGT